>VXBA01003281.1:194185-420183 GCA_013399895.1 Serilophus lunatus | reverse complement strand
ACCCCTGGGGCCGGGGGAGCGCTCCCGGCCCCTCCGCCCGCCGGCGGGGCGAGCCTCCACCGCGGCCGGGGCTTGTGCCGAAACAAGGGCTCAAACAGCCGCCCTCCGACTTTGGGGACCTCTCCAGGCGCAGGTGCTATTAGCAGGATTATCATGGCCTTCTCTTTTTTTTTTTTCTTTTTTTTTGTTGGTTTGGTTTTTTTAGTGCGTTTTTTAGTGTTTGCGGTGGCATCGCAGGTTCTGGTGGGAGCGCCCCCCCTTCGCCTTGTGCTTTGCAGGTGGTGCTTGGCAGCGACTTCCTACTTCGGGAATACTGGGATGTCCTCCAGAGGTTTCGCTTGGACATCCCATGTGCGTGCTGGAGTCGGGCTGTGTGTCTGCACAGCCGTCGGGAATTGCTGTTCCCGGTGGGGGCAGTCGGGTCTCAGTTAACCCGGTGCCTGCTGGCTGCAGCTGAAGGCCACCAGTGTGGTTTAATTAAGGACTTTCCTGGGCCTTAAGCTGGAAGTCGGTGAAGGGAATGGTGTGTTAACCTTGTTTCCACTCGACCATCAGCATAAAGCGTTAAGCTTCTGTGCTCTGTTATTAGCCAAATGAGAAATGGTATCTTTCTGGGAAACGTGTGTGTGTATAAGATGCTGTATTAGAAAGTTAGAACTTAAAAATATGTTGTTTGAACCACACAACGTTGATGCCAGTTAAAATAAGGATGTGCTTGTATTACAGAGGGATTCTGCCTGTAGTTTGTCTAAAGGTGAGAGTAAGAAGTATTGCAACCATTGTACTTTTTAGATTTGGATGGTGACGGATGTCAGAAAACCTGTGACCAGGAGGGCAGGTGGTCTCTCTGCTTGGATGAAGTCCTAATCAGAGTGATGCTGCTGGTATTTCTAGAGGACAGTGTGCTTTATCTTGTAGTTTTAACTGCTTTTTGCAGAGTAGGCAGCTGTGAGTCTGGGGCAGACCGAAGTGTGGTTATGAGTTAGCAGCACATGAGAGCTGTGCTGATCCTGTGTTCAACGTGGAGCTCCTGTGCTTGATCATGAGCTGCCTTCCCTCCTTCACTGCCATTGTCCCCACACTGCTGCTGCTCTTTGTGAGTGGTTGTAGAGAGGGGGAGGTGGCATCCTTGCAGCAAAGGGACGGGAGGCAGCAGGCACAGGTTGTAGCAAGGGGAATTCTTAACTAGAATAAAGAAAAACATTTTCACCGTGAAGATACCCAAGGACTGCATTAGAGGCCCGAAGAAGGTGTGGAATCTCCATCCGTGGAGATACTGCAAACTGGACTGGACATGGCACTGAGCAACCCGTTCTAACTCCTTAGCTAGAAGGGGTTGGACAAGTGCTGTTCAGTGAATCTTTCCAGTGTCGATTATTCTATGATTCTCTTCAAGATGAGGGAACAGCGTTGTTCAGAGCGGAGTTGACCGTCCCTAAGAGGAGGCAGGACTTCAGCTCTTGCCTCTGTGGCTGGTAGCACAGAAGATGTCAGCTGTTAGTTTCTGTTACTGGTTGGCACATAGATTTGCAAGTAAACTTATAAAACTGTAACGATTGCATTTGAAGTATTGCATCCAGCATTACAGGCTGAAGGACATGGAATATTTTGCAAGACTGACGTGTGTGGACAGGACTTTAAATTTACCTCGTGGGGATTTTGTGTTGGAGAAAGCCATAAGCAATTAGAAATACAGTAAGTGGGAGAGCATAGCTTTAAGTAATCTTTTAAGCTCTGTAATCACCTCTCAGTTGTGAAAAAATGTTTCTGTGCCATAAGCCATGCTCCATGTTGTCCTGTAGGTAATAGGTGGAACCACTGTAGAAGTCCAGGCATAAAAATCTGATAAATATTATGGTGTTGAAGGCTACTCGTAAATCCTCCTTGGTCTCACTAGTTGTATTTCTTCTCCTTGTGGAAACCTTGTGGGTGTTTGCTGCCTGACAGGTTCTGGAGTTCAGCTCTGGCAACAGGAATGAGAAAGAGCTTTTCCCTTGTTCTCCCACACGCTCACTCTCTCTCTCCCCCTAATTCACACCCCCAAACACATGCGCATGAAATCAATAAAGTGCTTTGTGCTTATACATTGCTGAAGATAAATGAGCACATTGTGATGCTGAGGAGCAAAATGTTGTAAGCCTGAGTTAGTGGAACAGGCATGGATTGTGGGAGCCAAGTCCTTGTAACGAGACCAGCTTTCTTCTCATTGATAGGAGTTACCTTGAGCAATGTGAGCAGGGGGCAATTTCAAAACCAAAGGAAAAGGGACGTCCTTGCTCTGTCAGAATGTGAGGGGAAAATTGAGACAGGGAAATTAGTGGGAGGAGTTCTGGTCTAGTGTGTTTCAACATCTCACAGCAAATGTGGAGTAAAACTGATCTGCTTCGTAATTTTCGTTACCATTGGGGTTCTGACACTATTAACAAACTTGCTTTCTGAATTTCAGTCACTTGTTGCCTGCAAAAAACAGAGCAAGAGTAAAGGAATTGATAGACTTATGTCTGTCATCTTTTTCTTCTTGGTCCTGACTAGCAGAATGTCAAGTCTTGACTACCACTTTACTCTAGGACTGGGATAACTAGATGTTACCCAGATATAGATGCTGTAACCCTGAGATATTATGTGTGCTGTTGCATCACTTGTACCTAAAATAGCTGAGCATGAGATTGTCTCATATTTGTAAAGTGAAGCAAAGAGTTCACTTTAAATTATCTCCTAAATCATACAAAGCTAAGAAAAAGTGTTGCTCCAGAGTTACAGAAAGCCTGGAATACCAGCCCAGAGAGGTTTAGAAGCTGGCATTGCGGAAGAGATATTCTTACCAGTAGACACGGTAAAGCCAGAGCAAATAAACATTTTAAAGGACTTTTTGTGATTTCCCCCCTCACCCCCCATGTGTTTTCTGCTGCCCCTGTGGGTTGTGCTCTGGGTCTTGGCATTTCAGTAGCAGTAAATTTGCAGGTACAGTTAAAGGTCTCTCCAGGCCTGAGACTTTCTTATTTGAGACCATCTCATTCCTAAGTCATCTTATACTTGTGGTTAATGGAAGAGTTCGTTAGGGTTTTTTTTAATAGCACTGGATTTGAGACTGTGGTGTTTCCTGTTAGTGCTTGGGAGAAGGTTTTGTTTTACTATAGCAATAAATTAGACTAACGAGTGTGGCTTTCTGAAAAATCAGAAATACAGTATTAATTGGTGTTGGTAACAGTATAAGTGTTTTGGATCTATGGAAGTCCAACAGTTTTCAATGAGAGAAAATCTTAGCCTGTGATTAAGCAATTACACCATCTTTCTAAATTGGAATTGTCAGCATTTCCAGTACACAAAAGGACCATAAAGATCAAGTAAAAGTTTTGCTGTATGAACCGTTATGTTTCTAATAGGAGCTGCTGTGATGTGGGGTAAGTGGTACATTAAAAAAATACAAGTGTTCATGTAGGAAGTGCATACAGAAATACAAGCAGGTTGTATCTTTTTGGAAAATTTATCCATCTACCTTTCTCTTTTTTTTTTTGTTTTTTTACTTTAAACAGGAAATGACAGGTGAAAATGAATCCTGTAGTGCAGGACCGATGCCTATGTCCTACTTAAGTTGCCTGACTTACATTCTGCAAGAATGGACTGGTGTGGAGCACATTGGAGATTACCTGAGTTATGCATTCTTCCTTGTCTGGGTGCTTTTTCCACTTGCCATAGTTTTTATACTTCCAGGAGTTATTGTCATGCTCTTCTACGTTTCCATTCTCCTTCTTCATATTTATAAAAGGAAGAATGAACTGAAGGAAGCTTATTCTCATGATGTTTGGGTGGGTGCAAGAGAAATGTTGGCTACCCTGTGGGATGGACATGGGAGAATATGGCATGGTAAGTGAGGATTGATGTTTAATTAAAACCTGCTGGAGCCCTTATTCCTCATCTGCTTTTCAAGATTATCAATATACTGATATCAATAGATTGTTGCTGCTGTTGCATGCCAGTTCAGGCCAGGTTTTGCTTCTGTTTTATCAATGACTGCCAGTGGTGCTTGAGAGGAAAAAAGCCAGTGAGACTTCTTTGTATGTAAAATTTTTGCCTTAGACATTTATTCCTTTGCTGCTACAAAGTGAGATCTTCTGTTTGAATATCTGTGCTATTTTTTAATTCCCTTTTTTCTTTTTTCCTTTTTATAACTACCCTTGGAATTCCTAATTTGAGGAAGACCTGAAATATCTGTTATGTTAAAAATTACATCAATTAACTGTATTATTTCAGAGTCAATCTTTGAAGTCTGGAAGTTAAGTCCCAGTTCCCTGACAGTCAGTATGTCAGCACATGTTAGCATAATGGCATTGCACTTAACTAGCCTTTTACATAAAATGTCAAGTGAGGGCTAAAAGGAGCACTTAGTGTCAATTCACTCACTGTGTGTTTCTTAACATTAACTTTAGAGCCCAGAACTGTTGCAGAACTCTTACTTTTTTATTTTCTTTCTGTCTATGTATTTTGGACAACTACTTTATCTACTGGAATGTCAAAACTAAGGGCCCTGTTCCTTGTCCATGTACTATTCTTTCTTCATAAAGACAGACTTAATAGATGATTTGGCTTTTCTTTCTAAGGAAATCATGAGCCTCTTTTAGAGCCATTCTGTCTGGATGCAACTAAAGGAAAAAGAGATGCTTAAGAGCAATTTACATAAAGAGCAAATCCTTCTTGAAAATCATCTCTATTTGTTCTCTAGTCAAAGGGAAGCTGGTTTTCAAGGCATTGATAAGCAGATGGTGCAGCAGCTGTATCAGATGGGCTTTGTAAGACTAAGATGCAACTTTGGAATCTGGGAAAGAACACTGCATCAGAATCAACAGCAACATCAAAGAGCTTAAAATGCTCACTTCACAATAAAAGGCTATTTACTTTTTTTCGTAAGAAAATGATTTTTTTTTAAGGCCTCGGCTCTTCTAATCCTTAGTAACGTTTTCATTTTATAAGATCTAACTTTTTATTTGTGCAGAAGAGGTTCTTATCCAGTCCCTCATTGGCAGCTGTGACTTTTCTGCCCTGCCGGCTGCTTCCTTGTTATCTGTATGCTTCTTTTGCTAAAGAATGGAATGTTTGCCATTATTTTTTCCCTCCTTGAGTAATCAATATACCACGGGAAGAACTCTTCATCCTCAAATCTCACAGCATTACAAAAAAACCCAAACAGAAAAATAACCCCACAAACAAAAAGCCCAAAACAAACCCCTAAAACTCGTGCGTGGTAGCTGGAACTTAACATTGATTCTGCCAGTGCCATTTGTATTGATTGGCTGGCATGGAGCACGCTTGATGTTAACTCAGAATGGTACAGATGATAAACTTGCAGTGTGTTGCAGCACCACAGGTATACATATTAAAATAGAGGGAGAAGAGCCAAGAATACCTTCAGAATGAAAAAGAAATTAATGGAATGGGAATTGCAAACCTGGTTACTTTTCAAGAAGTGACAGGGTTTGGTTGGATTTTTTGATTGGTTACTTATTTTATAAAAAAATGACAAAGATACTGTAACAGTACTACTGATTATTAATTGAATACGTTCTATACTGATGCATTTTGATATTTTGTGTTAAGTAAACGTAAACTGCACTGTTAAATAGAAATGTAAATTAAGAAACTCAGGTGTGTTTATGTATTTTTCAGCTAAGCAGATAAAGCCCCAGCTAGCTTTTAGTACTTAGTGATGGAAAACTAGAGCAGGTGTAACTTGGAGAGAAATAACAAAGATAAGCTTCATACCCTGGAGTAAAAGGAGACATGTAAATGAGTGCTGTCAGGTCAAATCTTTTTAAGCAGTCACTGGTGGCAATGGACTTCAAAAGGTTAATAATATCTTGAAACATTTATTTCTGCGCTACAATCCTTATTGTGATTTCTCTTAAATGATTGAATCAGAGGACTGTGCAGCCTTGAAGATGGTGAGCTAAAAAAAAGAAGGAAAAATGATATGGTTCAAAACAGAGAGACACTGGGTGTTTGGTTTTAATTTATTTTTTAGTTCTTTAAGTGTGGCCTTTCTGCCTTAAATGAATCTGCTACTTTCTGTGGAGCAGCTTTGTATTTCCTGTAAATGCTGGAAGTTGCCTCTTGACTTGAGCAAAAGTCACTTTGCTCTTACCACTTTTCAATAGCTACCAGTTTTTTTGTACTACATCTTACTGCAAGTTAGTTTCTTTGGGATAGATTTGTATCAGACTTTGATATCTGTTTTGCTTTTAACTCTTTAACAGGTTATGAGCTTCATGGTGTCGAAAATATTCCTGAAGGACCAGGGCTTGTTGTGTTTTATCATGGAGCTACTCCTGTTGACTATATCTACTTCATGGCCAGACTTCACATGGTGAAGAAGAGACACTGCCGTGTAGTAGCTGATCATTTTGTCTTTAGATTGCCAGGTAACATACTTCATTATAAGCAAGCAGTTTTGGTACTCTTAATTTGTTTTTTTTTAATGATGTGATTAATAAAAATTGTGCCATAGGAGCACAGCTTTCAGAACAGACATTCAGGCAAATTTAGTGAGAGTGTGGAAGTAGAGCTGACTGTCACATGTTCTTTACAAGCAAGAGTGAATTTTGGAGACTGGCCCATGCAAGGATGGGTCGTACTCCTGTCTGGGCAACACCTTCCAATGACTAGAGTGTTTAGAAGAAAACAGAAGCATATTTTAGGAGAAGCAATTGTCTGTGTATTGATCATTAGCAAAGACTTCAATAAGATGCTTCTTTTTTGTTAATATAGGCAGAATGAGTGATGTAACCCGATTAAGAATTAAACTGTTTGGAACCAGTGCCCTTGAAGTTAAAAATACTACTTTGGAGCGATAGTGTGTTTTCTTATCTCAGCCAGTTGAGTGTGGTGGGCAGTGGAACTTGTCCCCAAGAAGACTGTTTCGAATAGAATCTTTCTTGGAGGAAAACTTAGAAGTGTCCACCATGTTTGTGCGAAACATGAGGTGAAGCATGAAGAAAGTGAAAAAAATCTTTAAAGCAAGATTTTGGTTGGACAGCCGGGTGAAATACACTGCTGATGAGTGAAATTAATTATGAGAGGAGTTTGGTTTTTGTGTGTGTGAAAAACAGTAGTACCCGATTCTTTTCCCAAGTTCAGTTTGTAAATAAAAGCTGTTAAATCACAAAATTAATTACGAGGAGTGTTCTGTAGTGTACTGATGCTTTTAGTGGAAACAGTTCATATGAGAACTATTCTTTTGCCAGTATAGTTTTATTTCTTGGTGCACAAGATACTTTCTTCAGCCTTAGTCCCTGAAAACAACTTTTTCATACTGATCACAACATGGCTTTGCCTCTGCAGCTGCTTTTGCCAACAGATTTGCATTTGCCAGTTGGTTATCAAATCTTTTGATGACTAATATAACCTATTTCATAATGCAGATTTGACTCCATACTGTACCTATTAATATAGAATTAAGATAAATAAATATAAATTTCTATTAAGATTATATTACTTTATATTTCTTTTTAAATACAAAACCAATAGAAATTAATACATTTATATTAAAAATAATTACGCATGGATGTTTATTAAATGGTAGTTTATGTGTTTTTTCTCCATTTCTGCCTTAAAATAAGAGTCTAATTGTGAGTCCCTCAAATGTTATTTAGTAGCATTGCAGAGACATCTGAGTGAATGGCTGTAGTGTAGAGCAGTACAACATCTAGCTAACAAGTGATTTCTGCAGGCATCCCTCAGGGGCTGATCCTGCTGCTTGGTGCTTTTATTGTACCCCTGGAGGAGAGGGATTGGAGCATATGCAGCAAGTTCGCTGATGATACCAAACTGGGGGAGCTGTTGATATACTGGAGATTAGAGCTTGTGTTCAGAGTGATTTCATAGAAATGAACTGAGAGAGACATCATGAAGTTCAGCAAAAGCAAATGCAAAGTTATGTACCTGGGATGGAGCAATTCTGTGCAGCAACACCCTAGAGAAAAGGTGGCTTTGCAGGAAAGGACTTTGACGTGCTAGCAGACCACAGATTGAGTTTGTCAGCAACATGCCTTTGCAACAAAGAAGATGAACTTCATGCTGAGTTTTTTTTTTTTTTTAGCAGGATTGTAGCCACCAGGCTGAGTGAAGAGGTTTTCTCCCTTGGATTGGCACTTGTGCTAGCACATCTCCCACTATGGTGTCCAGTTTTGGACTCCTCAGTGCAGGACAGACTGAAACACTGGAGTATGTTCAGTGAGTGGATGATGGAGGGTTGGAGCGCACAGTGTATGAGGAGAGGCTGAGAGAACTGGATTTGTTTGATCTGTACCAGATAAGGATGAGGGAAGATGTTATTGTTGTCTTCAGCACCTTAGCGGGAGGGACTCACACTCTTCTGGCAGGTGCACAGTGATAGAATAAGAAGCAAAAGAGACAAGTTGCACCATGGGAAATTTTGGCTAGAGCCGTGGAAGGGTATTTTACCATGAGTGATCAGACACTTGAACAGATTGCTGAGACAAGTTGAGGAATCTCAATCCCTGGAGACTTTCAAAACTCCTCTGGGTGAGGCCCTGTGCAGCCTGATCTAGTTGGACCTGCTTTGTGTGGGAGGTTGAATGAGATGACCTCGAGCTTCCTTCCAATCTACATAATTCTCTGTTTCTGTGAAAGAATTAAAGCTGTTCAGAGAAGCCAAACCCAAAGATCCCAGAAAAATGTCCTGGGTTGTATAAAATTCTGCACAGTAGTCTATGACTGGCAACCCAGGTAGATGCTGCTTCTCTCGTGAATCAAACCAGAAAGACTGCATAATTTTGTCCTAGTGCTAGGGCTGTCTGATCTTGATTAAATCTTCAGATTAAATTGGATGCAGGGGAAATGGGAGTGGTGGTGTGTGTGGGGGGGTCTGTTAGACACACTTGGATTAGATAATTTAATGATTTTTATTGTTTTATGGTAATTAAATGTACTTTGAGTAGCTGTGAGGAGTGACTTGTCCCATGACTGAATCTCAGGTCCATGTCTGTGTGCAGTTGCCAACGCACAGTCTCATTGCATCCTCTGCATTGGGCACTGCTGACCTGAATTAACTAGAATTTAACTGGATTTAACAGGAGTGTGTTCATAAAATGTTGCTCTGCCTCTTAAGGGATTCATGAGCCTGCAATGTATCAAACATGCCTCTCCCTAGTTCTTACTCTTGAAAGATACAGCTTTAACCTATGGAAGGGAATTTAACCTAATAGGGGACCCATAGATATCTGGAGACTCCTGCGGAACATTGCCTTCTGTGATTCTGTGTCTTTCACGAAGAAGCAAAAGGAAATTGTGTAGTTGTCTCAGTTTATGCTGTGTCAGTATTAAGTATGCTTTGTTGGTTGCCTTTTGGGGGGGAAGGATATGAAATATGGTCACATGGATTATTTTTTTTCCTTCTTCTTTCAATAACTGGTAGTTAGCCACAGGGAGATAAAACCCAACCAACCAAACCAATATTCCAGGTTTCTGGTGCTTTTAGATTCTCAGCTGTGTAATGTTTGGGAATACATTGATTTCTGAGAAGGCCTTTTCCCAAAGACTACAGTGAGGACTGAGAAATCACTTGTGTTCGTCTCCATCACCCTCCCCTACAGTATGGGCCGTGCTGATTCCTAAACTCATCTAAGAGCCCTCTTTAATAGGTTGCCTACTATTTTAGGGAACGAAGGCAGCCCCTCTCCTGTAGTGTCCCAGAGGAAAGGAGCTGTGGCCTCTTGTCTGTTGTATGCAGAACATGTTGCAAAGTATCTTCTGGACTGCGTGCCGTGCAGACGTACGCGTGTGATTATGTACAATTGTGGAAGGTTGGATTCCACCATCTAAATGATGACCTAAATGATTTCTCTCTGTCCATGGTCCTAAAGGCCAACCATGGAAAAATGGTGAAATCCTTACCGTCTTGCTACTAGGTAGCTGAAAAGCCCTGATTTTAGTCACTGTGAATAAATTATGTATTAGTATTAGTGCACATATTGAGAGTAGAGTTAAAGGCATTACTGGGTACTCTCCAAAGGGTTTTGCAACATTGGTGCAGGCATAACGTTGTAGAAAATAAGAGTATGTTGGGACAAAGGGCAGAGTCCAGGTTGAAAGGCCAGACTGAACCAGGGAGTCAAGTGCTGCAGTGATCTGTAATGCAGAGAATGATTAATTTTCTTTGTCATTCTCCTTCTTATACATGACTGCTCTTTGCCAAATTTCAGAAAAGAGAAAAACCACAACAATTTACTGGTATTGCTTGTTGTTGCAGTTTATTTGGATTGTACTATGTTTGAACGGTAGGGCTTGAGCAAGGAGCCAGTGCCCTGGAGTCAGCTCCTCTGAGGGGACACCTGACAGATGTCACAGAGTGCTTGCCAGTTTTTTTCACTTTAGTTCTGATTGTGAGATAGCACCTGACATTACTCTGTCAAAAAGCCCCTGAAACCCCTAAATCATCAGCTTTGCAGACCAAAATATATTAGAGGACTTAACAGTCTCTCTTTGGGACTTGGGGCTACCGCTTACTGGACAAGTAAGTTTTAGACATAGTATTTAATGTTGGGAACCTGTACTGAATGGTAGTATGAATTAACATGTTCTGAATTAATATTATCTTACCCTACAGGTTTTAAAATATTACTTGGTGTACATGGAGTTATTCCTGGACCAAGAGAAGCTTGTGTCAATACTCTGAAGAAGGGTGATCTGTTAGCCATCGCCCCGGGAGGAGTTCGGGAAGCACTCTTTGGTGATGAAATGTATACTATTTTGTGGAGTGATCGGAAAGGCTTTGCTCAGGTGGCCATTGATGCAAAAGTGGTAAGTATGACACATCATGGAGGAGAAGCAAAGGATGTTAACTTACTAGTACTTTCTTCCAAGGAAAGCTGTTCTGATTATCATATGTTTGCTGTTACATTGCTGACTGATACGAAGTATGGTCTACTTGGCTCTCATAACTGTATTTCAAAACTCTCTTTGTTGCTTTTGATAGATAAGAAAGCTTTAGAGTCAGCTAAGAATAATGTGGTCAGGAAATCCAAAGTTTACAAGAATGAGAGATGAAATGCAGGATGGTTTCTCTCTTACAAGCGTGTGCTGTTTTGCACATATCTAGTTAGGATTGTGAGGGCTTAAACCCATGACCAGAATGGTTAGGAAGCAACCCTGCATCAACATTTATGTTTCTTTCACTGAAGTATTCTGTGACCCAGCACAGTATAGACTCACTGGCACTATGTACTGTATTGGCATTTTATGGTAGTAGGGAATATCCAGGGCATACAGCAGGAGCAGCTGGTCACTGGTGTGAAGTGTCTCTTCAGTTCTAATGCACAGCACTGTGCTTGGTCAGCAGGCAGATAATTATTCATAGGGGACCAACTGTGAAAGGCACAACAGTGAGTGATATATTTGAATTGTAAATATTTTAATAATCTTTTCAGAGTTCCTCTCATTCTATATTTGTACTTGAAAGATGTGTGCATGTGTCTGTAGGTCTGCATTTGCCTAATTTAAAAGTAAGTCACACTGAAAGTTTGTATTTAGGTACTGTCAAAGAGAGACTAGTTAAATATCTGGATTTTATACAGAAATGGAAAACTTTCAAGTCCCAAGCATGTGTCACTTTTCTCACAAGGAAAATAACACTGTTTAAACAGAATATTTTCAACAGGTTTAGATTTTACTGATGTATTGCAATAGCATGTGAAAGGCCATTCTTGAGATTCAGCTATCGTTGTACTAGTTAACATTTTATTGAATGTGTGTTCCCTTTACGCTCTCACAAGGGTCTTGTACTTCATCCCCCCTAAAAAAAATCCCTGAGATATGCAATGAAAAAGGAATAGTGTCAGAAGCAGGCTGAAAGTGGGGAAAAATATTTAGATTAAAGATGAAATTTAAGTCACTTTGAATCATAAGCAGAACTCCTTGTGGAAGGAAAAATGTCTAAACCATCAGAAAAATGTGTCTAAAAGGGGAATCTTCAACTTCTTGAAGTTGTCTTATTTCAGCAGTTTGCCATAATTTTTGTCGTATAAACTAGCTTGGTGCACACAAAAATCTCTACCTCTGTCAGAAGTAAAATCTTCCAAATAAGATTGTTGTAGAATAAAGAACTTTTGTAACCATTCAGTTTAGGCAGATGCACTTCTTTTTGTTCTCTGTAACTGCACTGTATTGTTTAAAGACTTTTTTTCCCCACAAAAAACCTGCAGTGATATACCTTTCTGAAAAGTTTAATGTACTAGCTCATCTGTGTGTGTGTGATTAAAAGGTTTATAACAATCTGAGTGTATGAAAATCCCATGAGGAGTTCTGTATTTCTGACGGTGCTGTGTGCAGTGGGTGCATACTATAAAATGGTAGTGGAAAGCTTCATGTAGTAGTTGACCCCCTCACAGTCCTTGCAAATCTTGACATCTGTTTGCAATTTCAAAAAGAGCAGTAAAAGCTTGGAATATTCAACACCATTCCAAGTATTCATCAACAGAAATAAATCATGGATTGAATGTGATGCATCATATGTGAAGCAACGCCATCAGCATAGCAGAGACAAATCAGACAAGTTTAGTGTCTCAGTCCTGTGAATTCTTCCCTTTGAGCATAACTACAAATTAAGTGAGAGGTCTAAACACTTAAGTGTTTGCACAGTTGTGACTTAAGGATGCCTAAGTGTCCCATAGGTTCTGAAATTCTGGACTACTTTGAGAAAATGGACTTGCTGAAGCAGTGACTCGTTGAAATCTTGTGGTATCCTCCAGATTGAAACTTGCTCTGTATATGTCCTTGTCTGAGAAACGCTTCTGAAATTAATTTGCTTGGTGGGTTTAAGTGAGGTAGAAGTTTTTCAGATAGCACTATCTTCATTAAATTCTTAATTATTTTTTTTCCCTCCTAGCCCATCATTCCTATGTTTACACAAAATGTTCGAGAAGGCTTTAGGACATTAGGAGGAATAAGTAAGATATTTTCTATTTTTTTTGTAGTTGATTTTTTCCATATGTGATTAGCCTATCTCTGTAGAAATAATCTCCCTGTAAATTTGAGATTTAATACAGCCTTGTTTGTTGAGGTTTGCTCTCTGGTAGAGTTCAGAGGTGTTATTAGGATTTACTATCAACATTAGATGTGGTTTTGGCGCATCTGAGTTACTTTCCACATAAGCGTTCATTTATGGAAGCAGTGGAAGAAAGGAAAAAGAAGACAGAAAAAGGCAGAAAGATTTACAGCACTTTTTCCTCTGCTTATATCTGCTAGGCCAACCCTAGGTTTTCTGCTGTCTGTTAAGAAGCAAAGCAAACAGGTTTACAACTGACATGTAATTCCTTCAAATGTTCTCCTTAAGCTCTGCACTTACTCCTCTGCCTGTACTTAAACTTTGAATGATTTGAACTATTATTTAGTTTGTATTTGCATTTCTGTTTGGCACTAGACCTCACAAAAATTACATTTGCCAGCTCTTTCCTTATGTCTGTGAGACTTCCAGCCAGAACATGAATAAAAGGGTCTAAATCTGAAGGGTCCACCTCTGGGATGATTAGATGCCCTCATATCTGCTCATTTTCTAGTGTTAAACTCCCTTTTCTTAAACTGTCCAACTTACTATCTAATCACAGAAGGGCCCTGAACAGTCTCCTCCACACCACATGTTCAGCCTCAAGTATGGCATGACCACCTTCACCAGGGAACTGCAGGGCAACACAGTTCTGTTTCTCTCCCCCTCTAATTAAGAGCTGTATATTGCATGGAGAAAGCCAAGGCATCACATGCAGATGCTCAGAATAATTCACACATTTTTCCTGTTGTACAAAAGCAGCAACTAGTTGTTGATGTGTTCAAGAGAATCATCCCAGACAGAAGAAATGGAAGCCAAAATTATTCATGCTACTTGCATTCTACAGGAGAGTTGCAAGAGGAATTGAACTGTCTTGATCACTGGAGGTGTTATTTTGAGATATTCTTTATAGGTTGTGTACAGACAATTCCACATCTTGATCAGTGACGATTTTCTTACACCAACACCTCAGTTAATGGAATTTCTGCAATTAAGAATGATATTAGCACACGTTCCTCAAAGAATCTCCTGTCACATTTGGGATCAATGCTTAGAAAGTGGCATGCAGAAAAGATGATGTGTCCTCTCAGAGCCGATGGAAATACTTGTTTTTTCTCTCTTTTTATACTGTTTAACTGCAACTAGTGTGTGATCTGAAAGAGCAATTCAGTGCGTTAATATGACCGATCTTTACACAGACAAGGCTGTTTCTGATCATCTAGACCACAATGGGACTGAACAGTTCAGTCTTTCAATACTAATTCTTCTACTAACCTGTAAAATGAGCTGAACCTGTAATATGTATTGTGTAACATTCCCATCTTCTCCAAGCAGGCAGCTATTGAATTTTTCACCTCTTCTTCCTTCTTGTTTCAACTGCTCTTTGGAGGAAAGGTTTTACACCAAGTAGGGTAGAAACAAGCTTCATGTTAGATTAATGCCCCTTTTGGGAAATAAAGGTCAAGAGTAGAATAGCACTTGATATGATGTGTTGTTTGAGCATCTAGGGTGGGGGGCTAGATTACTTTACAAGCCAGTTTCAATGCTGAGACATACTGGGGAAAAAACAGAATAATCGCTCTCTCTCTCTCTCTCTCTCTCTCTCTCTCTCTCTCATCCTTTCTCCCCACCCCCACCTTTCTTTCTCTTACTTCCCCCCTTTCCCCTAAAATTTTTTCCCTTTAGAAATACTTAGGTCACTGTACGAACGTATTAGATTGCCAGTAGTTCCCATTTATGGAGGGTTTCCAGTGAAGCTACGTACATTTATTGGAGAACCTATTCCTTATGAACCAAATGTGACTGCTGAGGAACTCGCTGCAAAGGTAAGATACATCTATGGATATATATATACATATCAGAACACTCAGTATTTTAAATATAGCAAACACTGCAATAGTCTTCTCCAGTGATTTCTGCCTAGGAGCCAGTTACAAAAATCTGTGGAATCATGATAAGTTTTGGACTTGCTTAACTCTGAATGCCCTTCTTAAATACTGTTGTTTTATTGCTATAACTTGCAGATGTTCTAGGCCTTTTAAAGTTTTTTATACCCTATATTGGCTTTGAAAAACAGCTTGATTTAAAGACTGAAGAAGTTCAGTCAGATAAGAGAGCTCTAGGCTGATAAAGTGAGAAGCACTTCACCCAAGAGGAAGTGTTCTGCTTCCTAGTCTTTTCAGAAAGATGTTAATGAAAACATAGCTTTTCAGACTGTTGGAATTTCATGCAATAAAAAAAAAATAAGGTAAATAATTTCACTGCTTTGTCTAGTGTGTTTCTATTTCCTCCAACTTCTCATTCAACAAATTAACTTTTAAATGTTTCCCAAATTCAGATTTAAGTGCTTTGTAGAAAGGATTGTCATGTCCTCGTGTTTGTTCAGTTTATTAATAGATTTCACAGTACAAAAACATAAGCCAGTTAAGTTGTGGAGCGGTGAGATGGAGTGGGCTGAAAAAGCTGTTTTTGAAAGCTCCACAGATGGTCACTTACAACATTCTGAATACTTCTCGAGAGACTTTGCTCCTTACCCATGCAGGTATCAGATGAGGAGAGATAGCTAAACTATTTACCCTCTGATTAGATCTCTGTAAAATGACTTAAATGGTTATCTTAACTGCTTATCTGCATTATCTTAGGATCTGGTTATAGGAAAAGTGATTGTTTTTGGGGGGGATTCAGTCTGACAGGACTTCAGAATTGTTAGTGTTCAGGAGAGAGTGTGTTTGAATGACTTTCAAACATGTATTGGCATCTTATTTGTTCCAACCCCCACTTGCTTCTGACTTAAGTGCAAATTCTGCTAGATAAGGGCTCAAGAATGAAAGTTTCCTAGAATCCTGGTTAGTTAGAGTGATTTTGAAGTTGTATCTCATGTTTCAAGCTATGGCATACTGTGCATTTTCCAATTATATACAGAAAAAAAATTAAGCTCAATTTTTTTACCCAGTACAAATTTTAGATCTGTAGAGAGACTTAGTACCAGGTCTATAAAATCCTTCTCCCAGGACTTAACAGTTGATCACATACTTCATATAAACAGTGGGAGCTTGTAGCAAAAGTCATCTCCGCTTGCCAACCACTGGTTTACAGAGCCAAATGATTCTCTCTTCTGTTCCTGGCCTTAAGAGTTTTCTAGTCTGTGCTTCTCTAGGCAGAATAGGAAGGCTACGGTGTGTCCTCACCCCCGCTTTTACATATTGCCCTGCTTTTGAATGTTTATTATAGACCTCTTATGTAACAGGAATGACTTCTGTGAACTCCCTTGGCCTGGTTGGCTTTTGAGTAAAAGTGAAGGCTGCTGTCACATGCAGCTAGTTGACCTAAGTGTGTGTGACAGGACCAGTTCCTTTTGGGGACTGCAATGCAAGGGTCATTATTTTGTACACATCAAATGTGCTGACACACAAAGGTGTTTCCAGTGCTGCTTCTCGATGTGTGTGTAGACACAAAGTTAATGCACACTGGAAGAGTGTTACTGATGCAGTCCTGGATATAGGCAGGAGTTCCTGAGTTGCACTACAGCATGCTGGTGCTGACACACTTTATAGACCTAGGTATATTCATTAATTTACTCTGCCATTTAATTTTTGTATATCACTAATGAAGCTTGTGAACACAGCTATCAGAGATAAAAGTCACTAGTTTGCTGCTCTGTTTCATGGGAGTGTTGCTGTAATCACATACTGTGGGCTTAAATATGGAAAACTAATATTTTGAATTTGCAGTAGTTCTGTGGCATTTGGAAGAATGAAGAAGAGGCTAGAAATTGTATTAATATATGAGCAATATAAAGATGACTTCATCTGACCAAAACCTTTTCTTTTTCTCTACAGACAAAAGCAGCAGTCCAAGCTCTAATAGATAAACATCAGAAAATACCAGGAAATATATTTAGGGCTTTAATGGAACGATTTCAAACACAAAAGAAAAAAGATTAAGGTCTTCTGAACTTAAACCATTATAAACTATTCAGTTACAATATTCTTGAAGTTACATTTGTAAATTATTCATTCTTCTATTAGTAGGTTTTAAATACTGTCCTAATGATACTGCTGTATAATATAAGGTAGAAGTCACTTGCCCTTCCCCTTTATGCTGTCCAGTATCAAGCTCAGGTACCAAAACTTCAAATCATTCATAATGGAGTAAAGTTCAATTTTTGATAAATGCATTCCTACCTTGGAAGTGTCTGGGTCATTGTTTTGGTTTTGTTGTTTTCCTTTCCTCAAAATGAAATGGAAAGACTTTATGTACATGGTCTGTCCTTTTTTTTGTTGTGCTGACATCCCCCCCATCAGAGCTGAAGTCCTGTATCTCGATCCTCATCACTTTAAGTAGGTTTTTCAAGCCAGATTAATGCTGTACAATGTGCATGAAAACTTTGTTTAGGTTGTTACTCTCACACTGATGGAAAACAGTTGACCTTTGGCCTTCAGACCCTCTAGCAATGACTGCAAAACCTGTGCTGGAAAATGTTTAGCTTTACTGAGTGAGCTCAGAAAGAGTTTGGAAGAGTGAAAATGGACTAGAGAACTGCAGTGATCCAAGGAAGTTTGTTACAGAAACCACTCCAATGCAGTGAATGAGAACCCTTACAGCACAGCTGCTATTTCAAGCCAAGCCATATTGGATAGCTGCCATTCGGTAGAGACTTGTCTGATGTATTTCTAATTGAATCTGCAAATACTCTTTTGAAAGAATGGGCCAAGCATTTAAATGTCCAGAAGAGGAAATGAGAGAACTGTTTAGTAATGTGAGCGTACAGAGGTTTATTGAAGGCAAGAAAAAATTATTGTAACACCTTTTAAAAGTAGGAATTCTTTTGAAGACCAGGATAGACATTCCCAGATACCCTTTAGATCTGGTATATGGGTAAACCGTTAAGCATACATATTCATTGAACACTTATTTACATAATTTATTAAATCAGAGTTGAGAGGGAAGTTCTCTGTATACTTCCCTTAAGTGAGAACAATTGAATCAACAGGAAAGAGATGTGCACTTATAGCAAATTAATAGTGTTAGATTTTTTTCTAACTAAAGCCTATACTTATCCAAATAGGAAATATGTAAAATATTTCTTCTGATTTCCAATGAGTTTAATCTACAGTTCTCTAGTTAACATCTGGGAACTTTTTAGTTTTGGGATGAGGACAAATTCCTTAAAAAGAGATGAAAGAGGTTTTTGCTGTACGACATGGTCACCTTTCAATATTGTTGGGTTTTGACCTTTTCTTTAAAACTCCCCCTGCACCCCCCCCATACAAACCCCAATGAATGCCCAACTTTTGAAGGAGCAGTTGTATTTGGTTTGGTATCCATTCTTCTCACCATTTAAGCACATGCTTTCCTTCATGCTCTTTTAAATGGGTAAATTAGTGACATTGCATGGGTACATGTGGATGATGCCCTATGTTAGAAAATAATCACTTTATGCAGAAGTGTCTATCAATTACGGTTTATGAGAAGCAAAAATCTTATTTTATAGTGTTATATCAAAAGCATTTTATGTGGTGTTAAATTTTAAAGCTTTGGGAAGAATCATGTTATATAAAAGCAAATACCCATTCTGAAGTTTTTTAAATTACTTGGTTTTACGTGAAGGCAAGATTGTATTTTTTATTTATTGATATGTGTTTAAAACACAGTATGTCATTGAAAGTGATAATGCCAAATTCCTTCATTGGAGTATAACTTTAGCGTGACTTTTTTTTTTTTTACTGTCCCTCTTGAAGGAAATGCACATCAGTCTATATGGTGAATGTCTCAAAGGCAGGTTAACATATTTTGTGTTGAGTTTGCATATATATGTAAAAGAAAACTCAATCTAAAAACTTCTGTTGGACATGAACAGACACTTTTATCAGAGATTTTGTAAAATTTATTTTACTAAGTAATGGGGGCTGTTTCCTGCAGTTTTGTCCCTTTTTTGAAAGATGAGTAGAAAAACAAAAAGAAGGGCAGTATTGGTACTGTTTTTAAGTGTTCATATTTGTATAGGCTTTTCATATTTATTTCTATATATTAAAAATGTATAGAGGGCACCTTTTGAATAAAATTGACAACTGGAAGAGACTTTTGAAGTTTTGTGTTTCAACTAAATGGAATGATATATGGGCTGTCCTGCTGAACCTTCAGTGAGTTTGAGAAGCATGGTCATTCCCTTGAGAAACTCTTTTTCCTAGGGTCTGCATTGGGATGGAAAGATCAAAACCTCAGAAGGAATGAATTGAAGGAAAAATAATTCAGACAACAGTCGAATAAAGGACAAAAGTCATATAGACAATAAGGCCTGAGTTCCAATAGTACAATCAGTACTGCCTCAATAGGCACTGCAATGCCACTTCAGTTAAAGGTCCTGCAACAGAGAATAGGTCATAAATAGTGACTACTAAGGGTTGTTTGTACATATTTGGTGTGTGAATGATTGCCTACTTTATTTCATTGAAAAACGGGGCAGACCTGGAGTGAGACTCACAAACACAGTTAAAGACCAGGCATCCTTGTAGTTGTTTTGGTTTACTATACATGAAGCAGAATTTTTCAAAGGAACTTTTAGCAGTGTGAGACTAGACCACTGATTTCTTGGTTAGCTTTTGGACGTGCTGAAGCCGTGATGTGTTTCTCCATGTAAGCAGCATAAGCAAGGTCTGTATTTTTAGGTTGTTTGGAATCAGACCCACTGCTGTACTGACGGGTATTCATCATTATCTCTCAACAAGACTGAAGTCTCCTTCTGGCCAATTTACTGTCCTGTTGTGTAATAGCAGAGCTCAGTCTGAACATCTCTTATTAGGATGCTTCCACATGAAATTAATCTCTGAAATGCAAGGTAGAGCAGTTAATCAGCACTGTGAACACAACTGCGTGGTTCATCTGCTGTTTGGTTTGCTGTACAAGTATACCATGATGTTGCTTCATCCTATTACTCTGTACAGAAAGATACAGCTATGATGACAGTGTGTTAGCTCAACAGTGCTTAATCCCTATTAAGCCCCTCATAGGCATTAGAATGCTTTTTTTTTGGTGTTACTTTTTGCATCAAAAATTATGATACCAAAAGTAAATGTGAAAATGCATGGAGTTGCTGCGTGAGCATAGTAGCACTGGAAATACATGGTAGGTCTGCAAAACACGTCTGCTAAAACTTCATGAGACAATCTGAATTGTTATTCACTCTTCTAACTCAGAACTAGTCAAATTATAGTCTCAAGGTAGATGATCAGAGGGTTGGAGCGCTTCTCATATGAGGAGGGTTGCTGGAGTACCTCTCATATGGGGTTGTTCAGGTCAGGAGAGACCTTAGAGCAGCCTTCCAGTACCTACAGAGAGTTGGAGATGGACTTTTGACAAGGGCATATAGTGTCAGGACAGGGGGGTAGTGGCTCTAAACTGAAAGAGGGTAGGTTTGGATTAGACATTCGGAAGAAATTCTTTACTACAAGAGTGGTGAGGGGCTGGAACAGGTTTCCCAGAGAAGTTGTGGATGCCCCATCCCTGGTAGCATTCAAGGGCAGGTTGAATGGGGCTCTGAGCAACCTGGTCTAGTGGAAGGTGTCCCTGCCCATGGCATGGAGGTTGGAAGTGGATGATCTTGGAGATCCCTTCTAAGCCAAACCACTCTACGATTCTATGATACTTTTATCATCATGGGTTATTTGCATAATTGCTTGTCTGCTCCTTTTGAGTAATTTTGCTTTGCACAGACGCTTGCAGATTTGCTACTTACAACCTCGATTTTCGTCATGGTAGACATCACATGCATACTGTATGTAGTTCCTGAAACATTTTAAAGTTGTTATAATCACCTCTTTGTGTCAGAAAATTGGTCAGAAAAATGTGATAAACTTTTGAACTGTAGGGAGCATTTTCTTAAAGCCTAAAGTGTTTGCTAACCCTTCTCGCTTTTGCATGTGTGAAACATTACAAGATGGTGAGATGCCATTTGTAATTAACATCAGCCTGCATATATAAAGCAGACCCAATATTTTTTTTCCCCACTGTGGAGCTGAGTCAGCTGTTGTAGAGCAGATAATATTCCACCAGGCCTTGTGTTGCAGCCATCACAGGAGCGAAAGCCCAACACTCCCTGCTGTCCATACTAGTTGCTGTAACAAGAGAGAGTTCAGCACAATTCATCAAATCACCTTTGGCTCCTTTTTCTAGCTAATACCATGGCATGTGCTGGAAACATGAGGTGCCGCAGTTCTAACAAAACACAGATGGAAGTATTATATTATTCAGAGAAGATGTTAAAAGTTTAAAAAATAAAAATCAGGAGATGGACCCATTTTTACCTAATTCTTTTTAAAGGGAAACAGAATGTGCCAAACATCAAGGAGGGTAGGAATTTACAATTTTGCATCATTTTTACAGGGAATTTATGGCAGATGAATTGGGATGAGTCCTGTTGCAGATGACACTGATCTTCATATTTTCCAGATGGGTTTGCTTTTCTTCTGGTAGTGTTTTCTATTTATTCCAATAATGTTTTCTTATGGACAGATCTATACTTTTGCTCACAGCAACTTATTTCAGTTACTTCCTAAGTGGGAACAGAAATGCAAACCTCAATGAACACTTGCTAGTTCTCTTTTTGATCTATTTGAAGGTAACAAAGGTACCTGGAGACATTTCTTCTTTCAACTGCTGTGATGGAGTTGCTAGTTCTCCCGACTCTTCATTGAAGTGATTTCTCCTTACCGTATAAAAAACACTCTCCTGACATCCACCAAAACTTTTGAAGTGTCTTGTTTTCTTATGCTCATCATGCAGTGGATTAATTTTCTTTAAACTAGCGGGCAGAGCAGTTGCAGGCTTGCTTGGTTAATATTTTTGACCATAGACTTCCACATCCAGACAGACGTTTTTGTATTTGATCTGGCTTTGTGAGAACAAGCTTGTGGAAAACAGCTAACTGCAATTTGGCTTAGTTCCTGAAGGCATTAATGAAAATATAAACCAAGCTCCACAGCTGAAGCAAGCTCACCAAAACCCCAAACTAGTTTTGGAATCCTGATTCTGGACCATCTTGAGTCACATTTATGGAAACAAAATGTCCTGGCTCCTTTTTCTCCTTGCAAAACTTGGCACGAGTGCAGAAGCACAGCAGCTTTGATGGCGTTTTCTGTACCAAAGTTGCTGTCAGAGTTGTGTGATGGTGGGGGCACTTCTTTGTGAGCAGCAGGCTCAGGAGAAGACCTCAGCAGCCCTCAGGGCCTGTCTGGAGCAAAATATAACTAAGATGTCTAGTAGGCAATGCTGTATTAGACTTACTCATCAGCACCTCCAGGCTTGCTGTTTCCTCTCAAAAGCAAGCTAGTTGTCATGCTTGCTGCCCGATTCCTCTCTCTGTCACTAGCCTTGGCGTATAATATTTCCTGCAGACTCCCTTGCCCGCTGTGGTGATACCCAGGATTGTTCAGGGCAAGGCTTAAATGACCCTAAAACTTTTCCTTTGCAGCGGGGGCAAAGCAAGCTCGGGTGCCTGCAGTTCACCTGGCATGGGGGCAGTGTGTGGTGTGGGGCTGTCGTGGGGCTGCCTTTGCAGGGCAGTCAGAGGAAGGGGCAGCAGCCCAGCTGGCCCTGCCACCCTGTTTTCACTGTCTCGTGAACCCCGGAATATCTTGTTTTGCCCGTGGCTGGTTCAGGTGTGGCCGAACAGATACAGGAAGTTACTACTAACGTGGTTAAATTCTAGTCGTTGTGCACATCCCATCACGTTCTTTAAGATCTCTACAGAGAGTGAACCTGGTAAGGGAAGGCTGCTGCTCTATCAAGTGAGGGAGCTTTACCAAAAGAACCTCTGGTTTTTAATGTCATTGTACGGTATGCACAAATACCATTTCTAGGAGGCAGTAAGCTTTCTACATAGCAGTTGTAATAAATGAACCACTAGACACTTTTACACTGTGTAATTTATTCCACCCTGCTGGTGCAGCAACAGGATCATACATAGGTCTGAAGTGCTGAACAGACCATTTTCAACCTGTTATTTTTACTCCATGCCCACTGTTTCATTTGCAAAGCTTTCCTTGTGAGCCAGTGAGTATTCAGCTTGACAAACATTTAAAATTGGAGGATAGCTTTTTTTGCTGTCTGCAGCAAGGTAAATCAGGAGAGCTTGGTATGTGGGCAGCTAAGCGCTCACAAGTGCCCAAAAACACACTTCAAGAAATTATGACAGTAGAGAGCTGATCTAAAAGGCATTAAAAAATCTCAGCCACTGAAATGCATCAATCCATCTTTAGTTTCTTAATTCATAACCTCTTACCATTAATAATTACAGGACCAGATACTATCTGACTTAATTTAAACAGTAGCAGTGGTAAGTGTACATGTCTGTCTACGTGTGATGCCCTCTTTCTTTGGTATAAACAGGAGCATGAAACCTACTTCAGGCAACTAACAGACCATTATTATTATTCAATCCACCTAAGCTTTTCAAATGTCAAGATGGTATCACTCATGCTTGCTTTGTCATTATTGCGCTTAATCATTTTTTATTAGCTGGTGAACCAAGCAATTTTGGTAGATGTACTGATTTCTACCAGATTGTCCCTTCAAACCATGCAGCAAAACACAGAGAGCGATCAAGTAATTATTTCTGTAGCACAAGCTCCTAATTTTAATGCAGGTCTCTAATTGTAGGAACTAAGTCTATAGGAAGTTTTCATCAATGAGGCACTTGTCCACCTCTGAGAATTTGGGTCCCATTTCCAATGTCGAAAGTAGGGTACAGCACCTGTTTTAGTGGCATGCTTGTGTTGGGGCAAATAAAGCCAGAAACACTCAGGTTCCAGAATAAGGTTGCCGTTTCAACACATACTTGTTATATGTATGAGGATATTCCTAAGCTCCAGAGAAAAGCCACAAAGGACTAACAGGTTTCACAATGAGGAAAACTGATATATTCAAATATAAAGGATCAATTTCACCTGTAGAAAGGGGACATCCCAAAACAGGACTGAAATTTTCGTGTCTGGGCTTTCCTTCACAAGGAGCTCGGTTTCTTTGGCAAGCTGTCCTATTTCAACAATCCCTCCTCCTTTCCAGGCAGTGTGCCAGGCAAGACACAGCAGGGGATACAGGCAGTCAAAGGAAAACACAAGTCTGTAGTATCAGCTCTTTGGGGCAGAATGAGGACCTGCTTCCATCAAACTGAATCAGATTTAATGCTCAATTTCTGGAAGCAGACAGTATTTTGCAACTGGAGAGAGGAAAAGACATTTGGCTGAGCAAAAGCAGGCTGTGTTGAGAGAAGATGGTGGTGATTCAGCCCAATATAAATGTGCCACTGCTGGGGTGGGGCAAAGACAATTTTACAAGGTGCAGCAAGTGTTGGCAGCTGCATGAAATAAATAAGTCAAATGAAGAAAACATAACTGGCTGCAGGTAAGTCATATGCCCATGACCCAAATTTCCTTTCCTGGCATCTCATACTGCTCTGTGCCTGTGCTGGGTTTACCTGTCAGCAGATAAGCTGAAGGTTTATTTCTCCCAAGAATACATTAGTCTTAAAACCAGCACATCTGGAATGGAAACATTTGATCTTGTACAGATTGCTGGGCTGTTTCCCCCCCCCCCCTTCACTACATGCATCTTGGTCCTTTGTTTAGTGAGTAGTGCTGCCCTGTTACAACAGTCCTAATAAAAAATTGTCAGTTTTAGTTGTCACTAGCAGAGACAGATCGCCTTAAGTTAGAAAAGGTGTCAAAATGCAAGATGTGTGAGAAGCAGCTGAGGTCCCTTGTTTTCTCGTCTTAGAGAAGTGGAGACTGAGGGGAGATCTCATTGCAGTCTATAACTTCTTCATTAGGGGAAGAGGAGGGGTAAACACTGATCTCTGTAGTGACCAGTAACAGGAGCCAAGGAAACAGCCTGAAGTTGGGTCAGGGGAGGTTTAGGTTGGATATTAGGAAAAGGTTCTTCACCTAGAGGGTGGTTGGGAACTGGAACAGGATTCTCAGAGAAGTGGTCACAGCATCGAGGCTGACAGAGTTCAAGAAGCATTTGGTCAATGCTGTCAGGCATGTGGTGTGATTCTTGGTACTGTTCTGTGCAGGGCCAGGAGCTGGACTCAGTGATTGTTGTGAGTTCCTTCCAATTCAGGATGTTCTATGATGGCTCAGCAAGGCTTAGATAGTGCAGTTAGTCCACTTCATAAGATATTTCCTTATATATAATATATATGATATATAACACATATATTTTATATATTATAATAATAGTTTTTGCATGATCTCTAAAGGTGTTTGCCCTGGCCAGACTGACAGCAACCCTCTCTGCCTGCCCACCTTGTGGAGTTAGGTCTGCTCAGTTCACATGCACAAATGGCATAATGCGTAGCATGGTAAATCCAAAAAATTGCTTCTCCTTTGCTGGCATCTGAGAGCAAGTAAAGAAAGTATCTCTGGCAGGGAAGCTTGCAGTGTGAAAAGGTTTCCATCATTTTGGCTTCCATTTTTTCTTCTTTTTTCCCCCCCAAGCCCTTTGGCTCAAAGTTTGCAGTCAGTGTTTCTGATGTCAGAAACAATAAGGGCATGGGGAATTTAAAAGCATTGCTGCCTTGGCACAAGTGGAAAACCACACTGCTGAAACAGAGGTTATTCCTTTTGAACACTAGCTGAGCATTTCTGAGCACTCACACCAAATGCTGCATCCGTGTCCTGACAGCCTGCAGGAAGGGCTCAGATCAGTGCCATGTACCATCTGAGATTGCAGCAATGCAAGCTGGCACACAGGGAGCCAGTTATTCATGCAGCTTGATGTGGACTGAAAAAGCCAGTATGAAAAAGTTCTCTTTGCAGCCTCTGCTTAAAAAGCAGACGTGTGAGACCTGGAAAGTGCCAGAACAGGTAGTGCTGCTCTGCCATGAATAAAAGCTCAGCTCTGGCAAGGCAGCCAGCAATGGTGCCCAGCTTCACTACTCACCCTTCCCTATCATGTCTGACTGACCGTATCTCCTTGCTGGCTGTGAACGTTTTGATCTGTACACTTATGCCTTGACACCTTGGTATAGAGTCCTTGTATATTGTCCCAGGCAGTTAAAAGATAAATAACAGGGAGGTCCTGAGCCTAGAAGCTTCTCTGTTTTTTTTCCCCTACATCAGCTACCTTCATAAGAAGCAGAGCATCTCCCTTGGGATCTGTCTTCCCGTATGAATTCAAATGGCAACTTCTTTAGTACTTCCTTTGAATCAAGGTAGTAGGTAATACAGAGCAAATTACTGCTTCTGATAACTCAGGTTTCAGAGAAATGCCAGATAAAGTCTGCAAGGCAAACTGTAATGAACACAAGACTTTTATGTTCTTCAAAAATTTTCTGTTTTCCTTTAAGGCTGCTCTATATTTACTTCCTCTTCCTTTAGGAAATATAAGAGCTATGATCTCAAAAGACGTTGCACTTGTGCACACAAGAAAAACTACTCCAAAGGATAAAACTGCAACTAAACACTTCCCTTCCTATTTTAATTCTGCTTCAGGCAGAAATAAAAAAGAGAGTATATTATCTCTATGCATAGTCAGAAACATCCTGTACCATAGGCTGCTGATGAAAATGAATTATCTATGCAAAAAAAGCTAATTAAAAAAAAAAAGGTTTTATGGGATCTGTATTCAAAACGATGTTGAAAAAAGTTAAATTCAAAACTGAGGTTTCTCGTGTCCTACTTGCATACACTACTAGGGGAATGACATACCTGATTGGAAACATGATGCAATGACTTCTCAGTCACTACTGAGGGAGAAGATGTGCCATGCTGGGTCAGATCATTGGTCATATCACCATCTGAACCAAGGCACACACTGGTGAGGACTACAAAGTCCTGCCAGACACCTTGTCCTTCCATAATTCCATAGGGCTGCATGGTAGGTGAGACAAATCCAGACAAAGCAGCAATGCCCCTGTGCTGAGCAGGAGGCAAAAGAGCCTTTAAAATGGGCAGAAGGCAGAGGTGACATCATATAGGTGGCTTGGTGACAGGATCAGGCAAAAGCAAAAATGATCCTTTTCTATTGTCTGCTCTCCAGACCACATTCTAAAGTCTCACTATCATGGTATGTTAGAGATCCATCTGACTGAGCACTGAGAATGAATACTGAAGATCATACTCTTTGGATCTCCAAATTTCCAAGAACATTTCACATTTAATCACATATTTTCTGAAGATGTCTGACTCTAGCAATCCATACGTGGAAATCAAAGAAGTGTCACCCTCTAACCCTTTCTGCAACAAAACCTCACAGAGGTGCTCTATAGGGAATGTAAAATAATCTTATCTCTTAGATAATACTCATTTTAATGGAATCCTGTCCAATTAGTTCAAGAAGTTTTATCATCGAATCTCATATCTTTTCAGCACAGAATTAACATGACTAAATGTAAAATGTAAAAAACTGGTAACTACGTAAATAGAATGAAGTTGGACAATTATAATTTTCAAGATCAGATAGATCAGACATAGAACCAAAAGCCCATCTTAAAGCTAAGCTTGATTCAGTATTAGTTACAAGTCACACATACAAGTTAACGCCACTTTAAAGAAAGATATAACCATGAGGCATAATTAACAGCCAGTAATGTGCTGCACGCTATCAGCTGTGGCAGAGAGTAGAGAGCTGTAACCCCTGTGTAAGCACTAGTGCTTTTCACAGGAGGCAAACCAGGTCATATCTGCCTTTAAACTGTAAAATGAAACTGATGCTTCAACCTCATTTCTCCTTTAAAAAAACCACAGAGTACACTGCACTTTGTACTCTGCTCACACAGCTAAGGTATTTGGAGATGCTCATTAAAGGAAATCATTAAGACATTCTATATACCTAATGCTATAGGAGAGCTTAAGCACATGGCAATTATTTGCATTCCTTGGAAATGGTGAATGCTGTAGAATACTATGGCCTAGACAAACCAGGACCTCTTTATTTTGGGTTGGAGTTTTTTTAATTTTTAAATATGGGCTAGGTGAGGCCACAGAAAAGTCAAAGAAATTCCAAGACAGCACAAAAGATCCTGGGGTGAAACTGCAAGCAGAAGATCCCACAGGGTACCTAACAAAACGCTGATCAGTCAAAGAAGTTGAGAGATGGGTTATTTTTTATGATTTTATCAGGACATTGTTAGAATATTCCTCAGGACATCAGACCTCTGACAAAACACCACACACCTGCAATGGAACAATACAGCTCTGCTTACAACTGCTGCACCAACACAGTCAACTGGAATCAAAGTCAGCATGAAAAGGTGACAGCATTTGGAATGTAGTCTCAAACATAGCAGATGGCAAGCAGAGCCCAAAGCAAAAACAAATCCCCAAAGGAAATCACAAAAACAAATATCAGAGACAAACGTGCATTTAAAGTAAATGAAGAAACACACACAAAAAGAAAATAACTTCAAGCAAGAATCTGGGAAGAGTTACAAAATCATCACACAAGAAAAAAAGGTCAGTAAGGACAAACGTGAAGTATGGAAAGGTTGAGTTGTGTAACACTGCTCACTCAGTCTGAAGGAGACTTCAGATGTTCTCTCTTACTCTCATGTAATTGTGAAATAGGTGGTGTGGCTAAGCTGAGCCTGGTCACAGTGTCTCTTGTCTCACACCAGCCCAGGGATGAGAAACTACATTCATTTCACTTCTGTAGTGGATCCACTGGCATGGCAGATTGCACAAAGCTAACAGGGGAACAAAGTAAGGCCAATGCTGATGAAGATATAGAAGAACTACTTGCAGTGACTGCTGCTAGAGCCCCACTAGTCACAGATGTTAAAAATGAAGTTGGTTCATATGGAAATGATCTTTAGAGTTTAATGAATTGAAAAAAATTCAAATTTGGAACTCTATATTCTCTAGACACATGGGACATTTAAAGCTAATACAAGATGTAAAATTATGACAGAGTTTGGTAATGAACTGCTGCAGACCAGAATATCAGTCATAATCAATTAGCTCAGTTCTACTTATTTATCATGGAAATGTTCTTAAGCTTATCCTTCAATATACTGGGACATCATCAGTGATTTTGCCTTCTATAAACTGATCAACTTCGTTGACGCTCCTATGAGCGTATATAACAGTCACACAGCAGTGGGAAACAGCACATGTATCTTGGGTGTGATCACGGCACTATAGCTTGTGCTCACAGCACTTAACAAGAGCTTGATTAAAAATAAACGGCCTGTTACTGAATGACATACTAAGTATGAGCATTTCTTTGCCTTTTTTTTTTTTTTGGTGTAGCCTCTCGTGAATGAAAAATCCTTCCTTCTTGTAAAGCCTGCTGCTGAAGAACAGACATGAAGCCCACGACAATGTGCTAGGTGGCAGCAAAGGCAGGGAAAGCCACCTCTCCAGTTAGTCTGGCTCTACATCCTCTAGAGCTACACATTTGTCAGCAAACTGAGCTCTCTTCCCATTGGAAAGAAGCACAAATGGGCACATAAAAGTAACACTAACGTAAAGTAGTTAAAACCTGCATTATTGTCTGGACAACATGCTTCAGAGAGTAGTATGCTTTAGAGCTTGCTTAGCCCAAAAAACATTCCATACAGTAGATTCCCAACCCATCTTCACACCAAACATAACTGCAGTCCTTTGCTTGACCATGGCTCTGAAGTGCTCCCACAGCAACAATACTATACATCAGTACTTACTTTCCTGCTTTCCATCTTCATTTGTGAAGCCACCAAACAAGTGCATTTTGTACCTGTGCAACAGTCAGGAGAAAAAAAAAATCTTCTCATCTACCTTTCCAAGTTTCCGATTCACACAGGTCTCTAGGTGCACTTTTAGCAGTATTAAGCCAAGCCTGTTACTAGCTCCCAAGGAAAGTGAGGTAAGAGAAAAACCCTACTCTAATAACTTTGCCAAGGCAGTTGGGACTTTTATTACCAAGTCTCTCTATTTAGTTTTTCAGATTTTTTTTTTTTTACTGTAACTATAAACATTTCTCTATTTTTTTAAGCAGGAGAGACAAGAAGTACTCTGAGTAAGTACTTTTTAAGCCACTTGCAAAGTTTATCTCTCCTGTTGTTAAGAATCTAATTAAACTGTCTACTACCTTTGTTCAGCCTAAAAAGAAGCTGCTCTGCTTCTTTCATGCAAGTTTTCATTAAATGTCCCCTGAAGAAAGCTTTTTTTTCCCCAGAGGTAAATAATTTGCTTAAAACCACGCGAGATGAATCCTTTTTACCCCAGGCTAACTAGATTCCACCGTGGCAGCTGCCCACCCAATTGATGTATCCTGTGCTGCTTGTATTTAGGGAGAGGAGTAGGAAACCATATTAGAGGTGAGAAAGACATTTAAAAGTGTGTTTCTATTGCTTGCTTACTGGCTTCAGAGCATTTGGTGAGGAGTCACAGGGTTACAGGTACCGAGGCTTGTGAAATAAGCCCAGCAGTGCTGCTGGGGTGCTGCTCCCTCAATTATGCTTGTCAAAGTTAAAATAGTGAACTGCTCCCTTCAAACCCTTAACCAAAAAACAAAATAGAAATGAAAAACAAAGCCTCTGAGAATTTATCAGTCCCATATCATCCCTACTTCCAAATTCACTGGCCCAAGATGTGTGTGTGTATATATATATATATATATATATATAAAGAGAGAGAGAGGGAGAGAGATTGAGTCCTTCTTCCCTTGGGACTCGTGAAAGTTATTTAATTGTTTTCTGAGTTGTTTTCTGCTCACCTCCCTCTCTTGATCACCCAAGGGAGGCTGAGAAGCAGCATCTAAGAAGGAGTGGGAGCATGGCTACAGGACAGATAGGCAGAGGGATCTGGATTCTGGCCCTTGTTGCACAAACTTTGACTGCTACTTGAGGTGGCATTGCACACACAAATATGGCAATGAAGTCCAAGAGGGCTATTAAGGGTATTGTAAATCTGCCAAAGACAACAACTACTTGTGTAATAGTTTAATGAATTAAGCAGTTGTCTGGGAGGCAGAAGTAGAAGAATCTGCATCTTCTCTGAAGTTTTCCCCAATGATTGGGGTCAGGACAAGACTGAGGTGAGGCTCAGCTGTCCCCTCCCCACTGCTCAAAGTATATCACTGAATGGTGATGCATTAAGAAGTCTGAAGGGGTGATAAAAACAACAAAGCATCTTCTGTCCTCTGTGACCAAGGCCCTTCTGAGACGATGAAGGAGTACTGATTTTCTGCACTCTCCCAACAGCCCTGAGATCAGACCCCAGAAATCCTACTTTCCTGTGGCAAGGTCAAGCTCCTCTTGCATCTCCTTTCCTTGGTGTTGTGGACCGGCTGGGGTGGGGAGCTGAGGAGTGTGGCCCCTTTGGAGAACACTTTGTCTTTGAGTGGCCAAGGAGTGGGGAGGACCTGCTGACCTATTCCCCGGACAAGGACAGCTACTTTGGTGGTCTACCTTCAAGACAGCAGTCAGAGTCTCAGCCAAGAGGGGCAGAGCACTTTTTTTTTGCTGCTCTGAAGAGATCCCTTGCAGGGTATCTTATGGTTTCCTGGAGGTCTTGGCTGGGACAACACCTGTAACGTCCAAGTGCAAGGTCAAGTCTTCTCCCAGTTCCAGAGGTAATCTAGGAGCCACTTGCATCATTCTCATGCTCAGGGATGGAACCTCCTGTGATAATACTGCCCAGAAGCATAGAATAATTGCTGGTGGAAAGGATCTCTGGCAATCGTCTGTCCCAAACTGTTTCCACGCTAGGTCTTGTTCACTAATAATTTTAGAAGCTCAAAAGTTAGCATCCTTTTTCTGATCCACCAGGATAGCAGAGTTTTAAAAATGACTCAAGAGATATGGTAAAATGACCACAGTGTACTTTATTTAATGATTTTGGTACCTTGTGTTGCAATAAAATAAAAAAAATCTACAAAATCCAAATATATAAAATTTTCAAGTTTCTCTTTTAAGTTTTACAAGAAAAATCAAGTTGTAACCGAGGAAATTTGTTAGTATGAAGCACTATTTTCAACTTCATTTCATCACAAATTGCAACTTACTTAACAGACCAAAAGAACTATGGTACTGCAGTACATCAAATACTTCACACACTGTGTTCTTTACTATAGCACATATAACCTCTGCTGCAGGAGGCAGTGGTCTCTAGCCAATAAAGACACTCTTCACAATCTGAACTCTAAAGGAATGCTTGTATACATGGATTCAGAATATATATATTTACAGAAAGATTTTTCTTTTTAGTTTTTAATAACTATTTTTATTCTTCATTTCAAATAAAATACCAAATACATTTTTACAATGTTTACAAGTCAAAGCACAAGTTCTGCAATGATTATCATTCACCTCTAGTCACTGTGCTTGTACTGGGGGGGATAGCTACGCTGTTCCATAAACACAAATGTGATCTTCCATTACTTTATTTCCTCAATGATGATTAAGGAGTATAAGCACAGTAACAATTATTTTAGCACAATCAGTGTATAATGCAACGGTTTACAACAGAGAACTGAGAAACTATTGGTCCATTCTGTTCAATTTGCCGTTTTATCTGCCAACTGTTACATTAGTCTTTGTCACATAGATTGTGTACAAGAGAAGAAGAGTTAAATAACACAACTTGACTAGGAAAGAGCACACATTTTTAAGGCAAATTAATAAGCAGCTTATGGTGTTTCTTTGTTAACCTATACCCCAACAGAACCTAAAAATAAAATGCATGTTCTGCAACTGTCAGTAATTATGTCTTCTTAAACTGATCTCCTCTATAAATTGATTAACATGGCTTTGAACCTGGTTATTCAAAATTGAAAGATTTCCTCCCCCCAAATCCCCAAATCTTGAAAGTGCATGACTTCATATGTGCCAAAAGAAAACAAAAGGCAGCTGAGGTAGTTAGATGTAAAATGTATTTATGAAAAATTACTGAAAAACTAAAACCAGGACATATACAGTAAAAGCCCACGCATTTGGAATTAATTTTGTATCATGCAACAATTTAAAGTGGGAAACTTCGTGATATCTGAAAAAAGAAGGTAATAATAACATAGGAATGAACAGAGAGTATACCATTGGAATTTGAGTTTCAAGTATTTGAGTGTATTTGCATGTGCATTTTTTACAGGCTTTATGTAACATTAGGAAGTCATTTACTTTTTATCTGGCATCACATTGAGGTCTGGTTAACCTCTGGGACTGAAGCTCCTGGAAGGCAGACGTATACTGAGAGTGTCTGAAGATGTGTCACCATGTGTGCCTGGAAGGACCACCATCTCAGCTTGGATGAACATCTGTGTACCCATCCTCTACTGAGGTCACCTGAGAGTCATGGGCCAGGGGTCTTGCACCTGTGTCTCCCAGGGACTGTTTGAATAGATGTCCTGGGAGCCTGCCTGGGATGTACCCACATGTCTGGATCCATGTGGGATGTGCCCATATGGTAGGGATCCCCCACATGATGTTCCTGCAGAGCTGATGCATACACACCCAGACTAGGCAGTGGTTCCATGCACCCAGCTGTCCCCAAAGAGAGGATCAGCTTCCACCTTGGACCATTGATTTACAGTTTCTCTTGGGCCTTCCTGCCTGTGCCCAGCGTCATTCCATTTCAGCTCTTATGGGGTCCTTTTCTCATCTGGAAAGAGGGACAGAGCAGACAGGACAGTCTCCAAGAAAGTGTTACCATGAGTCCACTTAGGATGAATAGGGATTTGGGCTCCCATGATGATTACAGAGTTCCAGATAACAGCTTCTGGCACAGAGGCAGATACAGCTTTCCCTTCCATTCTTGCCTAGGAAGAAGAGCAGGCAGCTCTCTCTATCAAAATGCTCAGCTGGAATGTGCAGGTGCATGAAAAGTCTTGTAGAGCACAGATGAATTTGGTGATGTGTTCCTGTCTTCAGTAGCAACAACCTCTTCTAAGTCCTACTGTTAGATCCCTTTGCTAACAATCACAAAATGGATATATGCAATTTGGTATCATGAATTCTGCACTGACTAGAAGAGCATCACATTTGTTGGTGGCTTTCCATTTTTCTTTCTTTTTTTTTAATTGGCTTGTGAAAAAGCAGGGTTTATACTTCCGAAGTGTGTACATAGGCCATTTTTGAATTTTATTTTCTATTAAACAATGAAATCCTGAAGCCTTTTTTTCTTCTTTTTTTTTTTTTTTTCTTTTTTCTTTTTTCCCTTTAGTATTACCTGTCTAAGTTCCTTGTATTTTTATTATTATTTTCAACAGTGATGTGTGGTTTTGAACAACTTCATCTCTGGCAGACCAAAATGAGGAGTCATTGAGGAGTCACTGATGTTTACAGAGTGCTGAACCTATGTGCTATGATGGCAGAGCTGATAATGGCCAATTATATTTGCACGTCCTGCACATCATGGCCTTTTAATTTTTCCTGGTAGAACTAAATGGAAAACTAGAAGACTAGACTGTGAGATTTCTTGATGTGACATGACATTGCAACTTTCCTCAAAGTGTTTGTCAGGAGTTTCTGCTCAAGTGCTCAGATTTTTTGAGTGTGAGAGGGGGTGAGTCTATGAGAATCTTAGTTTCTCAGAGCAGTCAAGGCTTTTTAGTTTTATCTAAACCTAAGCAGAGAAATATGCTCTGATTTTGAAGGGAGAAGAAACATTTTTCAGGCCTGATTTCATAAAACACAAAGATGCTAGAAGGCACATTTTTGAAATGGATATAAAAATCTTTTTTCTTGTGTGTGAAACAACAGTAAGGGCAATCCTTTGTTTTCCTTATGCCTGTCAGTTTGCAGAGGATAAAAAAAAAATAAAAACTGCTAAACTACTGCACCAGCTAATCAACCTGTGTTCTTAACACTAACTTATACAGGCTGGGAATCTAGCTCGATATTTCACTGTGTTGGCATTGTGAGTATTTGACATATGTAGGTGTTGTCTTCACTGTGTCATAACTTTATTTGCTGCTTTTCCTTTCCAAATACATATAATATCTCCAAGTCTTATTACACACAGCAAACATCTGCCCCAAGAAGAAGCAGTCCCTCGCCTCATCAGTTGCGTCAGTGTCAGCCACTGGAGAAACTGGAAGAGAAACTGCATCTGCCCGATCCTTTGTGCCATTAAGCTCCCTCTGTCCTCTTCCTGTGTGACCCAGAACTAAAGAATGAGATGACCTTTGCCAGGATCCAGATGATAGATCCATTTTCAGGGGGTTCAGTGGTGAAGCACAACAGACAAGTATCATGGAGGGCCAGGGTGGCAGGCTGGAGGGGAAAACAGGAGGACTCTTGCCTGAGCTTAGGATAAAATTTCATCTCTCTGACTTGTCCATTTTTTTCCCCCTGGAGTCCAGTGACATAGGCTTTATAGAAAGATGTATATTAGTTTAAAATGGAAATGTGTAGGTAGAAAAATGCCCATGTTCTTTCTCCTGGAGCTTATTGGACTCCTTTACAGTCAAAAGAAAGTAATCCATTTGCTATAGTGGACCTTCAGAGAAGCCCTATATGATTAAAATCTGCCTGTAATCAAAGCAAATCCTAGTATAATAAACACTCCTGTCCAGAGTTCTGGTGTAAATATGACTTGTTAACATGTCCACTGGGCAGAATTTCTCCATCAGTACTTTAGACTCTGGTTTGGTTTTTTGTTGTTGTTTTTGTTGTTGTTGCTGTTGTTTTTTTTTCTTAACTGTAGGTTATTGAAGGTTTTGTAAGCACAGCTGTTATCAACTCTGTCTTTTAGGATCATTTCTCTCACGTGAAATTGCTTTGGATGGCTAACCTGTTTTATTAATAGCCTAGAAACACTTTTGCACACGTTTCTCAAAACTAAATCAAATCCACCAGTCAACCTGGAAACAAACTTTGAGTTCTGTATATTAAGAGATGAAGGGTGGAAAACCACACAAATTAGTTAGCCTTATCTGAATATACATTTTGCTGTAATGACTGGAGAATATGCTCTTTTTAATTACTATTGGGTTAATTAATATTGTTTGTAGAAATCCTTTTGAAATGTCCAATGTGAATTAACTGAGACGCTCCTTGCATATTGCAAATTTCAAGAGAACAATGTATAGTGAGGAGGAACAATTAAAAGTTGGTTTGGTTTTTTTTGTTGGTTTTTTTTTTGTAATACAAGGAGATGACAGCTGCAGAAAGTTTCAAAGCACAGCTGTACTCTGAAAAATAACTATAAAATCAATATTGTAAAAGAACTGTTTATTGCATCCCAGAGGGTACCATTTCCTATGCACTCAGCTTACAGTGAGAAGTATCTTCCGTTTGCTAATGCCACAGGTTAAATCCAGAAGTCAGACTGGGTTTTACATGGCTCTGCAGCATGAGAAATAACAATTGTTAACATTTGATTAAAAAGGCAGATGAGCAAGCATGGGAAGAAGAACAGATCCAGCTGCTACTGTTGAGACAGCTTTATACATGGAATGGGACCTGCAGGGAAATACAGTGATGCTCATTTCTTAGAATAAACATTAGCATGTTAATAATGCACAGCTTAGAGAATAGAGAACAAAATATCTGTCCCCTCAAGCAGAACAAATTATACGAGGGACAGTTTCTGCCCTTGAGAATCAATGGGAATTGATTTAATGGAACTACAGTCCTGTTAAAGAACTGCAGTGGAATGGAAGACCTCTGCTTGTTAATCCAACATGTTCCCCATTAGATGCTGTTCCGTGAGCCAGAAATTATCTCAGAAACAAAAGACAATAATTCTGGGTTGCAGTGGGCATACACCAAAGCTTTGGAATGATGAAGCAAGACCAGATGAGCATCAAGATGTGACAGCTGTCCTTAAAAAAATTTCTCCTTTGCACTTGAGAGAACTACTTCAGTATGTGAAGTTTTAACTCAGTTTTCCGTCTCTAACTATAAAGGTTATTCCACAGCCAGGTGTTACAAATAGGGATTTTTGAGTTTCATACCATGACATGAAAAAGGAATGTTTCTTATATAACCTAAGCAGTCTTCTCTCATTGGTGCAGTTTGCATATGACTCATAAGCACAAGAGGAAAATGGAAGAAAACACAAGGAAAAACATCAGAACAGTGTCTACTAAACTTTGCCAAACTTTTTGAGTGAAACTTTGAAGAAAAAAGGTCTATCATGATATGCTACACTTACAGATCATACATGAGGCTATGGATACCTCCACAGTGTTTTCTACAGAAATCAGGATGAGACTGTTCCTGCTTCTAAACATGCAAGAGCTGATGATAATGTCTAATATAGCTGAAAGTCCTTCAGCAGTAATTTCTATGATGAGCTGAGTGACAGAATGCTTGTGCATGAACAAATGCCATGAGGGCTCACATACTCTATAGATACAAAGCTGGTCCCTAATTATAAGATTTCTACCACATCATCTACTGATCTCCATTTTCTATATTTTCTTCCTGTTGCACACCTTCATGCCTCACCATGTATGTGCTCCTCAGCTGTGTATGAAGTTGACATGAGAAGTTAGCACTAAAGGAACATGCACCTGCAAATCCACTATTTGCTTATGGATGTACTGCATGAGAAACTGAGAGCATGAGAAAATGTACAAGCAGTTTAACAACACCAAGCCTATAATACTTCATATACAGAAAAGCCCATCTTCTGAGCCTGTTTTAAACCTTATGTTTTTTTGTGGAAGCCACTGAGATCCATAAAGAAGATAATAAAATTCTCTGATCTAAAATCTATTATAAAGAGCTATGATTTCTAAATTTAACAATCACTGGCATAACTGCCATACAAAATCCTTGTCTCTCAGGCCTTAGTTTGAGACACCTTTGTATCTTATTGCTAATAAACAACGCCTGTCAATAGCAACAAAGTTATATCAAAGAAATATCTTTCACTGTCTCCCTGTGTTTTCCAGTTAGTTTATAGAGTTTCCTCAGCCAACATTTTTCCCAGAGGAGAGAGTAATTATACCATAAATAGTATTTTTACATCAAGGTTAGTTGGTTTTTTGTTTTGTTTTTTTTGTGTGCGAGTGTTTTGGTTTTTTGTTTTTGTGTTTTTTTGGTTGGTTGGTTTTTTTATTGTGTAAAAGTTTCTGCTCCTCCTTTTATCCACTGAAACAGAAGGGCAGATTTTCTACAGTATTTCACAAACATCCCCTGATCCTGACCAGAGAAACCATCCCTTTGCTTCTATGTCTTTTTGATCCCTGGCCTCTCTGCTAAGATCAACAGCAGAGATGCTTCCACAATGAAATGTGGAAACGTCAGATCACTCACTGAGGAACACCCTGTGCAGCCTGACTGGAGAGGGGGACAGCATCCCACTTGAAAACTCTTTATCAGGAGGGGCCCACGTCAGAGCTCTTGCTGAGTCCTGTGTTGCTCTGATTGTGTTTCTCCAAATACTAGAGTTATATTAAATATTAAACCACCCACTCATTCCCAGTCATCTTTGTAAGCTGCAAATGTACTAATCTACATCCTTTCTAATGATGAAAAGAATTAAAAGCTTTGTTGACCACAAACTGTTCATTATTCAGAGATCAGGTTTGGTATAGCAACTTTTTCCCCTCCCCCCGCCTTCTGCTTCTTGTCAAAATAGCAGCCACAAATGCATGACAATATGCTGGCACTTCTTGACTATAAATAGTGACAGCTGCCCTTTCTGCTGACAAAGGAAAATTCTTCATTGTCCATACAGTGCTGTCTAAAGGATAAATCCTGCCCAGACTGGTGTGGCAATCTCGATGATAGCTAAAGTGTTCTCAGTGAAATGTCTCCTGTGGGCCAGCCTGGTAACCCAGGGGGAACTGGAGCTGGAAACAAGCTTTTTCTTCACTTTCAGCCGGAGTGAACACTGCAGTGCTGGAGCCAGGTGTAATCACAGCACTTGTGGATGCTGGCTGATGGGAAGGTTATATGAGTTCCAAAATGGAAATGCTGAAAGTCACTTGTGACTATTTTTGAAATTTTGTTCTGTAATTACTGTTATTTTCATGACAATTTTAGATCTATCTGTCCATAAATCAGATCCTGTTGTAAAGTTACTCATTTTAACAAACACTGTCCTTCATGCTGAATGGTGACTCAGGTCAGGAACTCTAGACACATCTGAACTTCAGTGAAGCAAGTGCCTTCACTGGCTAGTACTCTCTTCCTTAGCTTCATAAAATTTAAAATTAATTCTCATCAAACATTGTCTAAGAAACAATCTGAAATAGAAAGATAATAATGCGGAACATACTAAAAAACATCAGTAATTAAAATTTCAGATATGACTACTGCATATGCATGGTACACTTAAATTGACAGGAGTATTGTTTCCAAATACATACATCTGAAACTTATCTTCAATACATAATCCAAGCAGAAGCAAATTTTTCCTTCTGACAGCCTGTATCAGAAAACTGCATACGTGTTGGATAACAAACACTCTTTAGTGTTTTTAAGTTGAAATGCCTGTAAACCCTCTAATTATTGCAAGTTTTTTACTTCATAAACTACCGACAGTGGTTGAGAAGCAAATATGACCAACATTAAGTGAAACAAAAGTTTAATTGATCCCTTTTCCATTTTACGATATGATTTTTCCCCAATTAAGTAAATGTGAGAAACCCTTCTTCATTTTATACAAATTTTCCTCACATTCTTTTACTAAAATATTTAAGATTACGAAATATAGCATTAGAGATATTTTCTCCATAACTTTTTGTTAAAGTGCTGGCATAATACATTGCAAAACAGTCTCAAATAATGACTAGAATGTATTTTCCAATAATGTCCTTTTCTTTTTGCTGTTATCACTTGATTACCCATTATGACAATGCTCCCAATCCTTTTGTTTAGGCTTAGAATTCAAATGCATTGTAAGATTGAATCCTTAATAGCATCTCAAGACTCATTGTCATGTGTATACATACACACACACACACACGTATATATATATATACACACACGCATGTGTATATATATATATAGAAATGCATTTGATACTGTAATTTTTTTCCCCAAGTATGAGATAGGATCCTACTATTTTTATTAGGGTAAAAACAAACACTTTCACAGAGAGTATTCATTACAGCATGTGTCAAAATGTGGACACTGAACTTCTTGCACTCACCATAACCTGGGCAATTTGCAAGGAACTCTGTTTCAAACATACCATCCAGAGAAACCATGTCTGCTCCACATGCTTAGCTAGATAGTATAAAGCCTGTTTACCCTTTGCTCAGCCCAAACTGATTGTTTTTTGGCAAAGGAACTGGGTTCGCAAAGGATACGCACCTTGGGCTCTGGGAACCGTAGATAAGCTACAAGTGTAGCTTTGGTGCCCATACAGAGTCTGCCTGAGCTCCAATGAAACACCAGGTGAACGTGGACACAGCATTAGCACACAGTGCATTTATAGACCTGATTCAAGGCAACATGTAGAGATTCAGGCTTTGTCACAGTGCTAACCATGTTCATACAGCTTTTGGAAGGTGAGCAGAGAGATTTTGCTTCTTCCCCAGATGTTTACTGTAGACATTACTCTGGCTGGATGTAGGCAGTAGCACTGAAGGTGCTCAGCAACTTCAGTCCTCAGCACTGAATGTGTCAAAATACTAGAAGTATGTCTACATTGCACAGGATAACCTTTATGTTTTCCACAAAGAGGAAGAAAAGCCCCAAAATACGAGGAAGGGAGCATTGCCCTTCTCCTCAGAAGTGTGCAGCCCTATAGCCTTCCCCTGAGAGATAGCTGCTAGAGGTATGAATCATTGCTAGCTGAAGAGGGAACTGTGTCTGGCTCTCAACTTGGTCTCCGCTTACCACAAATCTGCTGGAAAAGCTGTCGTGAGTATTTCAGTGCAAAGCTCTATCTGATAGCACCTCAGAGGACCAAGTCCTTCAGGTAAGATGGACAGAAGAATACCTGCTCAGGGAATCCTGCCAGGCTTAGGTGACAGATAGGAGCTGAGCTACCTTGTGCCATTAAGTCCAAGTTGCTTCTGACCAAGCCCAGGAGCCAAATTTAAGTGCTTGAACATCTGGCATTAAAAATGTTCAGGAACTCCTAGTTAATGCAGTTCAGAGGGTCACAGTATTAGGCTGAGGCCCCCAAGCCTGTGCTTACCTCTGCACTTGTGCTGAAACATGTTGGATGTCTGGTCCCCAGAGCTGTGGCTTTCATCCAGCTCATGCACATGGTTTTTCTCTCTGTAGGGTCTTTAGTGCATGAGGTGGGGAAGAGGGTGCTGGACAACAACCAGGCCTTGCCCTGAGTGGACTTGCAGCACACAAACACAGTCTATGTCTCCTCCTAGTACTGTGCTATGCCTCTGTGGGCTCTTCTAGACATATAACTAGCAGCTTTTTTACCTTGAGGAGATCACTTATTGGTGAAATCCTGTTTTGCAGTACCATTACACACTAGGTGGCCGAGTGGACACACCTATTTCATGCTAAAAATTCTTCTGTGAGGTTAAATTCAGTACAAAAAACAACCCCAAACTCAGGGCTTTGTTATAAGGATGTGGACTTTTGTATGAGAGAGTTCTTGTGTAGAAAAACTGCTAGTGTTCCTAGGGCTGCAGCATGCCTAGAAGTAAGATCCAGAAGCAATTGCTTCTAAAGGTATCTGAAATAAGAGGGTCAAGTCTACAGATAGAGAAAACGTACCCATAACTGTCATATCTTTCTTCTGATGAATGTAGCATCTAGTTACACTGATAAATCTGTTACGCTTTTAAGTTTATCCTAACCATTCCTGGAAACGCTGCCTTGTATTTAGAAGTTGATATTTGTTCTTTCTATCAGTTAGCCATTTATATCACAATTTCTTATAAATCTCTCTCAATGAATATAGCATCTATAACTGTTGTAATTATACATAAGCCTCTCTCTGATCTCTCTAGCTTATGCAAATCACCCTGCAAATGTGCTGAACAAGACTTTTTGCCCTGCATCTTGCATATCTGTCCTCTTTGCCCCAGGATTCAGAGTAGGCACGCATCTTACTCATGGGTACAAAAGACCCTCTGCATAAGAATTAAAAGCTAAGCATTCAGAGCAAAATATAAGTACAGGAGCCAAGCTTATACATTTATAAAAAGTTCCTTTTAATGAATGTGCTGGTCAGCAATTGGCTTTTGTGAGAATCACTGGAAATGACTGGTTTCAGAGATGTTTTTCGAAGTCTTCTTTAAAGGGTCACAAAACGACAACTCTGCAAAGTGGATGTATTCTTTAAATGTTTGAACTAAAAAGGAAAGAAGAAGAAATGTTTGATTCATGCTGAGCTAGCACTAAGTTTAGAGCATGTATTTCTGGTTGAGCCAAGTGACATGCAGGCTCTTCAGCAAGAAGTAAATCTCCAGCTGACTTCAGTTTGGAGAGAAGAGGTGAAGATTTCCAAAACCGTGGTCTTAATTCATGCAGTTGTTCCCTCAGTGGCAGAGGCCTGATATTGTCACACTCCTGCCAGTGATGAAATCACACAAAAGTCCTGCACTGAGGTAATTTTTTGAGTAAAACAAATAGTGCCAGGGGATCCCTCACATATTAAAACAGCTTTGTAAATGATCTGTTGATCAGTGACACTATTCCCCTAACTTTGCTTGAGCAAGGCTTTGTAATTTCATTTCTGTATTTCCTGTAATGAAGTCTGCTCATACCAGATAAGAGAAATCACCTCAGAAATGGATCACTCACCAATATGCAGACAAGTGAAAATCATGATAGAATTTGTTTCAAAAAATCACTATATGTGAAATGCAGTAATTTGTTGTGGGTTTGGTTTTTTCTTTTAATTCTCAGATTTAAAAGAATCTGTTCTCATTTTGCATTTTTTCTCTTATCAGAATAAAAAGGAATGGATTCAATGCCATTATGAAAAGACATAGTTCTGTAAAAAATCAAGGGGGATTTAATAACTTAATATCTCTGGTATATAAATGGCTCTTTGCCACTTACTCCATTTAGCTTTCTGCTGAGAGCATGGGCTTCATGTGAGCTAGTCTAATTGCTATAATTAGCAAAATTAAATGGCTTATTGTGTATTTAGACAATTCCTCCCATGTTCTGCATTGTTATACTACAGAATTAGTACTTGCAGTGTTGGGTTTATAAATTCATGCACACATGTTGCGATTGTTTTCATCACACACATCTTGTAAGGGCTCAATCTAAATAAGCTTGTTTAGATGGATGCACAGATGCAATTTACTCTGCTTCCCACCATGCACAGGAGCAAGAGAGGCAGCAGTAGGACCCCAGAAATCTGCTGAAGTCTTTTCCTTGGCAATGTGCAGGCAGTGCAGGAGGAACAAAGTAAATCTCAGCATCTCAGTCTCTCCAGAATGCATGACTTCAGAAATGGAGCAGAGAAAGGGCAGTGCCTTTGGGAGCTGAATCATTGGCAAAGACAACTAAAACTCAGTACAGTGCCACTTTTAAGGCTCTTAAGGAGTTATACAATCAAATCACAAAGACTTAAAAATTACTTTATTAGTATTCTAAAAAAAAAAAGATAGGCCGTTTGTGAATATTTGTTGGCCAATAAAAAGTAAATGAACATAGTGCGTGATTGGGAGCCCCTTTCCAAATAAAGCAGCACTTGTACTTTTAGTACTACTTATGAATTTCTCTTTTGGAGAGATAATGATGTATTGTCTAGACCATCATACATTTTAAATTAATATGGGCTTTATATCTATTCACCACATATTAAAAATTACGTCTCTAATAAAATTGTAATTTAACTTCTCTGCTTAAGAGTTCACAGAAAAAGATGAGGCCTAGAATTGAATTTTGGAAGAAAAATGTTCTTAAATGTTATAAAAATTAATTAATAGAAAATTTGTTGTTTTGTCAAAGAAAATGTTTTATATGCCATCAAGCCCATATAACATAGGCACAGAACCACTGTTCTAGCACAATGTAACTTAAATTGACATAAACAAAGTCTGAATTTTTTTTCATTATTAAATATGCAAAGAAAAAAATTCTTGCACATATTTGCAAAAAATTTTTTAAGAATTATCCTATTACAGAACAAATTACTTTTAAAGTAAGAAAAAATTTATGACACATTTTCTTGTATGTTTTCTGAATGAACATGGGTCTACATTACCTCTTCTTTATCTAATTAGAGTAGTGAATAGTAGTTGAATTGTCTTTTTTGTAACAGACAACTCCAGATTCTCAAAATTTTAAGACCAAGTCTTTAACCAGATAAGTTACCATTAAATCTACTGGAAATTTTGTTTCATTCATTAGAACAATGCTTCCATAATTCTTCCTTCTAAAAAAGAGATGTGATTGTTTACCAGAATGTAAATATGAAAATATGAACATTTTATTTTGCTGTATTCTGGAATGAAATTTAAAAGGCCTGATTTTATTTTTTTTTTGCTATTGCTGTCTTAGTTGTCTTTTAGTGATTTTAAAACTGTCTGTGGTAAAAAGAATAGTGCATATTGATTATTAACTGTCCTTAAGGCCATCATGGAATTTCAGCGTAGACTATGTTTAATCTTGGCAATTACCATAAAAAAATTTTACAGCTTTCAATGCGACTATTCACAGCAATACAAATTATGTAGCCATCTGAGTGTTAAGATTTCAATGGCTTCCCTGCTCTCAGTGCAGGTATCACTGATGTTATGAATGTGACAGAGCAAGATTTTGGAGAGCAAATTTTGACTTTGTGTATAATGACTTCCTCTCCTTCCTTAAGCAGCTGGATGGAATTCTGAGGTTAAGGTGTATATATGTAGCACTGCATATATTTATAAATATAGATAGATGCATATATACATACATATGTTGCTCTGCACTCAGAACTTGTAATAGTTTGCTTAAGATAAACACCTTTAAAAAACATTATTTAAAAAAAATTAAAAATGCTTGGAGAGTAAAGAAAGCAGATGGTTGGCACAAAAAAACATATGGATAACTAACACTTCTGTGTCGTTCCTTCCAAAACCAATCAAGAGCAAACCAAACAAACTCATCCCAAACCTTCTTCAGACACCTTGCAAAGCAAGCACCGGTGCAGACCTTAACCCTTTACATTTTGTACAAAGCAACATTTTTTCAATTGTGTAAGCCCTGACCAAAATGCTCAAAACTCTGAGGAAGAGTAAGAGGATGAGGGGGACATCAGAAGAGGAGAAGCCTCACTGACAGCTGAGATGCTGCCCCTCTCCTCAGGAGGTACTGGAGGATGGGTAGAGCTTGCAAAGGCTGCCCATTGTGCCTCATTCAGGCTTAAACTTCCAAGTTCTAAAAGCAGCAGCAAACACATCCAACTGTTATCAGAGGAAAACCCCACATCTTGGATCACGAAGCTTACCATTTACCTTGTCTGTAAAGAAAACCAGCAATTTCCTTGTGCAAACTAGCATTTGATTCTGGAGTGAAGGCTCTACTGAATTTCACAGGACAAAGGACTTGCTCCCAAAATCTTTTTTTAGCAGTTCTTGCAATGGTATATTTTTTGACAACACATGAGTGCTTTTCTCTGAATAATCAGCTATATCTCCATGGAGAGAAGGGCAATTACTTTGTACAAAGCTTCAGGTTTGGACTACCAAAGAATAGTTTTACTTAAAAAATTATTACAGAGGCAGCTGGCCATTACTTAATTTGAAAATACCTAAGAAACCCTTGAAGCATGAGTGTTTTCTGATCTGTGTAAAGTTCCCTCTGCCTTGCAGATTACTGCACTTCCACACATTTTTTTTTTGTTTTGAGGAACTTGCCCCAGCAGAGAACAACAGGTATCAAACATTTCTCTAATAAAAAAAGTTAACATTAAAAATGGCTAATTGAGGGAATACAAATAAACATAGTCTGTGTAACCTTGGCCTTTTTGTAGTACAAATATTCATAATAAGAAAGATTGAAATTCATCCAGTAGCATATACAGCAGTGACTACACTGGATATATCTGACAGTGAAAATTACAATACCAATCATCAAGCCTTCTCCATTGACAATGCCATTTACAACAATAACTCTTCAGTTCTGCTTCACTTTCCTGGAATGGATGGAAATAGTTATAGTAAATTTTTTTTCTTATGGAATCACTTGGTGTCTTTACAAGCCTCTTACATTTGAAGCAGGATCCGCAGTTTACAATGTATTCTAAAAGTACCCATGTAGGCTTTCATATGGCATTACACTGCAAAACAAATCTATAATGTGTGAAAACCAGGTTTATGTTAACCTGAAAAAGCTATTTGATTAAATTCATGGACCAATTCTTAAAATCTAAGCTATAAAGAGAATGAAATGTATTAAAAGACTTGAGGTTATAAAAAGTAACCTTTTATATCATATTTTTACTTTACAAAAATATTGAAATAATCCGTGAGTTTTTCACTCTGCACCAGATTTAAAAAAAATACTATCAAATTTTGACTTGCACCTTTAATGCATTTGAAAGCACCATCAGGGGATACTTTTAACATAAAGGATAATACCATTGACTAGATTTAAGCAAGTATTTAAAACCCGAAATCTTGCAGCAAAAACACTCTATTACAAGAGATTCAATGTAATTTTTAGACACATCTGGACATAAGTCTTGAACAGGCAGAAGAGGCTCTTCCACATAACTTGCTTATATTATACTTCAGTGAATATACTTACTAAGAGGTGGCTGAAAGCCTTTAAAACTTTCACCTTGGGTGTGCAATATCAGAGCTGTCTCTGCATGTTGAGAACTTGGTTGGTCATTCCTGCTTCATTTTCTGGTAGGGCTTGTGCCACTTGTTATCTGTCCCTCAGGCAATATCAACCTTGCAGTTATAAAGTGTTTGGCACTAGAAGGGTATGGCATGTCACAGTCTCTTTTCACCCCTGCATACATTCACACACTGAATCACGTATTCTCAGTCCTGAAACAGAGAAGTTTCAGTGTGTTCATCTCCTTACAGTTTCTTCTGAAATGTCTGAGTGGGGTCCTCCAAAAAGTGTGGAATATGAAAACTGCACTTCCCTGTTCTTTCTTTTTTTTTTTTTTTTTTTTTTTTTTTAATTTTAACACTAAATCTTTATTTTTTTTTATTTTTTTTTTTTTTAAATTGAACACTGAATCATGATTATCATTTAATTTATATCACTACGTGTTAGAGCTCCTTATTTCTCCTGAAGAATTTCTTCAGAAGTGAGCTGCATAGGATTTCTGTTGTAAATAACATCAAGAAGTTAAATTGCATTTAAAAAGACTTTGAAATTCCACAGAAAACAAACAGTTCTGGTAGTATTAATTTTTATGACCTAATTAATCAAAATTTGATTTATTTTCCATTGACAGCCTTACAAGTATGACAATGTATATTTGAACTTAATAGTTCTTCATTAAGAACTATTTTGAAAACCTACTCTAACCTGAATTGATTTATGGGAATGTTGAAAACTAGTATGCTTCTATTTTTTCCCCCAGAAAACAGTTTTAGTAACAGCAACACTGTGTGCTACAGTTTTGTTATTTTTGATAAGATGTGGTTGTGCCATTGATTATGGAAATATCAATCATTAATTTCTCAAAAAAAGTCCACTACTGGCTAAAGTTGAAAGCTCTGATTTGATTGTAAGTACTGTGCAGTCAGAGTTTCCTAGCAGCAAGGGGGCATGGGTGACTTTCCCCAGCTGAAGTAACTGATCTGTATGATTGAGTGAGGGTTTAGGGGTTTTTTAGGCTTTCAATGATGCTGCTGTATCAGTGTCCTGCAGATAGACTGCACACAGTGGATCAAATGATAATCATGATGATAGCCAAACTAAGAACACTATAGCTTGCTGCTCTACTTGTAGTACACAGTTTAGTTTTTCCTACAGCCCTACTGACAATCCTTAATTTGGACTGTAACTTTAGAGCTTCTTCAAGATGTGTTTTTGCTTTGTTTACAACGTGGTTTCATATTCCAAGCGCTCCTGGATAAGGGCATCATCTTTATACTGTAGCCGTGGAGGAGCAGGGGAACATTCAAATGCTAAGATTGCCTTCCTCAGGCTCCTGTCCAACACATGTCTCTCCCATGCTGGGTACCTGTTCCTGAAAAGATCAATTTTAATGACAGACTCCTCAATCCTTGGTGGCCGGGAGGAAGGTGTGGATGGTGCAGTGGGTCTCACCTGAAACACAGGCACACACCCATCCCTCTCTGCAAATTTTTGATCCCGCTCGCTCGTGACGCTCCGGTTGTTGGAGATGGACCTTAGCGTGCTTGTGGCCACTTCTGGGGGTAGGGTGAAGGCAGCAGCAGGGTCCTCACAAGCACAGCTTGGTGACTGCCCAAACCTTGGTCCATTGGGGTGAAAGAAGGCATAGTACATTAGCATAAAAACAATGCCTGTTAAAAAGCTGCTGAACACTACACACAGTGCTGGTATGGCAAATGCATCGGAGATTGGAGGGGCCTTGTACAGATACCAGAGAACACTCAAGGCGGTGTTTTCTAAAAGGATGACAAAATAGTAAATGAAAAGCCTACAGCGTGTCCTTCCTTCCTTCACATTGAACCAGCTGAAGATATAGATTATCCCAACAACCATGTCGAAAACTATCTCCTCCCATTTAGTGATGCAAAACTCTGTCTCGCAGTGAACGATCCAGAAGGTCATGATGCACCAATGCAGCACAATGAAGATCCCAAAGTACAGCTGGAAAACTGAGGCAAACAGAGCAAAAGTAATGACCCTTGCTGCAATTGTGAAGAAATGCCAGCAAAACTGGATTATAACAGCCATATAACTGATGGGTTTCTTGTCATCACGGGAGTCACGGAGGGCTTTTTGGTAGGAAGCCAAAGCCCAAGCCAGGGATACGAGAGATGCTGCAGCAGTAAGACCTAGGAAGAAACAGGAGATGCAGTTAAGGCATAATTAGGATGTCAGCACTTGGTCAAAACCGATGAGATCCTTGTTGCTTTAAATAGGTTCTCCACCACTGACATAATAAAAACTCTTCCTTTTCTTTTAGCTCAGAGAAATGGACACCTACTACTGAGATTTCATTGCACTTACAATGCTGGATACACACAAACAAGAGGGGCTACCAAACCACAGTCTGAAATACTTCTTTAGCATTTACGTTTGAAACTAATTAATTAATTCACAACTTTGAGCAAGTTGGGCATAAATGTCTCTGTCAGCTCTTTAACAGGACCTACTGCAGTAATTGTTTTCAAGAAAGATTATGAATTTTCTGATTTTGATAGGTCATTAAGGAAGCCTAATGTAAAGCAACAAAGTCTTTCTAATTAAAATGCCAGCATCATATACATATAAAACAAATCAATAGCAATGTGAGCATAAATCTACATTTTAAAAATAAATTTATGTAACTCCTGTTACATTAAAATTTAAACTGATCACTTTAATCTTGCTGAAGGAAAAAATGCCCATTTTGATAATTCCACCATTTTTAAACAGAGAATTTTAAGAAGTAGAAAATGTCTAAACTTATTTTCTTCCAGCTGGAAATTTATTTTAGAAATTGTAATTGTCTATTGAATTAACATTTTAAGGAAAGATGCTCCTTAAGTAGGAGGTTATGACTTAATATGTAACTATTGTATTTCCCATATATCACAGAATTGCCTGTTTATAGGGTCATAAACTACAATATTTTGGTAAAACCTGACAATTGTTTAAAGAATTCAATATGAAACTATTTCTCATAAGATTTCAAACTTTAATTCTGTAGAAATAAAAAACTACAAACACTCTAAATTATTAAATTAGTTTTAAAAAAACCTTTTTATATTTATTTTGAATGTGTATTATTCTTTTGTTCTCAAGGAAATTTAATTCTTGTCTGTAGATCAACTTTTTAAAAAAAAATTGAAACTGAATCTAATTTTTAAACTAATCTGTTACTTACATACACTACCAGAAAAATACCTTACATTTCCATTTTAGAGGTAGTATAGTTTAGCATAATTATTCAAATGCTTAATACATGCACAGCATGCTGTTAGAAATGAATGATAATTCTTCTTTACTAGAAGATTAATTTTTATTTACTTACGACTTGTATCAAGCTGCTTTGGATGGAAATGGGAATTGTAACTGAATTGCAAAATCCCATCCTTTCAAGTGTATTTATTATTTAAATAAAATTTCAATAATTGCTGTGTACATAGGAAAAATGTACCAAATATTTTATACTTAAAATTTGTTCATTACCAAACCTAATTTTACATACAGCTAATGAATGAATTAACGTCTCAGCATCCCACACACAGGGCTTATTCACAGACCATATAAAGATAATGATGCTTCTTCAGCTTACACTATTTTTAAGTAGTTCCTTAACTTTCAACTGGTTATTGAAGTAAATTGAACTGACATGAAGAAAACTTTATTTTTATGCTGTTAAAAGCTGTTTAATCATTTCAATAGCCTTTGTTACTGGATGCATATCCATTATTTTTCTTTCCTGTTCAATGACTTTCTTCAGAACTTAACCATCAAGAAGATATAACTTAAATATCATAAATTTTATGAAATTTTGTTAATACAGAATGGTAAATTTAAGCCTAAATACACATTGCTCTTTACTTTGGGAAAAAATAAAGGCTATTTAAAACCAGAAAATTGTAGGTTATAGAAACAGTACCCCACTATGGATGCATAAAACTATTTAAGCAATTCACCTGACTTAACACACTAAGATTTTGCTCAGTAAGTGGTACAGAGGGATTCATTGTTTTCAGGAGGGATTGTGTTTGCTGGTGTTTCTCCCTCAGTCACCAGCAGGGTGCTAATAATGTTGTGAGCTCCCATGAAATCAGAACCCTTTTGTTTTAAAAATAAAAATAATAATAAATAATGAGCAGAAATACAGAGAAAACTTAGGATTCCAGAGAGAATTTTTAATAAAACTTCATGATTTTTCTTCCCACGCAGATGGCTGGATGACAAAAACACCAGTGTTTCTTCTAGAATCCTCCTTCACAGAGAAAATAATCTATCAGCAATGAATACAGGAAAAAGACATATTTTAACTTGCTATTTTCATTTCTGATATGTATATTTGTTTTTTTCACACTGGACTGTCTTTCTGCATCCATTATCTCTGAAGACAACACTGGGACCTGGAAATGTTCTTGTTTTCCTGTAGGAATATTTTAAGTATTGAAAAAACACAGTTTATTTCCCTCATGAAACAAAAAGTTTGGAAAGGTAGATGAATGTGATAAAGGGTAAAAGAATCTACCAATACAAACAAGCCACTCTGGACAAGAACTCAAAAATAGCATTATCAGCACAGGATAAAAATAATGTGAGCGAGAAATCCGTGTATTTTCTTTGCAAATCTAACTTTAATGACCTCACACGCTCCTCCAGAGGTATGCAGAGATATCATCAGTTTTACATTAGGAAGTGTAAAATCATTCAATAATGCACACAGAATATAATGTTAAATTCATAGGAATTTCCAGTGTTCTAATGCTAATTAATTCATAGTCATTGTCTGGGACAGAAAGAAGCAAGTACAATAGCAATGTAATTCTGTTATTTAAGTAGTCATTAATAGGGAATCATCCTTCGCTTTTACTGAACAAACTCAGGGATACTGGCATACAGGAGCAAAAAGGAGACAAGGGAACGTGCAAAAAGGAGACAAAGCAATGTACGAAAGGGAAGAACTGTCAGTTAATGTATTATGTATCTACCCTTGTGCTGTTGGCAATGGTATAAGGGATATAGAATTAAGATAAGGTTAAACACTTCATGGGCTCCATTTTAATTTATTGATGAGACCAAACACTAAAGAATTATTAAAAGTAAGTTAATAATGAGAACAATAATGTAAAAGTGATGCAAATGGCAGTTTGCTAATAAATGTCACTATGTAAAGAATTCACTGGGAATGGTTAGAGACAGAGTTAATTATTATAGCACTGAATGGCAAATTCATTAATTAGAACATATTTCTGCACGCCCCAAGAATGTGGTTTTATAAACCTCTTTATCTCTACTTCAAAAGTAGAACTAAAATAAATTTCTATCCAAACAAAGCTTTAAAACTGCAAGTGGTTTAACTTCTGCAGTCAGGAAGTCTTATTTGCCACTCAGAAATGAACAGAAATTGGATGTGTTCTGTGGCGCTGCCATTGAGAAAGAACAAGAATTGGCTTTCCCACTTGCTCAGCTGCAGCCTCTGCACATATTTTGGACACTGCAGCAGCTTTCTGGTGTATCTGACAGTCATATTTAGGGTCTTAATCCTGGAAATTAAGATTAAATAGCCATTCTCAGTGAATATATACACAAGCAACTATAAGTTCATCTGTTATAGGCTATTAAAAGAACAGGAAAGCAGGAATTCTCTAAAATGGCCTTAGGAAGCATATTTTTTCCTTTTCTAAAGCTGAACTTTCAAATATTTTCTGAAGTGTATGATTTGGTGTCTAAAGTTCTGTCCTGAAGAGGAAAAAAAATACAGGTAAAACATCACTTCACAATTTGCATCACGCAAATTATGCTTTTGTCTGTTTCTAAAATGGACACCTGAAATACTCTAAATAGGAAAGACCTGGAGTGCAATCCACTTTAGGCTTTACACCTTAGCCCATCAACAACAGTCACAATAGTGAGAAAATAATGCATTCTATCTGGAAAATTTTCTGCCAGGAACTAATTATAATTTGTTTTGAGCGAAAAAATACTATTTAACTCTTTTTATTTTGTTGAGAATTTGCATTACTTAATTATATTATCTGTATAAAGGAATGATAACTTTTTAATTACAGATGAGTTTCAGATATTCTTTAAATAGTACACTTTCTTTTTGATAAACAGAGAACAGAATTGTCTTGACTGAATTATAATTTTATTTCTTTCTTTGAAAATTATTCATTTCTCCATATACTGCATTTTGTAGAGCATGGCATGTCTGTACTGATACTTGAAATATAATACAAAATACACTGCAATGAGCTACAGCTCATTAAAGACAAGATAAAAAGCCGACTAAAATGACTTTCACAAGAGAAAGCAGACATATATGAGGGAAAAGAGAATGTACACAGGGATGAACACCTTCACAAATACAAGATTTCAGGGAAGCAAGAAAGCTCAAATAACTACAGGAGAACCAATGAAATTCTCAACAGTATTTGTGAGAAAAACATTTGTGAAATGTTCTGTTCATGAGTAAACCAAATAGCATTGTTTGCAATACATAAGGGTTTTCTCTATTACATCTCTGCATGTCAATTCACAACTTAATTATATCCTGCTAATACTTCTGCCTTTGCATTATAGCCCACTATATAATTTTTAGATTGGGGTGTAGCTGAAAAAAAATGAGTCTCAGTCTCACAATAATTTTATTTTACTCCTGATTTGTAGCTGAGAGAGTAAAGGCATATCCAGGTCCATAATTTACTTTTTTACTAATCACGTCACTCCGTAATCCTATGTGGCATACGTCAGAACAGCTCGAGTCAGCTGGAAACCCTACAAATGAACAAACTGATCAGAGAAAGTGCTCCTTGACATTCAGCCTGTTTTCAGAAATCAAACTCCTGCCAAGATGTCTGTCTTCGCTTTATCCTTCCTTTTAGACTTGTACTCATCTCACCAATTCCAAGAGTAAAGTCATCTAAAAGCAGGAATACCAAATGCAGCAGGATATCTGGGCCTGACAACTTTGCCTGGGATGTGGGACTATGAAGCATTACTTTAAGAAAGCCTATTTCATGAGTTTCCTGCTCAGCTGGAGAGGTGACATTAGATGAATCCAAGCTTCCAGGTGCTTCTCTGAACCAAAGCCAAGGATCTCTAATATTCAAATCTTACTCCTGTTGGAAACTGCGTCCTTTCAGCTTCAGAAAATATCTTGCTACATTTACACAGCTTTTGCCATGCTTCTCTGCAAGTATAGACACAAGGTAAAGATTCATGTGGAGGCACCCTTGCAGGCAACTTGACAATAGTTCTATAGGTTTCTGCACTAATTCTTTTATTCTCATACACAGTACAGCAATGTATGACATGGTGTATGAACGGAGGTTTAGTACGTAGGATGCTTTGCATGCTTTAAGGGCAGCCTTTGGTCATATCAAGGACTGTGTGTCCAGGTCATCAGTACGTATTTCATGCTCATGAGTCTCATTCCCTGACCAATACTGTGAGATGAAACCTAATCTTACTTTTTTAACGCTTTCCTATTATATAAAGGGATAACAATATAAACTCTTGCCCTCACCTGGGTAATTTCTCCATAAGCATATCCATAAGATAATCCTATTACTTTCCCATGTCAGCAATTTTGTCATATATTAGCTGACCTAAATCAAGATCAAAAGCTTTCTGTTCAATTGAAATAAGCTTCCTGAGGTCAGAAAATGACTTTTATTTTTCTTTCTTAAGTTCCACTAGATCAGATCACGTCTAAATAGAAATGATACCATACTGAAATATTCCATTGCTGCAGTCTTACATTCAGACTGTTTGCTACCCACAAATATGGGAGTGTCAGTGTCTGAGGATGAATCTCCAGTAGTTCACATTTACAGTTTTTGCCACAGGCTGCATTCACAGCTGGGGATTTTCAAGGCAACATAGATGGTTTCATCAGCTTGCCAAACTTCAGCTTAACTTTCTCCCACTATGTACCCAGGCAGGGTAATGCAGCATAAGGGGTGACAGGAACTCTTTAAATCAGAATTACACCTGGTATTATTTCTTCTATGAGTTACATAATGCTCATAGAACATGCTAGCATATATGGAATAATTTCTTCCATGATTCTTCTCACCTTCTTTCTATAGATAGTTCTGGTGAGACAACTTGCAGAAATTTTCTTTAATTTGGCTCTCCATAACAACTTACCATAGCCCTGGAAGTCTAGAATCATTCTATATATTAATGTTACTTTCAACCTTATTCATTTTACGTGCTAATTTTTTACCAGCAGTGATTTGGACACTGTGTAGGTAACACAAGTCAACTGACAAGAGTTTGGCTTATTGCATGTATCTTTATCAGATTCTTAGGGTCTGAACAAGACACCTGCCTAATGATTAATTTCTTGCTGCATTCAAGGTCATATCCACCTTGGTAAATCAAACTGTTAGATACAGTGTTGAGGAGCTGCTGCTGAGCAGCAATTCCAGTGATAGCTTTAAGTACATCGATGATGGTCATAATTTTATTTCAAAATAACATCAAGAACAGTTTCCCTTTGCCTTGCCCCTAATTCCAAACTAATTCTTTCATCTAAATTTTGTTGTATTTCAGGAGTTCTCTTAGAAACTATGAATAAAAGCAGCACAGATAAAGAGAGGCAACTTGTCATGCAGGAACCACCTGAAGAACCATGAAATCTTTGTGCCTGCTAGGAACCCAAACTTAGATTTCTGTACTTTCACAGCTAGACTCCTTGACTGGTAATTTAGTATCTTTTATTCCCGTGAAGTATGTGCAGCACAAACATACCACACTGACTTCAGGCTCATTTCCATGATTTCTACATTTCTTCTTAGGCTTTCAATGCCTTAAGTAGCTTACAGAAATCAAGGGATTATCTGGAGAATGCAGCAACCCCAAGCAGAACAAAACCCCTGCCATTAGCTCTTGAGAAGAAACATCATGACAACATAATGCTAAGCTACATATAGGGCACCATCTCTGGGAGAAGGCTCCACCTGCACTGCTCTGCCCAACGCCCTGCATATACAGACACCTTCCATAAAGTCAATGGTAGCAACAGCAGCACTTCTCCCGCCACCCAATAGGAGAAAGAGAAAAATATGTAGCTTACTAGACATGCAAAAATCCTGTTAAAACATAAGTTTTGTGATTTTGCCCATGCTCTTCTGTTGAACTTTTATATGCCTTTGCTTATGCAGCTTCTGGACAAATTTTATCCTGGTATATTTCACTGATTTGGAGGAACAAGGCACATAGATTTCCACTCCATGACTGCTAACAATATTATCTGGAACTGTTTTACTGGAAATGCTTTGGAAAAATATTCAAGTGAAAAAAAACCCCAAGAGATGTCATCTAGATGATTTCAGACTTCTATGAAAACAATCTTTTTTTATTTAGGAACATGCAATTTAAAAAACCCCAACATTGTACTTAGTCCACAAGACTGTATAAGCATGAAGAAGGAGAGAATTAGTATTAGCATTTGTTTCTTTTACAAAGACACTGTGTCACCTGTCCCAAGATCTGTATGCCATCCTTCCCAGCCTGCCAGACCCCAGTTGCTGGCGTGGGGCTGCTGTGGGTGTGGACTGAACCCACACATCAAAACATGTCAAGAAAATAAGACTTCAGAATAACAACTCTCAAAGCAACAACACAAAACTAGAACTGAATTGGTACAAAGTTTGGACATAAATCTATTGAAGTGAAAACATGGCTGTGCTAGAAACAGTATTGCTTTCCTAATTAATTCCATATAAACCTGTTCTCTAATGAATGGGGTGTCAGGTGCACAGGTGCTGGCAAGGCAACACATGGGGCAGCCTCTGTGAGGAGATGCCAGGTCCTGCCCTGTGCCAAACACAGATGGTTCCAGCCAGTTTCCAGCCAACTCCAAAGCGAGCCATGGGACACAGCTGAGCCTGTCAGCCAAGGTGGTGGCACCTCTGGAAAGGATATTTATGAAAGGGCAAAAACGCCTGATAGGTAGAGGAGAGGGACAAAGAAGAGTGAGAGAATGACAGTATAAACACTAGGGTGAGAGAAGGAAGGGGATGAAGTGCTCCAGTCACCTGTGGGAGAGAACTATGGTGGGGCAGGTGATTTCCCACTGCCTATGAAGGACCACGATGGAGAAGATTTACACTGCAGCCCATGGATCTTTCTTGAAGGAAGTTGCGACTTGTGGAGAGCCCACACCGGAGCCCGTTTATCTTGAAGGAACTATATCTTGTAGGAGAGATCCCATGCCAGAGCAGAGGAAAAGAGTGAGGAGGAAGGAGCAGGAGAGACAAACTGTTATGGACTGACTGCAACCCCCCATTCTCCATCACCCTGTGCCATGTGGGATGAGGAGGTAGAAGGGTCAAGGATGAAGATGTGAAGTTGATGCTGGTAAAAAAGAGACACGGGGGGAAGATACAGTTTTAATTTGTTGGTTTCATTTTCTCACTATTCACATCTGTTTTTACTGGAAATAAATTAATTTTCCACGAGTTGAATTGCCTGGTATTTTGCGATGGTAACCGGTAAGGGATGTCCCTGTCTTTACCTCAACCCACAAGGGTTTTTATCATCTTTTCTCACCCTGCCCTGTTTAGGAGGGGGAGTAAATGAGCAGCTGGTTTGTGTCTGACTGCAGTTCAAGGCCAACCCATTATGTCTAATCACCTTACACCAATATATTTCTGCATAGACAAGGCATACATATGGTCATGGCTTGAGGAGCCAGGTTGTACCTGTTCCTTCCACGACCACTCAAGAAAAAGATTTTTTCCTTGTACAGGGATACATGAAACATACCTCAAACTTCTGTAAACCCTCCTTCCTCTGAAGGGTATCTTGCCAAAAATGGATGTCTGAAAATATCAAAGCTGTCACATTATTTCCTGAGATTTAATGAGATGATGTAGGAGTAGAATGCACCTAATACCCAGGAGAATTTGAAAGTTACTACAAATACAGTTTTTCTATTACTGTAAAGAAAAGTACAACTCTGAAAAAGGAAGTACATATCAACTTTTTTTTTGTTTTAGTTTACCATAATCACAACAATTTACTATGTTATTTTTTATATTGAAACGTGAACATTTGATAGTTGATTAATATTTTTTATAGATATAGAGGTATATTTAAAGTGAGATAGCACAGTAACAATCAGTGCACAATACAAGTCACAGAGCATTGCCTTCTGAACACCAAGTGAATCTCATATTTGTGTTCAAACAAATAATTTAAAATTCAAAGTTTCAAACAAGAGAGAAAGCATTCTTCCAGAGGATAGTTACCTTGACTTTAAAAATGCACATTTTTTTGCAGTCTGACTTTACCCACCTTTGGTTTTAGCCACCAATTTGGCTGAAATTCTGTAGAGTTCAAATGATTTTAAAATTAAAGGTTTCTAGAACATCAGTTTTGCACTTAGAAGTCCTCAGTACATTTGAAAGTGTAAAATGTGAGGGCATCATTAGAGATATGTTTTCCTTCCTTCCTTCCTTCCTTCCTTCCTTCCTTCCTTCCTCTCTCCCTCCCACCTGTCTTGTAGTTATTTTTAAATTTATACAATATTTATGTGTCCAGTTATCTAAAGACTAAATGTTGGAAAAGAATAAGATGCTTGAATTTCCATAGAAATGTGAACAGTATGGACAAAGTAAATTTAAAATGAATTTAAGTAGCTGAAGACTATTTTCCCAAGCCTACAATGACCTGGTGAGATAAATATTTTTATTATTAACCAAGATTTCTGATGTGTTTTCCATCAGCATCCCACAAGCAAAACAGCTTGAGACTGTACTGGCTTCAATACGGTAGAACATACCAGAAATAGTAGCTGGCAAATTCAAGCTATCTCTTCTACATATTTTTTTTCAAGAGATAATGAGTATCATAAAATACAAATAGCAGTATTATACTGGCTCTAGAAATGTCTGCTGAGGATTTGGAGGAGGAAAGGCTAAATCAATCTTTCAAATACACCAGAGATCCTGAGATTTTTTTTTCTTCAAGATATTGCACTAGTAGTGGCCAGCAGCCAACACAAAGATTAGAAGCCAAGATGCATTTAGGTATGAAAAATATCACAAATATCGTATACTAAGTTTTATTACAAATCAAACGCATGGGACCAGGTCACTGGCAACAAAATATTGACTTCATGCATAAAGACAGCATGGGGCCATTTCTCCCCTTAAATCTCCTTAAGTCATAATTGCAGGATTGGCTTTCAGTGGTTCATAGGCTTATATTTGCTTTCTGAAAGGGGATAAATTTCATCCCTCATTAGGCAACTGATATTTGTCCCACATGTACATTAAAGTCAGTCTGAAGTTACTACCTTATTTGACACAATTTGTCCAAGAAATATTTTATACATGTACCATTTTTTTGTGTTTGCCTTTTAAACTTCTCAAGCTTTTCATCTATGAAGAGATGCTGAAGATAATCCCTGATATGGTGCTCTGGGACAAAATGCAATTATCATCACTCTGAAAAAGAAATCCATTTAGTATTTGTGCAATTCCTCTTAGCAAAGGGAAAAATGGAGCTGTTAGCTCTGGTACAGGGTACTGTAGAAGTTTTCTTTGTATCAGACTGAAATATTACAGTCTTCACTCTTTGCTATGCTTCTTTCACTTTGAAAAAGTTCAAATATATTTTCAAAATAATTCATTAAATAGACTTATTTTTCTGTTAGTGGAAATGCAATCACTAACCTCTTCTCCTTCATTCCAAAAGAAAATCCATATTTTCTCCTCCTGTGCAGGTAATGTAAATTGAAGCAAAGTCTAACAAACTGAGTTGAAGGATATTCAATGTATTCTGGAGATTAATTCTGCTTCCAGCTCATGCCCCATTTTAGATTATTTTAGATCTCATATTTATGTGTTTTTCTTCAATATTAGTTACAAAGCTGTTCTTTATCAGTAAGGAAGCTCTACAGCCGTATATCTAAAAATCTCTGATGTTGCTAGAATATACCCACTTGATATACACGGGTAAATATTATGTGTACATTTCATATATATAGTATATTTAGAATTATACACTACACACAGACAGATAAACTAGCATAATTTGAAGGCACCAAGCAAAATAATGACTCAACATTTCCTCTGAAAAGCTTTTCCAATATTTATCTGTGGCTTGTGCCAAAAACTTGCACCTTATTAAAGTTTAAATTAATCTAATTTCCATTTTTGCTGCTTATCTAGAAGATTGAAAAGTTCCCCTGGCTCCTGTCATTAAACTTTTTTTTTTTTTATGTGTAAGTACCCAGAGAGAGTGATTGAATAATTCCTTCAGCATTTCCCTGATACTCTGAGCTCATCAGTTCCTAAAAGACTGATATCCCAATGGTTGATTCATGGCCTCTGGGGCCATTTTTTTCCTCTCCTTTGAATTTCTTTTAGTAGCTCCATCTGCCAGGAAGTGTAAGTCAGAGAATAGGGCACAGGCTTTTAACAGTGGTCTTACTGGTGGTGTTCACAGTGTCATGATCACTTCAGTGTCTCTACTGTGTATTTTTCTTCCTCTTCATCTATGGGTCAATATAAGGTTCAAAGCCACAATTTGACAATAAGATCTCACCAAAAAAGCTCTTCTATCTGCTGGCTGTTGTGCCATCTTCTGAATTATTGAGTTTTAAGACAGAGATTTTCCCATCCTATAGGTTTGGTCTGTGATTCTGGTTGTCAAATACATTTTTCTGTGTTAAAACATAATAATTGGTTGTGATAATTTTGACCAAATTACTCAGGTCAATCTGTGATGGTACCTATCCTAAGCACTATTAACTACCCTCACATCTCTGTGCAAAGTCTGGAAAAACTTAACCAGTCACTGGAAACTCAGACAGCAAATAATACATATCAGCATCCACAACGTTATCAAACAAGACAAGAGCACGGACAGGTATTTAATAGGTGTTGCTAAGCACTTCCTCACTCACTCTTTCTGAATTTTCATATCTATCTACATGACAGATTTCAGTTCACTTTAAATGAGCTCTAGTCATTCCTACTTCAAGTTCTCATATGATTTTAAGTCCCACAAACTTTAGAAAAATAGTTATACATTATTCGTTATAGTTGCTCTCATTTTTCTAACTTGAAAGCTTGTCAGTTAATGATAACAGTAACAAGACCTGATATACAGTTAAAAAAAAGTTTTGCATGTTTTCTTTCATAATTTTTAGACTTGTTTCTTTATGCATCTGTACATCAGTCTCCTCCATGGTAATTGTTAAGAACGACCAACTGATTTCAACAAAATTTGTCAGAAAATCACATGTCTCAAAGTTAGTAAGTTCTGTGAAGTTGAGGGAACAAGTAGGTAGAGCAGGGCTCAAAGAAATGTTCCTATTTAAAGTAAAGCAGACTTCAGGCATTTCATTTTTACACCTGAATTTAGGCATTTTTATGTCTTCAGGCATTTTTATTGCAGCTAGGGACTTATTAGCAAATGAATAAATACATTTGAGGAAGCTGGCAAATCCACATAGGTGTATCTTTGAGCTAATCCCAGCAGATACTGCCTTTTAGCCATCCAAACACAGTCATGAGAGAGAACTTGGAATAAAGCAAGGATTGAACAGTATATTATGGTAGCCCATAAGATCTGAGAAAAAGTTGCATATATTTTCAGGGCAATGGTTAAGGGCAGGAAATGAGGCTTGATTATTTTTGGTGCTTGAAGAACCTATATTAATAAATACACTGCTTTTCTGAAACTCATCCACTTCTCCAGTGTTTTGTCAAAAATTAATGTTTCAGTGTTTACAGACATCCACAACTGAGTCTCCAAGCTGGAGATGGTATAGCTAAAGCCAGACATAGAACACAAATTGGGCCTTACAGATGGAACTCAGATTATGTTTTAGAGATTACTGAGCATGTTACCTCAAAGACCAAATAAATGAGTATTAGTTCTACACTAGTATGACTCCAAATCAGATTCTCTGCTGACACAAAGTGGGAAGTGATAGGCACCTGCATATCTAATATTTATTTGATTTATTGTTTTTTTTTAATATGGTATGACAGCCGATTAGCAAGACACTGAAGATGATTAAAAAGTTATCAACTCACATCACTGGAACATTTTAACAAACAGAATAACAATAATAAACTATTAATTCTACAACAGTAACCTAACGAAACAATCCATTTTTTTTTCTCAACAACAGCAGCACCAGCAACAACTGGTAAAAGCCCAGAAGCAGTAGTTCCAAACCTACTGGTGAATATACTAGTCTAGCCTCTACTCTAATCCACTTTATTAATTTTGATTTGGAGAGGAAGCAGAATAACATGTGTGCCCATGACTGGGGGAAAGTGATGTTATGCAATTTCCATTCAGCTTTGGTAGTTGTTTGGATGTGCAAAGATAAATGACTCTTCATTCAGCCTGCAAAAAAAAAGCTTGTCTCTGCTATTACTACATTTGGAAAACTCACCCCTCTCAGTCAATTATAAACATAGCTATTCTCTATAAAACAGAGTTCATAGAAAGCCCTCCAAGACATGCCACAAATACACTGCCAAACAAATAATGAAAACCACCACTATGGCAAAGTAATATGACATTTCAAGATTTGAAAGGTAATATGAAAATATGCTTCAAAGAATTCAGATTCCCAGTTACAGGATAAAAAAAGGTGACATGATCTATTTAAATAAATATCTTCCACAGAGAGATGAAATATAGAGACATTTTTTTCCCTTTAAATAATTGCAGTTCTTGCTAGAACAAATGTGAAATAACTTTTCCCAAACATTCAGGCATTGATGGGAAAAAATATTTCACATCCTCCCTTCCCATGACTATCTCATCTGGTATATCCACAGTCCCCATACCCACTCCAGCACTGGGACAAAGTGCTCAGGACTGTGCATTTGGATACAACCCCTTGATGACTGGAGCATTGAGGTCATCACTGTCTGGTTCAGGAATGTGTTGTGGTTCCCTGTAAAACCAGACAGCTATATCTAATGATCACTTTTCTTGGTGGCAGCATCTTGTCCCAGCAAATCCTTGCTCTGGTTTTCAGTCTGTATGTAGTTGCACGAAAGTCCTACCGATTTGTTGTTCTTCAGGCTTTACCCCCAGGCTATCTCATCTGCTTTCCTCAAATAGCCAGTTCTTTTCAAAATCCTGTTAAACAACTGTAGTGATTTTTTTTTTTTTTAAATTCTGCTACAGCAATGAATTCCATAGGAAACTAATTTTCTTCTTAATTTTAAGAAAGTTTTAATTTTGTTACCTTCTTCATATTTTAATAGGAGATGTCGTATTGAGGACAAAGGTCTGCTTGTGTGAGCAACTATCAAGTTAGCAAGTGTATTCACTTCTTCACGTTTTTTCCAAAGATGTTTTCATTACCTAGGGAATTTCAATTCACTTTCTTCTGTTCTGAGTAGCTCTCTTATTTGCTGAATTATGTAATCAGAATAACCCCTGCCCTGTGCTTCTATACATTTTTATTACCTCTCTTTCTCATAATGAGGTGAGGAGAATCTGAATACAGTAGTTAAGTAACCAGGTAAAGTTCCGTAGAAAGCATGAATTTATTTGCAATTGTTTGCTGTTGCATTGTATTTCTGTCTGCATTAAGATAAGTAATGCTATTCACACAGTTTCTGGATCCATACATTCATAATTTAACATTAAATTAGATAGTCATAGGCATGATCTCAAGAGTCACTATTCTCAGTGCAAAGAATTCATAAACTGCATATCTCAGAGGCTTATGGGGAATGTGAGTGATGTTCATACAAAAAACGTTGTCTGACAATATTCAGTTAGTAAGGCACATTATTTCTGTCCCCAGTATAAGATTCCCTTTCCTTTATCCATGCTCAAAAGGTGACAAAATTTCCCCTTATAGCTCCATTGTATTCCTTTAAGCTCTTCAAGCTGAGCAACATATTAGCTCCCAGAATGTGTGTATTCTGTGAATGGGACATTTAACAATGCTTTGCAGATCTAACACCTCTTCTGAAAAATATTTTAGTATTCTCTGTAGTCACTGCATTATTCTTAAAATAGCTCATGAAGAATGCCAGTATGACATACATTTTCCTGATGCATGAACCAGGGAAAAAGGAACAGAATGATTTGCCTGAAATATCAATGTACAAAGTCTCTTCAAGAGTAGGAACCCAAGAGTTTTAAAGCAGAGTCTATTATCCTAGTCACAAAGAACATACCTTAAATGGCACCTCAGTACCACTTTGCAGCAGACTCCTTGGCTAAACTTTCAAACAATGAATTAGCTGTCTGCATTGGCGCTCTGCTTATCAGTGGACTTGAGTACCATTGCCCGTGAGCCAGCACTACAATTTGTGCCTCCCCTGCAAATGCTGCCTCATCAGAATCAGGTTGGATCTTTGGAAACTTTTTTCCTAAATGATGAGGTTACCAGAAAGACAAACAACAACTTGTACAGTTTGGAAGTCAGTTGAGCACCATTCAATCTATCAAAAGCAATTGGGCTTTGAAAATATGTCAGAGCATCCGGGAGAGAATGTTTTCAAAAGAGCCTTCAACACTACTGAGAGTGACAGGGATTTCATTCTTATAAGTACTTGGCTACAGCAAATACAATTCAGAATTATCACAATTTCCATTTCTCAAGGGCTATATAAATAAAGCTATCTAACCAACATAGCAGCTTTCTGTATCCCAGATCAAGAAGTGTGCTTATCTCCTTATGAGTCAGGTGAAGTTCTGTGCCTGTGTTCACCCAAAACAGTGTCTAATAACTATCTTTCAAGTATGCTGAGAATGCCTGTCACAAACACTGGCATTCCTTTAGGTGAGCACGAGAGAAATTTTCCTGGACCTTTTCCAACCTAAGATGCCATTCACAAGATTGTCGCAGTGGTGATAGATTTGGTCAAGGCTTCACATTTGTGCAAACAAACTTCTAATGGGTTTCATGGTAATTCACTAGGAATAACTCTTAGGTGAACAAATTCTTCTTAGATTAGTTTACAGAAGTGTAAAATTTCAATAGTTTTCCTCATCTGAAAGACACTTGAGAACTAGGTATTTATAAGCATAAATTCTATGAGTCATTAGAGGGATTTGGTTCACTGAACACTTTAGGGCCTTTTCAAAATATTTTCTTTGATATGCTTAGTACAATTATTCAATAAAGAACTGTGAAGTACAATTATTCAACAAAAAACTGCGAATTGAATTTATTATTTCTGGCCTGCGCCTGGGATGGGGCAACACTGAATATATGTACAGACTGGAATGAGATGTTGGACCTGGTTAATAGCAAGTTGAATATGAGTCAGCAGTGCCCTTGGCCCAGGAGGGCCAACCATGTCCTGGGGGGCATCAGGCAAAGCATTGCCAGTCAGTCGAGACAGGGGATTGTCCTGCATTCTCACCCTGAATATTGTGGCAGTTTCAGGCACTGTAATATAAGAAAGATATTGAGCTATCAGAGAGCATCCAAGGGAAGGCAGTGAAGATGGTGAAGGGCCTTGAGGGGAAGCCATATAAGGAGTGGCTGAGGTCTTTTGGTCTGTTCAGCCTGGAGAAGAGAAGACTGAGGGCAGACTTCATTGCAGTTACAACTTCCTTGTGAGGGGAAGAGAAGCCACAGACACTGATCTCTCCTCTGTGGTGACCAGTGACAGGACCAGAGGGAATGGCCTGAAGTTGTGTCAGGGGAGGTATAGGTTGGATATTAGAAAAAAGGTTCTTATACCCTAAGGATGGTTGGTTACTGGAACAGGTTCCCTAGAGAAGTGGTCACAACATCAAGCCTGATAGAGTTCAGGAGGTGTTTGGATGATACTCTCAGGCGCACGGTGTGACTCTTGGGGATATCTGAGGTCAGTCCTGTGCAGGGCCGGCAGTTGGACTCAATGATCCTTGTGGGTCCTTTCCAACTCAGCATAGTCTGTGATTCTGTGGTAACAGCACAGTCACACCTGTAACTTCTGTACTTGTTGCCATATGGTATATACTCTGCTGTTTGAATAGAAATTTAATAGCAGCACTTCATAAATAAGGACATTGGCTTAAATCTGTATTTTCTGAAATATTCAAGATGAATAGAGGCAAAGATTTGTCACCTGTCTTTAAAAACTTTGGTATCTTTAGAAAACAAGAAGCCGTTTTATTGGCATATTTGCAAGTAGAATATTAACACATTTCTCTAATTCTAAATAAGCTAATGTGTATTGCATATCACCAACCTGAACTGAATGATTACTGTGAGGTGATAGTATCTTTAAAATAGAAATCTAGAATATAAGCACTTAAGGTCACATAATGAATGCCAAGGTATCACACGATTATTTCACTTCACAGTGTATAATTACAGAAATAGGAGAATATTTTGAGCTTGCAGCTTCTCTATTGTTGAATTGTTTGGTAAACTTGACTAGCAGTTTCCCTGTTAATTTTTTTTTTAAGCAGCAGGGAATCAACTCATGCAATAACTTAGAGTGACAGCTAAAGAAAACTGACTAATAATCACACTGCACTTTAAAAATGCAAAGACCATCCAGAAAAAGGAATTGAGGTAGCCAATTTGTATAATAAATTACTTTATAAGGCAGGCGTGATAACAGAAGTGGGGAAAAATGGGGTGCCAATCAGGTGGGCTGCATGAAGCAGGCATCCACAACACAGGATGGATTTACATCTCGAAAGGCAAACACCACATACCTTGGCTAAAATGCCAATTAATTAAATAATACAATTAGTTTGCTAATTTTTAGTTTCCTGGGATGAAATTAATGAAAGCACCCTTCCCACTTTCGAAGACAAACACGTACATAATCACACATACTTGTCATGGGAAATGTAGGTCCTTGGCCCTCAGAGCAGAAGGGTGGAATGAGGGAGTTTGCCAATATGTTAACCTGGTATAAATTAAAACAGCTTGAAGGTAGCTGTCATTTGCTCTCTACAGTTTTAAAGGATTATTGATTCAGCTGATGAGCTTCAGAGGAGTGTAGCTACGTGCCCTTTCCCAAGACCATGGTCTTTGCACAGGAGGGAACAGCCACTTGTCTTCCAGGATTGTTGCACACTGCAAAGCTGTTGTACAGTCCCTGGCTGAGAATTAAGGGCTGCTCTGTGGTGGGAGTAATTGCCTGTCTTTGTGAAATAGGTCAAATTGCCAAGCAATGCAAGGCTCCTTCCTCAGTTAGAAAGCTTCAAAGCCCTAGAAAACCACCTAAGCTAAATGCTTGAGAGAGAAGAGGGTGAGGGAGAGAGGCAGCAAGGAAAGTGGAGAAAAGGTTTGATGCACTGTAAGCAACTAGAAAGCACCTGTGATTCTTTCTATGAGGCAAAGTAAGGCTCACAGAACTGCTTTTCAGCATAGCCACACAGAAGGAAAAGAGTACTGCCAAGAAACACAAAGAACTGTTTCTTAATACAATTCTGTCTTGTGCTGACTGTACTTGCTAATATTTTACCATTTTTACTTTTGTGTGTTGACCCATGGTACAACATGGAGCAAAGGCAACGCATAACTCAATAGGATTTGAGTCACGTTAAATCCAGCTAAGAAATTTGTGAGATGTCCTCTTCCCAGTTTCAAAATTAACTTAAGCTGCAGCAGTAATTAGGTGTTTAACCCCTCTGATGTCAGTGGGAATCAGACGTTAAAGCACTTCAGATGAAATACTATGGGCTAAGACGTCCACATTTAAAAGTAACATTGTTTGCTATGAGACTTCTACTACAGCTCAAAATAAACCCTTATATTGAATCCTTAGTGCCAGTTCCAATTCAGTTATAGCTCTGGAAATGTACCCTGAGGGCACATTAACTCAGTCTCTTGCTGAGAACATGTTCACCAGCTGTCTGGGAAAATTATGCTTTCCCCAAGACCTGAACTATATTTTCAGTGGTAGCATTCTTCTAACCTTTACAAGCTCAGTCCTCCTCTACTGTTTCCAGGGCTCTATCCAGTTAAGATACCTGTGTATTTTTTTCTTCCTTCAGTCAGTCATGAACTTGCTTTGCTTCTAGGAGCTGAAGCTCCTACTTAAATAATAGAAATCAATGAAAAATCCAAGATAAGAAAAGCACAATTAAAAGATCCTTCCAGGATGGAAAACATGCCATCTGAGAGGCAAATGTATTTCTAGAGCAAGAGTCATTTGATGAATTGCTAATTCCTTGCAGCAAACCATGGTTTTCTCTAAACCCTTCAAAGTGACTTTGAACAAACGTATGGATCCTTTCCAACTACTGAAGGGCTGAACATAGTCACATGAGAATTTACTCTCTTTGTCATCGAGTGCACAAGTGCTGCATTTTAACTCGGCATAGACATAGACAGGCAAAGCTATCTTGAAATCACAGAATCACAGAATCAATAGGTTGGAAGAGACCTCCAAGATCATCGAGTCCAACCCTTGCTCTAACACCTCGACTAGACCATGTCACCAAGTGCCACGTCCAGCCTTTTTTTAAACACATCCAGGGATGGTGACTCCACCACCTCCCCTGGCAGACTATTCCAATGCTTTATTATTCTTTCTGTAAAAAACTTCTTCCTAATATGTAACCTATACTGCCTTGATGCAGCTTGAGACTGTGTCCTCTTGTTCTGTCAGCTGCTGCCTGGTGGAAGAGACCAACCCCCAGTGCAAAGACAAACTCATTCACCGTGTATGCAAAGTACAACATAAGTATCATCATAGGTATATCCCCCAGGGTCATCTTGCTAAAAACACAGCATAATCTCCCATCTAATTAGATTTATTACTGGAAAAGACATAGGGCATAGAAAAAAATAAGTAGACATGGCCAACTTTTCTGCTGAATCAATTTAATACAAAGGATCAGAAGAAGCAGCAAACTGCTTCACTAATGTTTATCCAGCTGAAACATCAAATAGTAATTTCAGAAAACATTTAAAAATCCTACCCATGATTCTGACAGAGATGAAATTATTTTTACCCACTTACAGTTTGTGATTACCTTCTATAATCCAAAGGAAAATTGTCCCATAAGTTTGTTATTTTAAAAAAAAAATTGTTTTACTCAGAGAAACTTCAGAAGACATTGAACAGACTTCAGGAAGTTTTAAGGTTAATTGCCAAATCCTACATGACATCATGTCACCTCCTCTGTGGTAAACATAGTATTGTGATCAGCAGACTGTCAACTGTATTTATTTATAAGCCAGTGTTCCTAGAAACACATCTAAAGGCTATACTTAGAGGTTATGCCACAATACTTCATTGCTGCAAAAATTGGTCACATATGGAGGTAAACAGCTTTGAAAGGTTAACCCTCCTCGGTTGTGATAAGCTCTGACATGCTGTGGATGCCAACTGGCTTAAGACAACACCAGAAGAAGAGCTGTGGCTGTGTCAGGAAAGAACACAGGTGGGTATTTGGATGAAAATTTACAGCTTAAAATACTAGGATGGAAACTCTGCAGGGTACTGTAGGGAGGTCAGTGACATGGATGTTAAGACCTGGAACAGGCTCACAACTGACTCAGTCCTGAGTGAGTTTTATGCCTGAGATCACGAATATTTATTCTAAGTAATAACTTATTTATATTAGATAGCATGTAAGTACATTTATTATAAATATGTGTTAAATACAGTATTAGTTAAAAAATAAAAGGCATCTAGCACAGTTACCCTAGACAAGTATGCAAAAATTCTCAAAAAGATTTTCAAGGTGCAGACTTAAAATAAACATCTCACACTCATCTGTCCTGAGACTATCTCTTAAGCAAATATGAGCTCAGTGTCAGTAAATCCAGTTTGTGATGTACTCCTCTTCCAGCTAATAGAGCCCACACTATCAAACAACCCTCTCAATTAAAGTCCCCTTGATATTTATGATTGAACTTCAAACATCCTTGGAAAGTATTATTATGTCTCTATGCCCATTTTATACACTAAATACTGAGACATACATAGAGTCCTTTAAGAAATGTAGCTTATTTAAGCAGGTTTTTTGATACTTTGGGCACTGATGAGTTCATCTCATTATCTCCATGTAGCTAGGTTACATATTTTTAGAACTGAAATGCAATCTGACTCAGGTCTTTGTGCTTTATATAAAATATCTAGGTAACATTTAATGGATGGGGATATACAGACAATCGGACCTTAATTCCTATGAAACAGCAACTGTCCCAACCAACAGAATGACCCCTGGGAAATGCTGCAAGATTAATCCATTCTCCTATGATTCAAATCTTTCCTTTTCTACAGGTTTCTATTTTCCCTTTCTAAGAAGAACAGATAATTCCATGATCAAGAATATACAGAAAGCATCATACTTTTTCCCTCAAGCTCATCAATAAGTCCTCAAATATATGCAATGCTCTGATATTTCAGAAACATATTCCATGGAGATGAAAGAATGAAATGAATAAAAAACCTCAGCCAGCAGATAAAGCATAACTGATAATATCTGTCACATGTAGTCCAAAGTAAAAATACACGGCTTTGTTAATCCCTAGTGAATCATTTATACATCCTTATTCATACCAGGTAGAATTGTCCTGTTCCCACAGCAGTAGCCCTACATAGGATCATTGTAAGGATTCAAAAAGCTGCTCGTAATAACATGTAATATATTTCAGAATGTACAATATTCTCTTGTACGGAAATATGTTGTGACAGTCACAAAAGTACAATTTGGAGAGGCAAACAACCTGCTCATGTCTTGTTAACTCTTTGTAGAACCAGATTGTTCAATTTTTTGATACATAAAAATGTAGTAGCAATAGCACTTGATCATAAAAGATACTGATTTAAAAAAATCAAACCAAATAACTAAACAAACAAACAAAAAAAGTAATTTGCTCAAATTCAAATCTACATAATTTTTTTCTTGTGGTGTGCTTTCATAAACATTCAAAAAAATAAAAAAAACTTGTCAAAACGAAGCCTTGAAAGAGTCACCATTAAGCATTCAAAAAAAAAAAGAGTAAATTCTAAAGAAAAATCTTCACCCTTGTGAAGGCTAAAACAGAAGAGCACACTCCATACAGGCATATGCAGGCTAACCAGTGAGGCTAAATCATCCCCAATGTCTTCATTTCAGACCAGCCAGTAAGGCATGTGATCCTGTGTTGCAGGATATGGCTGAGACTGCAGCTCTGCAGCTTCATTTCCCTCTGTGTTTATGTCCCTCCATCCTTTATCTAACCCTTCTGTGAGGCTGTGCTGGTTTTTGGCTGTGGTAGAGTAAATTTTCTTCACATTGGCTGGTATTGATGCCGTAAGGGTGACAGATAAATAACTGAGAAACACGGAGTGAAGGGGAGAAGCAGCTTTACTGGTCAATGGCCAGTGATCCAAAGGGGAAAATCATAACAATCTCCCCATTTTTATAACATCTAGAGTGCCCATCCCCCATACTATCCAATTAAAGTCTATCTTACTTCTGTGTTACCCCAACATCCAACAGAATTGGCCCTTATTACTTAACCCCACCCATACCCAGCCTCTAATAGGCCTGGAAGCCCAACTCTTATGTTTTGGCTTGTACCCCACTTATCTACACACAGGAATGCAAACACACTGGAACACAGGCTCTTCCAGCCCTTAATATTCCAAGCTATCCAGACACCTAGCTAAAGTGAATTCTTAAAAATATTAAGCATAGCCTTTAAGGCTTCAGTATGGGGCTATGTTTTGGATTTGTGCTCAACAATGGGTTTATAATATCGAAATGTTTTTGTTGTTGCTGAGCAGCTTATAGAGACCCAAGGCCTGTTCTGCTTTCTGTACTGCCACAGTGGTGAGGAAGTTGGGGGTGCATGAGGGGTTGGGAGGAGACACAGCCAGGATAGGTGACCCAAACTGACCAAAGGGATATTTCACACCCTATGACATCATGCTCAGTATATAATTTCGGCAAAGAAAGAAGAAAGGGGGGAACATTTGGAGTGATGTCATTTATCTTCCCAAGTAATGATTAAGCTCAATGGGGCTCTGCTATCCTGAAGATGGCTGAACACCTGCCTGCCAACGATTTGCTTTGCTTGTGTGTGTGGCTTTTTCTTTCCCTATTAAACCGTCATTATCTCAACCCATGAGTTTTCTGGCTTTTACCCTTCCTATCCTCTCCTTGATCCTGCTGGGGGGAGGAAGTGAGCAAAAGGTTGCCTTGGGCTTGGTGGCTGGCTGGGGTTAAACCATGACACAGGCTATGCTCACCCAGCTTTACGTGAGTGTGATTGATTCCATGATGGTGTTGAGAGATCATCCCCAAAGATAATGGTCCTGATAGGACCGTTGTTAAGGTTAGGTTAATTTTCAGATGGCTGGCATCCATGCCGTCCTTTAGGCAGGGGAATTAGGGTGATGGAAACCTAGATCTTGCCCTTGAGAGGTGATAGACATTGCTGAGTCCTGCAGGAGTGGATGCTTGCTTATTTAGTTGATAGAAGTATTGGAAAAGGTATGATATTTAAATGGTTGATTCAATAGACATGGACGCCATCTTGTGATAATTGCCACTTGGTTCAAGTCCTTTTAGGGCACCTGATTATCTACAAAGAACAGTGGTGATGAGTAATTATTTTTTGATATTAGAGTAGCAAAAGAAATATAAATAAATTGGTATATAAATACCAATGAAAAAAAATTTTAAAAGATAGAGTTGACACAAGGGTTAAGCCAAAGGTGCAAGAAGCCTCTATCTATGGCAATGGTCCAGATCAATCACCAAGGAAAAACTGCACAAATAAGGCAGATGTACTCTTTTCTTTCCACAAATATGGGTTTTTTTCAGCTACCTTCAGTACTCTTTCTCTTCCATGACCACTCCTAACTTCATTTTGGTCTTGTCTAACATTTATCACCCAAAACATCCTCACACCTTAAATATACCCTTTATGAAAAACACATTTGTTTATTCATTCTTAATGTACCATCTGCTAAATTCCAGTCTTACTCATCAGACAATGTACCAAATGAAACTGCAAACCACTGGTTACTCCTCAATGCACTCACAAGTTCTTATTTCATATGCATAATACAAGTTGTCAGATTTCAGAAAAGGCTGAAAACATGACCTATATGTGTTCAACATCTTCAATGTACTAACACATCTACTTTTGTTCTCCAGAGAAGAGAAGAGGAGCTGCTACTAGGACAAAGAGACTGCAGAGCTGAATCAGGCACTATATGATTGACTCATCCCTGGTGGAGGGTGGACAAAACCCAACGCTAGGTTTTTCTTGCTGCATAGTGGGCTGTTACAGTTAGAAAGATGAGAAAGGAAATGACACAGCTTTTCAGTAAACTCCCTAAGGGTGAGACCAAACCAAAATGTCTGCCTGTACAATACTTTTTCTATATATTTACTAATCTTCATTTTTATACACTGTAAAGAGCAGTGAAATAGTTAACAGAGTGGTTTGAGTAACTGCCATTACACGCCTGATAGCACATTGGCACAAAGGAGATATTCCACATTGCTCAACAGCATTTTTTCAGAATTTCTGCAAACACAGCACACATCGCTTTCTTCATAAGGGGTTGTTATAATTTACTTCATAACTATAGGGATTAGGAACTTTAACTAATCTGAGATTCTGGAGAACAAAATATCAGCCTCAAACAAGAACAAGTTACCTTTCAACTCATCTGAAAGGAGCTTCTGGCAGAAGCGGCAGAAGCTTTAATGTAAGATTTTTCTTACTTTATTCTCAGTTGCTGAAACTGTAGTATTCTCACAGCACACACCAATATATATCAGGCACATCCTTTTGATGACAGAGAAAACTGGAAGAGAATCAAGTTGATTAAAGTCATCAGACTCTCATGTATTTCTTAAAGACACAAAAAATAAAAGGATAAAATGGAAGTGTGTAATACATCAGTCACTAAGTGGTGCTCAGTATCTCTGTTTATGGGCCACTGAATTTGAGATAACAGGCCTGCTATTGTCGTTTATAGGAATCACAGAATTTAAGAAAACAGTTTCAAAACCCACATAGTTTGAACACGTACCTTTGCTTGCATAGAAAGCAAAAAGATGTTAAACCTGCTTACCTGAACTTCTTTCATGACTAGATTATCTTTTCTAGTTCTTTCTGAAAAATAAGAATGGAGACCCAAAGTCTGCTTGTCAAAGGAGCAATTATGTTGAATTGGCAGTGAAATCAACAGAATATGTGCAGGACCTTCTGTTCTTAAGTCCCTAAATGTACTTGGACAATTGTTGTAGGATCAATTTTGGCAATTAGGCAATTTTTTCAAAGTGTAGGCCCTAGAGCATTTATGGTATTATACTCTGAACAAGCAGTTCCAATTAGCTTTGGAAAGTATTAGTGAAATGTACTTTAGCATGAGGGCCCATGCAAACAGTTTTTCTTTTCCTGTAGCAGTTCCATGCATGTATTTCTATGGGTTGTAGAAGAAATTTCCCCACAGGTCACAGAAAGGCTATATCACAGGGACCAAATCTGTTGTTTTCTTGGCAATGATGACCAGCTTGTGTCTTTTGCAGATCTTCATCATAAGGGACACTGCAATAAGAGCAATGTAGACTGTAGTATACACTACCAGTTGAAAATGTAGACAGAATTAACACAGGCCTTAACGGATCATGTAGGAGACACAGTCTAGAGCTCAGAAGTTCATCATAAAGAGCATTTTGGCAAATGCACGTACTCACACTAATGGAATTGTGGCATTTCAGTAATACCAGCTGTAACAGTAAGAAATGGGTTGCACCAAATTGCTCAACTTAGAAGTGATGACAGCTGTTGTTCTGGCATGTTACTTGAAAGGGAGAACATGGAAAAGTCTTGCTTCCTGAGTTATTTTGGTCTCTGTAACTGCAGTGCAGTGTGCAAAAAGGTGAGAGACTGAACTCTGCAATGACAGTAAGAGATAAGAGATTGTGCTTAAGCAGCCTGAAAGTGAAAGAAAATGCAGCTGGCTCTAAGTAGCTAGAGCAGAAGGAGGCTGTTATATACACCTGTGATACAAATCAGGTCATCCTTGTATCTTTGTTTCCTAATATCATTGGCATCTCTCTACCAGCTCTTCTCAATTTATCACCTTTAATTCTGAATTGATTGAAACATCCTTCCTACAGAACATCACACAGCTGTGAGCTCATCACATCTACCCATAATCCATACTAAAAAGACCTCATGACAGGAGAGCAATTACACAGAGCTAATCATTAGGTCCTGCCAGAGGACAAAAACAGACCAGTGTAAGGATCATATTACACACTCTGTTACACCTGCAGTGTCTTTCATAATAAGAATTCGTAGCTTTTCACAAGTCTAGAAGGATAAGAGTTTGTAACTTGTTCCTTCTGCTGTGAAGACTGGGTGAATAGGTCATGCAACTTCTTTTCCACACTCAGAATCCAATCAGACTGGAATCTTTTCACTACTGTTTTGAGGAATAGTATAGATCTAAGATTTTTTTATTTACGAAATAACTAAATGAGGAAAACCCAGCTAATGTCCACTAGAAATAGTCAAGTCAGGGTTTTTTTTGAGAAGCAAAACAAATTATTCTTGATGCTGCTAACTGTCAATGTACATGGTAGTTTCTCTGACTATTCACCTGCAAGTCTGAGGAAGAATAAGAGCCAGTAATGAGTTGCAGAAATGTTCAAGATAATATCGCACTGAAGCAATGGCAATAGAAAAACTGTTCCCAATTGCCATTGTAATAATTCACCGAGAATGTGAACTTCAATACATACATAAACCTTGTAGTGGTTCTACATGGCCAGTGAACCTGAGATATACAGAATTAATTAAATTGCAGAAAAAAAAAGCATAATCTCAGAGAAAATTCTTCCTCTGCTTGCCCAAAATACAACATAATACTTTATGGAAATGGAACCTGATATTCATTCCAGGGTTTTCACATCTGCAGGCATCAAAGATATATTAATGGTTAAAACACTACTTAGTGGCAAGTTGTATTATTTTTCTCTGGTCTGGATTAATATAGTCTTGTAGTCCTGACAAATTTTAACTGCCAAATGGCTTCTTGGATAACAATATTTAAATGCAATAAGTAATTAAGCATGCAATGTTTTTTCCCATAAACAGCTGTCGAGTTTCTAATTCTCATGTTTCTTTTATTCACAAACTCCCAAGTGTTCTTTGGGTATCAGGTAAATATTTAAAAGAAGTAAAATAGTGTTTATATGATATGGATGATCTCTGATACAGTTCCTTAATTAAACAACAGGGTTTACACAGGCACAGCCCAAGGCACAAAGCTCTGTTTATTTAGAAATCTGGCTATCAGACAGCCATCAGGGTGTGCAAAAAATGCTCTTAAACTAACAGCTACGGTTCCTTAGTTGACAGACATGTCTGTGGTAAGGTATATCAGAGAGCCTGAAAACTCATTTTGCTTTTTAGTGAGCAGAACTAGAGACAATTCACCGAAGGCTTGTCTGCTAGATTTGTGCATGGGTACTCTTTACATTTTTATGCTGGGTATAGTTTCTGAAGAAAGTGTAAGTTGTGCATTTTATAATGATAAAGTTTTTTACTGTGTCACTGAAGGGTTACGTAGCTGTCATCTTTTGATACTACCAAAAGGAGTAAAAGCTAAAAACCTGAAAATTAATCCAGGGACCTCTATAGATTAAAAAAAAAAACAAAACAATACCCCAACCCCCCAAAAAAATCCAAGCCAAAAAACCCTCACAAGACAGCCTGAGCTAAAAAATACATTTTTGCTAGGCAGCACTGTGAAAACTTGGCACAGGCACAAGACAAGCTACTACATACTCCCTAATGGGATGCACAACATATTATTGATCCAAGTCTAAACCAAAACAAGATAACACCAGTCAGACTGATATATTTTTATTGCAAAGTTCTTCAAGATCTTTGGCTCTTACGTAAGAATACTTACATATTCCAGTGAAATATTAAATATACGTATAAATATTGTTTATATTTGCTAGTGTAAGCTGGCATTATAACTGTAAATAAATAATAAATTTTATTGACAGTGATTTATTCACAGTCTACTAGAGATTAGATCTTTCTCATACTTGCCTCTGAGTATTTTGTAAGCTATGTAGGGCCAAACTAGGTCACATCTAGAAGCAATTTAAAGGTGCTGTGGAAATTTAGATATTCCAGTTGAATGCCTCAATACTTAAGGCTTGGTCTCACTTTTACCCAAGTATTTCAATTAAGCTGAAATATTAGTCTGTATATAGACTTCAAAAGAATTTTTTCTAACTTAGGAAAGTTTAGTAGAAAAAATAGCTGAAATGTAAGCATGATATTTCTCCATAGTTATTAAAGGTTCTGCTAACCTTTAATAATTCTAACCATGGTTAGAATATTATGCCTTGTAACTCAAGTGACTTCAGACTCCTCTAGAAAGCCCAGTTACAAATACAATGGATTTATGGAAGTAATTTGAGATACAGTAGACACATAGCAAGATTTTGGTGCATGGGCATGATGAATATTTGATTAGTAATGTGGCAATTAGCTATTTTTCATTTGCCAGAAACAGAAGACAGCACAACAATGTGTTCACACCCTGGTCCAGTTTTCTGCAGGCCACTGCAATACTGGGACAAGACACTGAGTGGCTGTGTAAGCATAGGGCCCTCATCCATCACCAGAAAGCCCCTTTAATAGCAAGGTTCTGTTAAGTTCATGTCAGGTGTTAAATTGGTACAAATGGCTATTGCACTTGAGCTAAGTCAATAAGGCCATAGACATCAGTCATTTTACCACACTTGTGTGTGAGCACTGACTTAGTTTTTCTTCTTCTCATTCTTCTGTACTCTGCCTGCTGTGGGTTAGCAATACCATTGTACAGGAAGCCCTCTTTTGGCTCTCTGAAGGTAACAAGCAAAGCTGCCTTGATTTTCAGAGTTATACAGTGCACCACTAAGGCACTGTATGGATGTGAAGCAGTTCAAATGGACCTGTTGAGAGTGAATCAGATAAACATGTCATGAATTGACTCATCACTGCCATTGCAGCTGTTAAGAGGAGTTACACACCAGATGGAATGCTTGGAATTGCTAAGCGGAACGAAATCTCTCTATTGCATTTTTAAAAGGAACGTCAGACTCATTTCTAAGAGCGTCTTTGATAGTGTTTATAAATACTGTGGTCAACCAGGCTCTTTATAGACAGACCCAATAGTTTGCAGTCACATAAGGGTTACTATAGATATTAAGAATTTCTGATAAAAACTTAAGTGAGGAATAAATTTCTGCCAAGCTGCTCATCTAAGACTATGTAATTTCTACTCATTTTAAAGTAACAGTCATCTGAACACCTAAATATATTTCAAATGTTGATTTCTTGATACATTCCATAATGTGAAAAATTCTTATTTTATGATTAATTTTACTAGGCTACAGCCAGTTAGAAAGGTTATTGGTGGCCCTCTTATATCAAAAGGTCTTGTCTTTCCTTTCCTCTCCTGCCTTGCACTACTCTTAAAAATGCCATCTTTAAGAATGAACAAGGAGCTTATTAATACTGCCAAATATCCAAGGTTACAAAAGACTTTCAAAGAAAAGGATCATCAAAATAAGTAGCGTGCTCACATTTAACATAGAATGAAAAATTATGCTGGACAGAAACACTTCAAATATGAATTTTAAATTTAGTGAACCTGGATTTTCATTGCCAGTAAAACTGAAGCAGAGAGAGCTATCTAGAGAAAAAAGTCCGCAGCATAGCCCAGATAGCCAATTTAGAAATATATTAAACAGTCATGAAGAAACTGACTTTAGAGATATTCTAGGTGCTGTAGACATTGCTGAGCCAGGAGTTAGGGACCATGGATTTTAGACGCTGTGCTCGACAAAAATAGGATCCTCATTTTATTTAGCTAAATCATCTTCCTTTACTTATCTTACATAGAAAAATCTATGCATAGTTATTGTAGATAAAAAGCAAATATAGAAAGAGATCATTCCTAAAATGATCCAGGTGAAGATCCTTTTGTGGATTCTGATGACTCCAAACACAATGAATCGGCAGACTTGCCTGAATGTAGAAGCTTATAAAGGCCATGATTTAAGTAGTCTGATCTCTCTCTATTTGCTCTCTATCCAAAAAAGTAAATAACATTTCAATTTGAAGAATGTGCTGGACAATCATTTCAGTTTGCCACTTCCTCAACTGACAAACAATAACAGACTGTAAAGCTCATGCTATTGTTGAAAACGTTAGGGGCTGCTCTGTAGATCTAAGATGAAAAGTGGTTAGGCTAAGGAGGGCAGCATCCTTTCAAAGAAGGATCTGAGGTCTGTCAGAAACTGCTTAAAAAATGTAGTTTAAACTATATTGATAACTTCACCCACAGTGAAGTTAGAAGACCCAGCCCCTGTGATGCTTCATGTTGCAGTGCAATTCTAAATGCTGAGATGGGTGCCTAGTTCTTGGCTTAGGTGAGGTACTAAACAAGGCAAGGTAGGTGCTTAAGGAGCAATCCCAAACAGCCTAAGCCCTGGTTGAATCAATTGGAAAAGTTGAAGAAAGAGCTGAGTTACAAAACCTTTTTGGCTTAGGAAAGAGGAGATTGGTGTTTGCATCCAGATAATGCTGAGATGTGGGTCCATGCAGTCAGGAGAGCAAGCACTAGGAGTCTGTTGCACCAAGGGCAGCATGGTTGGTTTTGAGCATTTTTTTCTTTTTGCTTTGGTGAACAGCCAACGTGGGGCAAGATGCCTACACTGTCTTAAAAACCTCGCAAATCATTTTAATCTTCAACGTGCTGTGCAAAATAAGTAATCCTTGCTGAGCCTCTGTGAATTATGCTCAGTCATTACTGAGATGAGTGCATTGTGCAGGTTTTTATAAGGAAATTTACTGTCTTAATTTTATCTCAGGTGCAAACAAGGTAGGGAGGAGGCTAGGAAACAAGCACGAGGTCTTGCAGTGACTCAGAGGCTGAGCTGAAAATTGGTCATTTTGGAGAAATTATGCTGAACACTTTGAATTATTTTATTCCCTAGCTGATTCAAGTCACTCAAAATGGGAGTGAAGTAAAAAATAAAGTTAAAAGGGGTGACAGTAAAATGTTTGAATTCAGATTTAAACAGCTAAGCTCAGTGAAAATAAACCATTACCAATTAAGACTAAAATAAAGGCAGACTCCTGTTCAGACCACTCCTAGGACTAGTCTTCAAAGAACATAAAAATAAATATTTTTAGCAAAATTGCTTATTGACTTTACCTGTCAAAGCTTGCTTGCTTTTTTTTTAATGAATAGCTCACACTGTAAATTATGTATGAGTTTTACGTTGAAAACAATTTTTGTGTGTGTGAAAAGACTAGAGGAAAAAATGTAATATACGAAATTCTCTCAGCATCTTCTTTACCTTCTCTAGATACCAGAAGCACAAAACAAGTTCCTGGCCTGACCTTGTAAAGACCTGTAGCTGAAAATTGAGTTCCTTTTTGTTTTTCCTATTGAAGCTTGGCCAAACCACTTCTAAGGCCTAAGCCTTTGATTTCATTCATTCAAGGCACATTCATATATTCTCATAATACTTTTACATTTGACCTTCTCTAAGCAAACCTCCAGTTTAACTAATAGGCTTTTTGGGTGGAGAGTGGGAGTTTCTCTTCCTAAAAAATAGAGATGAGGTCTTCCAGCTCATCTCTCCTCTTCTCCACAAGGCTCCCACATGCCTAGTCCATCATGTTTACACCTTGTGCCAGCAGAAGTCCTTGTCCAGCTTTGTAGCTGGTGGTTTGGCAAGATGATCTGGGTGAAAACTTAAACACTTTATTTGTGCACAGCGTTAGTTTCAGCAGGATCTGTGTGGCCTCAAAAGTCCTGCCATTAGAAAACAGAAAAGTAGAAAAAGTGGCAAGAAAAGGGCAGGAGGACTGAGCATTTCATCAGGAGTGTGACCTTAAAATGGCAAAGTGCCTTGAGATACTGGCCATAAAAATGAATTTTAGGTAACAATTACTTTCACTTTCCTATTTTGAGCAAATACTAAATAGAAAAATGCTTTGAAAAGAATTAATGTGTTGCAGTGTCTGGATCTCTGTGTGAAGCATCTTCTGTGGCTTCAGGTGGCATTTTGGTGATCAGAGGCTGTTGTTATCTGAAAGATGCAGTCTGCTTTGGCACGGCTAAAAATTCTGAACAGCTCTCTTGAAAAATGCCATTTGAACAGTAAAAATAAGATTTTTCATTCCATAAGATGTGCTTAAAGACATTTATCTGCTACACAGTTAGTCCTTACGAGGAACTTTATAACAAGTAAGAGGGCCTAGATTCAGCTGAAAGCCTAGATTAATGCATATCTTCAAACAATCACATGCACCTACATCTTGAAGTGGGGTGAATTCTATTTATAATTAACTTTGATAAAAGCATGCCTAAAGGCAAGTACTTGTTTAAAGATTTTGTTGAAGTACAGTCTAAAAGAGAAATACAGGTTTGAAAGATCAATACAGTTTGTCTACTAAGAACTGACCAATAACACATGGAGTTCTGGGATGAATTTTTAATTTTTTTCTTTGATTCCTTTATATGCTCCAAACTCGTGTTTTCAATGGCTAAAGCTCTCATCCCACATACAGTCCTTCTCTTCTCTCTCTCCCATCTCCCCCATATGCCTTAACCTTCACCTCATCTTCAGAAATATCTATATTATGAAGGAAGCATTTGAGAGGAACAAGAGTTTGAAAGCCTTGAACAATTAAGTTATCCAGTTTTGAGGGTAATACCATAAGCAGCTGCAACAGCCAAAGTGTGAGTGAACAGCTTCAGGAGGAGACAGGAATTACTAAGTTGCTTTGAAACTTATCTTGTGGTTACAGGATGAATTTGAATGACAAGTTTATGAACCCAGCAATTGTCAGCATCATTTAAGATACATAAAAAACTGTGTGTGCCTTTCTATTGCTCAGGTGTGCAAATGATTATTTTGCATGCAATTTAGATTACATGCTGACTGTTTACATGCTGACTATGTTTAAAACTGAAGCCTTAAGCATGGTCCTTTGCTGAAAAGTTTCTCGAAGAATAATACTGTAAGAAAAGTAGGGGGCAGGGTTTGTTTTTTTCAAATCCAATGTACTTAATTTACAAATTAAAGGTGTGCTGCCGCTAGTAACATAAATTCAGGATATTCTTAAAAGTGACATTACTTTCTTACTTCAGCAACTATGAGAATTGTGCACCTGCAATTTAGGGCTAAATCCTGGTTCATAGAAGGGTGTCTTGTGCTCTTTTGACTACATAAGGAGCAAAAAACTTCCCGAGATCTGGCGCATTGCTGACTGGCAGAGAACTATGAACATAGTACTCCTACATGCATTCACTTTCTGGGGCAAAACGAGGCATTTCTCTCAGTTGATACAAAGGAAGAATAGGAAGCAGCAGCCTGCGTGCTAGCCAATTTTAGAGATATTTGAAGACTGAAAGAGAAGTCATCAATTACTTTGCTAATGCACCAGCTGAAACAGCAGCATCCTTTGCAGGTTTATTAGAAGCACAACGACCATTTAGGTAAAGGCTGGTATGGTGCTTAGGTATTGTGTTCTACTTTGCACAGCTTAAACTGTCATGAATGATAGCTGCATGAAACTTCAATAAAGGAAAACAGGACTGATGGTTTATAGTCAGACTCAGACTGTGTCACCCTGACTCCTCTTAAATAACTTTTTTGGATAAGGGAATGGACTATCACTGATGTACAATGAAGAAACTTCACTATGTAACTTTAAAGCATCAAATCTTGTAAAAATTAACATAAGAATTGGAAAATTTTAGCTGTTTCTAAGCATACACGGAAAACTTATTACTAATAAAAAAATATGTATGATTGGTTACTTTACAGTCCAAAATAACCACGTGAGCCTAAGTTGACAAAAAAAAAGAGGGAAGAATGAAGCAATTCAAGCTGCACAAAGAATTGGGTTGGCTGTGATTATTATGGGAGTTGCTATTTTCTTCCTTTAGAAGAAGGATTGAGATCAGCTGTAAGTTGTGTCATTATCTGCAATTCTTTTAACAGCAGCATTGTGAAAAGCTGCCAAAGCATTTAAAATTAATTCAATCAGGCTAAGAGGAGTATGTCAAACTGACTTCTTTGCCTTCAAATTACAGAATTATCTATAGTTAAAATTAGTTTCTAACCATCTTGGGAAAGGAGATGAGCTCCTAAAACTACTGTATACTCTGTTGAGTCTGTGATGTAGGCTGGCCCCATCAGCAAGACTTGCAGAGTCGGTTGTTGACAGAGCTGTTGAGATGGGTATATGGTGCACATTTGATAACAACTGCAAAATGAAGGAGGTGATAATAGTATATCTGTAAATTACAAATAGCAGGTTATTATGAAAAAAACCCAAACATCTAGATACTGAATTATGTTGTAATGTCTCTTAAAAAATCATAGTAGGTATGGCATAGTCCACTTGACTCTTGTGTATGGTAAAATTAATTTTTGAATTATTACTCCTAGCTAGAAATGCCAATAAAATTTCCCTTAGCAAATTTGGTTTCAGCCACATCCATCTTCCGATTATTGTCCTTCAGCATAGGGACTATTACAGTCAATTACATTGTTATCTGACTGAAACATACGGACAGCTCAGTCAGTGACTTTAATTACTTTCTCATCAAAGCCGTGTTGGACAGTCTCTGAAATATCTTCTTTGCCTCCTAGGACAGTGTAAAGGACAAATGATTTTTGCATTATGTTCATCAAACATGACAGGAAATCTTTTAGTTTAGTTATCACAATTAAAAAAAAATGTATGTATACCTAGATTGTCAAGGGGCTCATATTCCTTGAGATCTGACAGGCATTGTACACCTTTAGCTTCATGGATTATTTTCAAAAACAACAGGCAAAAATGCACATCTTCACTTTCAGTATGAAATCAATATATTAAAAGAATCCTTTTCTTAGATTAATCCCATCACAATGCAAAAATGTTTTCAAGTGGTCTCCACTGGAATAAAGATTGACAACATCCTATGCTTACATGTTAATCTATTATGCTCTGCTTCAGCCTTGCCAGAACTAGTGGATGAGGCATATGTGTTTTTTCAGACTGAGAGGGACTTCTGGTCCTAGCTGTAACTGTCAAGAATTCTGCAGTAATTTTCTAGTTTACTCTAGAAATTCAAACCATCATACCAAAAAGAACCACCTGAAACTGTTTGTGGGTTATTTTGAATGTGCAATGAACTTAGTAATAGTTAGGTACTTCTTATTTTTGCTGAAGTCCATGAACACGTGTATAAAGAGATAAACAGGATGCAATTACTGGATGTTCATATCATCAACAGAAGGATGTTGCATTATTATTGTAGGAAGCAGGGCAGATACCTATAGCAGATGTGTCTCATAAAACTCCTAAAAATAATTGCCCCACAGGGGGATAATTAAACCTTTTTAATCAAGAACACTTACTTCCACAAAAGAAGGTGTACAGCAAATGTGACTGATTTCTGTTTGATGGTACACCTGCCAGTCTATGCACCTAAAGGTGGCATTTGAGCCAATGTTTGAATAAAAATAAGACCTCAGACAGAATAAAATTCTATGAAATTATAGTCTAAATACTGTTGCCTTTAGAACAAACAAAACTGCAGCTATTCATTTCATGAAGAACAGATTTAGACACATGCAATCAGGGTGACAACTGCTCAGAGATGTGATAGTTCTCTGATTGCAGAATGGACAATTACTCCTACAGGGTTTCTAGGCTCAATGAGGGACCTGTGTCACCTTGTAAAACTCGTGCTCAGAACCATCAACACTGAGTACAAGCTAGGCTATTCCGATCTGGACAATCTGTTCCTCTTCTTGATCAATTTTTGTTCCCTCTTACATACAATCACAACATTTCCTGTTTCAATTTATGATCGTGAGTTCTCATACCCGTGTTGTGCAATACAGAGAAGAACCTAAACATTTTACCTAATACCTCTCCTGCTGGCCACTGTAAGAAATAAACTATGGGACTAGCAGAACCTTTATTTTTATCAAGGGCAGTGCCTCATGTTCCTATGACAGAAACTCCACTACTTTTTTATATAGACCACTGAATAAGAATTACTAGTTTTTAACACTTCTGCTAAGCAGTGACTTGTGCATTGAAAAATGCAACAAAAAAAGCGTCTAATTCACAGAGATTGCCCGAGATGTTTGCCATTAAATGCCTTGCATGTAGTCTAGAAAATGGAATAGATTTTCTTGACAAAACAACGCATGGGAAACATTTAACAACAGAACCTGGTGAGTTATGGAGGAATAGAAAAGAGCATTGAGAAGGAGCATGGACACCTCCCCCCCCATGTAAGTGCCAATCATACATTTGTTAGCAAATGTGTCACTATGACTCTGAACTGGAAAGTATCGTCTCCCACTGCTCTAGCACTTTCACACCTCTATTCTTACATAAATGTGCAAGAAGAAGAAATTGCAAGTGGAACGATGGAGGTGGGAATGCATGATTACAACCACCCCCACCCTGGGAGGCACCCAAGCACTGCTAAAAGAAACAAGTTCAGACCTGAAGGAGTGCAGTTTGGAGGTGATATTGAAGCTGTTGAAACGAGTGACCTGACTGGTTTGTTAACATGAGTTAGAAGCATGTGTACCATAAAGGGTTTGGGTAATGCAATAGAGTGCCATCACATAACAGGAAGACTGGTTCAATGAGACTTACACAAGCAGAATTGTTATCAGAGATTAAAGTGGGCTGGTATTGAGTTTATGATCTGAGCACACTCTCTTGATTTCTTCACACAAAGTTCACGTAGACTAGCAGAGTGAACTCCAATATACCATTTAAATATGTAACATTAATTTTTGAGTTTATGTTGCATATAGAAGCACGTGGAGCACTGGGATTTCTCTACTAAAGAAAGTACTGTATTGCCTTCCATCCACTATTCTTTTGTAACCTGCCTTCATGTCCTTTATATTTGGAATTTTTAGACTGTGCTGTAAAACCTGCTTCTCCTTTCAAGCAAATAACTTACTTTAGGATAAGTTTGTAGGGGGAAACAGTACCTTTTATTATAAAAAACTTCACTTATATCCTCAGAACATCATGGCTACATTTTTATTTGAAATTTATTTAGACAAGAGAAAAGTGGATTGCATGCCATTCTTGGAACTGTGATATCCTCTTTGCCTCTGTCAACCCATACAATAGCAGTCTTCAATTGGCACTATCAAAAGCAAGAGATTTGAAGTAAATGTTATGCAAAAAAAGAAGTTGCTGCAACATTTACTCAAATTAGAAGAAAGCTGAAATGCACTTCCAAGTCTTTGTTTCTTATAAACATAAAATAGGTTGTAAATACACATTGGAAACACAAAGTAGGCATGGCAGACCTTTTGCCCTTTTTTATTTTAATTTTTTAACCTTTAAAATTTTTAAACTTGGTTTATAAAATAAATAATAGTGGGAGTATAAGTGCCTATATCTTTGGGCACGTATAAAAAAGTGTAATCATTAAGGCCTTTCAACAAGGATATGAGAAATTTGCACAGATTTCACAACTGTGCTGTGAACTTGCTTTTTTACTCTGGACAGATGTTTAAACCCCTAATGCCTTTTTCATCCAAACTTTGTATGTTTACATATCAATTTCACTTGACAAGAGACAATAACCTAACAAATGAAGAAAATGTAAATCCTACTCTGTTTACTATAAATGCATGCACTAAACTGGCAAGGAACAAATTAAATGATGCAAATATGTCAATTTCTCCCTGAATAAACAAATTTTTTTTATAGGAAGCTGCAGAAAACCTTTACAAGGTCCCAGACGAGCAAGTATCATATGTATTTTTGCATAATATAAGGGATGTCAAGTTTTAACATTTAGTGTATGGCACTACGTTATGCATTTAGTGGTGCCGCTTAAACTGGTTTAAGCAGTTACCACCCTTCCTGCCCTGAATTGGTTCCCACCTCCACACCTCCCCCACTATTGTCATAGCCCATGTGAAATCATGGCTCTGCATCAAACGGGATCACGGATGTCCTTCAGCCAAAACTGTTTCCGTGCATGGAATCATTCAGCAGGATCAGTTCTGCACAGACAGTGAAGGTTGGATGGTTGGGCTCAGAGTGGTGGTTAATGGGTTATACTCTACCTGGAAGCTGGTGAGATTCAGAGAACCACAGAAGTCTGTGCTGGGACCTTTACAACTCAATCAGTAAACTGGAGGATGTAACATTGTGTACTCACTAGATGAGCAGATGACACCAAACTGAGGGGACCAGCCAATATGTTTAAAGGCCGGGCTGCCTCCTGGACAGGCTGGAGGAACAGACCAACAGTAAACTTATGAAATTCAGCAAGGACAGAATAGTCTTGACCCTGCAAAGGAATAATGGCTGGCAGCAATGCAGACTAGGGACAGACTGTTGAGAGTAGCTCCAATGAAGAGGTTCTGAGGGCCATGGCAGACAGAAAGTGGCACATAAGCCCCATGTTCCCTGGATGAACAGCATCCTTAGTAGTATCATCAGAAGCACAGCCTGTAGATTGAAAGAACTGATGATCTCATTTATGCAGCACTCATTAGGCCACATGTAATCACTGCATCCAGTTTTGGGCCCCTAATACAAGAAATGCACCAATCAAGTCACTTGAGTTCAGCAGAACGTCACTGAGAGAGTCAAGGGCTGGGAGCCCTCACCCTGTGAGAAGATGGTACAGGACCAGGGCTTGTTCAGCCTGGAAAACTTATGAAATCATCAGTAAGATGGAGCCAGACCCTTCATGGAAGTAAAAGGTGGGAAGATGAAGGCAATGAGCTTCATTTGAAACAAGGGAGGTTCAAACTGAACAGAACAAAAAACTTTTTCTCAGTGAGGACAGTGAGGCACTGGCACAGGGTCCACAGTAGTTTTACCATTCCCATCTTTGGAAATGTTCAAGATATGACTGGATAAAATCCTGAGCAGCCTGGTGTAACCCCACTCCTGCTCCTGCCTTGAGCATAGTTCGCTTCCAACCTCAGTTACTCTCTGATTCACACAAAAGTCAGGGAATGCTTGAACTGGCTCTGCTAAGGACCAAACATATATGAAAGTGACCTGTTTATGCCCAGGATCAAGCAGTTTGGGATATTATGTCAGCAAATGAAACGTAGTATTTTAAGCCCTTAAAAAGACATGAAAAAGGAATACTGTGGTATCATGCTCTGCACATTAACAACTACTGGATAAGCAAGACAAAGAGCCTCACTACTAGAGATGGTGTTTATCCCTCTCTCTGCATATATTTTAGTGTATTTATAGCTGTGAGTATGCAAAGATATCACTGCTTGAGTGGTTACCCCACGCAAAAATTCCTCTGTACAGGATGTTTGTTATTGTGTTGCATATTTCTCAGCTGTCTGAATAGTGCAAAGAGTTAAACATTTTAAGAAGCTTTTAGATGGCCAGAACTGCTTATAAGGGCGTGGAGAGATTCAGATTATGCAGTACTGATTATATGAAATCAGATAGTCAGTGAAGCCGATCTCTACAGACACGCCGATGCTGAGTGGTTGCAGTATTACTACACATGCATAAGACTATCTTGGATATATTAGGAAATAATTGGCCTGTTGTGCCTGTGTGCATTGTACTTCAAGAGATGGATAAAATCCTGGATTTAAGAGAAAAATAAATATCAATACTTCGCAATTCTAACAGACTGTCCCATGATGCTTGAGACATGAAATACTGATTTCCTTTTCACATTACTTTGTAAAGAAGGCGTGCATGGTCCTGACCTTTTCAGATGAAGAAACAGAGGTACTGAGATTGAATGGCTTGTCCAGTATCAAATGTTAAATCTGTGGTGGAATCACAAATAAACCCCACATATCATGGGCACCATGCCCTGTGTCTGTCTAAGCTTATCTTTCATCACCTTTTACTGCTAAATAAGAAGGTTACTGGAACAGAGAAACTGATTTTTTACCTGCCTGTGAACTAACATATACAATCTACCTTAGTACCAGTATTGTTTCTTAACAGTGTTATTCTTATGTGTATACAAACATAAGCTTTACCTTGGCAAGCAGCATTTGCAATCATAATGGAGCCACTGTTAAAGACGCTGATGTCTATTTGATATTATCTTGTAATTCAGCCTTTTATGGGCAGAAAAAGAGAACTTAGGAAAAGAGAGTAAGAGAGAAAGCAGGGAATGAAAGGGAACACCATAGAAAATGCAAAAGGCCAATGGAAAGGAATATGGACACAGGAAAGGTATGAAGGCAAAAGAGGAAGTAGAGGAAGAGGAGAGACATAGAAAGCAAAATTAGAAGATGGCAAAGAAGGAAGACAAACAAGAAAGCAAAAAAAATTAAATAAAAAAGAAAGCATAGCAAGAGGAGAGATGAGGGGACAGGGAGAAATCACACAGGAATACTCGAACCTGGTTTCTGATTATGTGTATTAACTAAAGAACCATTTAACAGAACTAATTAAACTGCCTTTTTTCAATGTATAATTCAATAGATTATCATGGAATAAAAAAGAAAAATGGCTTTAAAGTTATAACCATATATTATAACTTCCAGGTTGTAATAGAAAAATTTAAATATGAAAATGAAAGTTTAATATTAATGGTCACAGTAGGCCATACAAAGTTCAGCCTGATCTTCATACTATACTTTCTGGAGACAAACTTATGTTTAGTATAGCAAATAGTGGAAAGCTTATTGTATGGTTCACTGAATCTCCTAAAACAAATCCATAACAAAATACACTCAAAATACTGTATTGCATGATAGCATGGAAAATGCATCATGGAGAAGCTTTATCATACTTTTTTTTTGCCAGGTTCTTGCAAAGCACCTTTGAACTTCACTCTGCAATAGATACAGCAATCTTTACCATGAGCACCACCACAAAAACAGCTATTAGTTTTATTTAATTATTTTAAACTGTCATAACTTCTTTTTAAGATGGCATAACTCACTGGGATTTTAAAACATTAATCACTTGGGTTTTTTTCCATTTAAAAGAGCACTTATAACATTAATACTAATAAAGAAATCTGAGATTTACTGTTCTGCATTCTGTCCAAGCCTAAGAAAATTAATTTAGAGAATATATTTTCAAGTGAAACATAACATCATGTATGGATACTTCTGTATTCATCTGGAAGTATTTGTATTAAAAGAAGATTCAAATCAATTTGGCAGAATTTTTTAAAATAAACTAAATACCGTTACATTATGGTATGGAGAAATACTAGCTCAAAATCTGACAAATTACAGAGACTTGTCAATGAGGAAAAAAAATGTGGAAGTTTAATTTAATGGAGAAAGATAACTTATGTAATTATCTCTTTCTTTTTCCTGCAGATATACTTTGCTCATTTTCTCTCTGTCATTTTTGAAGAGTAAAGCCAGTTCAGCCTGTCTTCCTATGAAAGTCTCTTACATCCTTTCACTAAAGTAGCAGGGGTGAAAAATCACATCTTTATCTATGTTCAGACCGTGGGTGGGCACTTTGTGTCTTTGCTTTAACTTTTCCCATTTGGAGGTATTGACTCTTCTGGGTGAAGTACTGTCTTTCTTCTTGCAAGGGTGAGGACACTGACACTAATTCTCATCAAGCTTTAATTTAAAGAGGACAATACAATGGAAACATTGTGTTCACACTTGTCTGCTCTCAGCTTCACAATTCATCACAATTCCAAGCCCTTTAATATATAATTTCAACTGAGAATGCCCCTTCTGGACAAATGACAAGTTGAGGCTTTTTTTTTTTTTTTGAGGTTTGCCTTACAGCACTTGCTAGACAGGATACAGAGATTAAATAAATTGAAAAAAAAAAAAAAAAAGAAAAATCTGAAGTACATTAGTCTCCTAGAAACTTTGCTGTCACTACTTTTCAAAGGTGACCCAACATAAGCCTGCAAAGGGAGTCACATGCTACCAAAAGACAGAAGTTTTATCCAGTTGATCCTTGTTCCTGCTGTGTGATGGCAAGGTGTTGAATGGGGAAAATTGTCATTTCTGGAGAACAAAAACTAAAAATCAAAAATCAAAGCCACAGAAACTCTGGGAAATCCAGTAGTGGGGCATTGCTTCAAGCCTGATATCCAACTTGTTTCAATAAATTCCTCATCAGCTTAAGGTACATCAAGAAGAAATGAGTGAAGCTATTGTATATGATCAGGTACAAAATGCTTTTGTGCTGCACACTGACCTTATCTGGCTTCTGCAGTGGCCAGGAGCAACCCAACCCGTTTCTGTGCACTCAGTCTTCAACTGAGAGTGATTCTAAGTGTTTCGAAGGGCATGTCTGAAAGGTGAATTACTCCTCCATTCCACATCTTGGTTCCTTGATTTCCCAGTATGCTGGGAATAAACCTGATTTTGATTGAGGCCATTCAGAAAGAATAAATGTGAAATGTGGTAGCAAGTATGATTCCTAGTCCCCCAAAATGAAGCAGAATGATTTTATGTTTTAACCATGCTGCTAAAACATTCCAATCAGGTTTAGAACTGCTCCTTCCAGTCTGCTCAGCAGCAGGGGCCTGCCCAAGAGGCAGGGGGGCTCTGGCAGGTACCCTGTGCCAAGCTCAGTCCTACTGTTGCTTGCAGACAAGTCAGTGCTGCTGACAACGAGCTCACATCGCATCATAAGGGCTACTTAAGTGAGGTCAAACTCATTATCAGTGAGGGTGCTAAAACAGTTGTTAGGAAAAGCATGTAGCACTCAGGTGATGGCTCTTTTGTGAGGGCTCTGTGGGAAGACAAGAAGAAAATTATTAAAAGCCACTTGTAGTTATTTCTCAGATTGGTCCTAGGGCTGTTCTTCCTTTGGTTAACCCTTTTCTACCCTCATCCAGGCAACAGTAAAATTAATTTTTAATCTGCTCATAGTTTCAAAGGGACCACATGTTGATATCAGGAAAAGGATACTATCACTGAGGGTTCAAGATGGGGAAAAACAAAAGCACAAATCACTGTTGCTTGGTCTTGGCCTGATTTTTCAAAAGTTACCACACTGCATTTTATTTTCAATTCATAAACTGTTTAAGCATTATTTCATAGCTAGGATATAACAAATTGAAGAATTGCAGTTTAGAAATTACATATAACCACAGCCTGTACCATTTTTGCTTTATAAAGGTGGGCAAGGAGTGGCTGTCATTTTGATTACAGATGTCAGCAGAAAACTAAGGGTGTATGTTTGGTGAATCACAGGATTGGATAAAAACAAATTTATTCAGTCACTGTTACAATTAATCACGTGTGTGTATATATAGATATAGACAAAGTATTTAGATTGAAGAATTTCAGTAAAATTTGTTTTGTGTGCACTCCAACACAGCAGAACTGAGCAAAAAGGTCACAGTAGTTAATAGCACAAATGTTGCTCATGAGACCACTGAAAAGCAAATGTTTCTCGTTTTAGGTGAAAGGCTGCAGCCTGCTGACCTCGATGAAAGGCAAGAGTGGAAAGTTACACACAGGGATGCTATTTCCCCGCAGGAATGACCCGACTCCAGTTCTGCTGCTTACCGCACCATGCATCCCACCACCAAGCAAGTAGGTGAGGAGGATTTTTCCCAGCTTCCCGTCCTTTTTCCAGCCTCAGGCTCCCTCTCCTGGCCTCTGGCACCACTGCACCCTTGTCCTCCTCTCCCTTTTTAATCCTGTCCCAGTGATTAAATATGCCTTCAGTGTCACTGCTCCCCAGAGAAACCTGGGTTCGGCTTCTTGGAACTCCATCCGAGAACCTACTTGTGTCAATCAATACTGACCTGCCTTTTGCCATTTTTCCATATTTTCCCTCTAGCACAGAGCTATCCAACACAGATGTCACCAGAACAAGGTGACAGCTCACAGCATGGGGATCTGAAGGGATGTCACATTGTGGACATCCCTCTCATGAGGCGCTTCTCTGGGTATCATGGTGGCAAGACGAGCTGCCACCTTACCCATGGGTACTTCCTGGCAAAAGGACAGCTCCTCTGGTTTTATCATGAGACGTATTTTAATTTGCCAGCTCTTAGTGTCAAAAATTATTTCTATTTCAGTCTTGTAAAATTTCCTGTTTTCAGAATAGTCCTGGCTCAGAGGAGGTAAGATATGGGCACTGCTGGTGGTGCACGCTGCTGCCCTAGTAAAACAAGCATGCATTCCCATTGTTTCTAGGGAGACAGAAAGGCCCTGGAGATGTATTTGTGGTTTACACAAACAACTGTAGAGAAGATAGGACTGGAAGATATCAAGGAGCAAGAAAATAGACAATGAGAACGGTGGTGGATGTAAGGAAAGAAGAAGTAGAAAAAAACCTTGATGAAGTTCAGGAATATGTCTAGACGAGTGACTAAAACTGTGTGGCCCCGAGGACAATGTCATCTGCAATCCCTAAAGTAGCAAGGCAGATTCCTACTTAAGCAAGGGAAAACAAAGCAACCTTAAAGCAAAGAACAGGGAAGACACTTAGATGCATAGAAGTTGACTTATTTTTGAAGTTTGAACCTGAGATGACCATAGACAAATTTGAAGTTGTTGGCTTCACTCTAAAAGTGAAGTTACAATACAATAAGCAAAACTAATGCTATTAAAAAACCCTTGTGTTTTGCAAGCCAATCTCTTTTTTTTTTTTTTTCCTTTACACCTCACTTTTGGCACTGGTGAAAGCATCATGAGGGATCAAACTGTTCATCTCATTAACCCGATACTATCAGTGAGCAATGTGTATGAATGATTGTGACATGGTTCAAAAATATCATTAATCGACAAGTGACATAGTTATCAGATCACTAAACAGAATTTATATGCTGCAAAGCATTTACTGCCTACCTGCACTGGTCTCCCTCTTTTCACTGCAGTTATGGATGAGATCAAAAGTGAAGGCTAATGAATTTTCCATCCTAAAGTGTAACTCCAGCAAGTGTCAATGAGAGGCTTAGGTGACTGTAGAAGAGGCAGTAACACTCCTTTCCATTCTCAGATCAGTGAAAGGGGGAGTACTGGGTCTGTTTGGGATGGAGGTGATCTCTTCGTATCAGCCCACATGGCACTGCCTTTAGGATTTGTGTTTAAAAGAGTGTCGATAACACAGCAATATTTTGGCTACTGCTGAACAGTGATTGCATTGCACCAAGGCTTCCTCTTTTTCCTATTCTGTGCCCCCTGCCTCCTCCCCCACTGAGCAGGCGGAGGGTGAACAAGAAGCTGGAAGGCGATAGTCCGTACCTTGTGGTGTAATGTTCAGCCACAAAATCTTCAGCAGAGGAAGAAGAAGCCATTTTGGCTTCCAAGATGGCCATTGTTGAGGGGCTGGTGGGCATCTATCTGCTTTGGAAGCTGGTAAAGCGGCTGCTTTTGCATCACTAGTACAGATTTTCCCCCTTCCCTTCACTTATTAAGCTGTTTTTATCCCAACTGTCAGGAATTTTCTTGGGTTTACTCCTCCTATTATATTCCTTGTATTCCTGGGGGAGGAGGTGGGAGGAGTGAGTAAATGGTTGTGTGGGTACTTGGCTGCTGGCCAGGATCAGCCCTCCTCTACACTAGGATTTTATCTCAGCCTTGTAAAACTTCTACTAAAGTATAAGGAATACATATTTTTCTGTCATGTATATAAACAGTTAAAATGTCTATTTAAAGTATTGTTTTGTTAATTAAAAGAAAAAATAAGTAAATGGATGATTTAATGGCCAGCTTGATTACAAATTTTAACATTGAAATATACCTTTAACCAAAATTGTCTTCAATTGTATCCCAAAATTTAACACTGCAGAAAAGCTATATTTCCTAACCAACCTTTTACCTTTATGATTGTAACACTAATCAACATAGCCAACTTATTTTGATAAGTGCATAAAAAATTCTTACAGTGAAATAATTTTTTTCAACAGAGATAAAACCCCTTGAATACTTGAAGTCGGAGATAAATTTTCACTCCAGTTCCTGCTTGCTATAAGGACATAGGCATAAAAGAGAGAAAATGAATGTCCTTCCTTATCTGAAAATTTTACTTCTCAGAATGAACACTGAATATTGGGCTGGACATAGTATATTTCTCTTTTAATAATCTTTGTGAAATTAGCTTGTACATACTATATTTTTGCTCCATTATACCTTAAATCTGCAGTGATTCTACAAATATTATATTCTGCTTCTGAAGTCCTGTTCTGGAAATGACTTCTGGAACCAGGCTGGGGTACTGCCCAGTCCAGGACACTGGTTGTCCATCATGTGGTAGAAAAAACAGGCATCATCTGCAAACCATGTCCCAGACGGCGGATTAGGAAAGCTAAAAAACCTTGGGAAAAGGAAATTAATTTTCTCTATTACTGCAGTGTAAGATAATTAGGACCTATTATTCTTTTCTTAAACAAGCTGTAGGGGCATAGGAACACATCACACATTTTTCAATTCAGGAAAAAGACATAGGAAAAAAAGTAAAGAAATTCCATATTGCACAAATCCCATACATTGTAGTATAGTCATTACAACAGTAAATTGTTTTCAGAAGCTTCCTTTTTCAATGCCAAAATTAGTTATTAAAATAATTTATGATGGTCATCTGCATGGAGCCTCTTTTTAATATAACACTTTCTTTCAGATGTGCCTTTCCACAGAGAACTTCTCCCTAACATGCAAAGTTCTGGCAGTGGCACTGGACATATGGACACCTGCTCATCCATCACTAGTTCAACTCTTCTGCTTCTTTCTGCCCACAGTGTTAGTTAATCCAGCTTCTATTTCCCAGGGGGCTATTGGGCTGGAGCACAAACATGCTATTGTTGAACAGAGAGGAAAGCATTACTGAAGCATAGTTTGCAAAGGCAGATCTCACAGCCAGAGAGGTAAGCACAATTTCCTCTCTTGTAGAAGGAGCTTCCTCCTATCCTGCTCAAAAGTACTGGACCAAGGGCTGTCTTAGCAAAGATCTCTTCTTCTTAATCTTTTAACCCAACATTCTTCCTTTTCCCCACTCTCTAATTCCTTTTTATTAAGAATTTATACAAACTTATGGAAATCTTACAGGTTTTTTGCATGAAGGATTTTGATAAATAGAAGCTTGGGGGTACTTACTAATGTATATAAATAACGGAAGGAAGAGTGCAAAAAAACCAGAACCAGACTCTTCTCAATGATGCTCAGTGACAGGACAAGAGTAAATGGGCACAAACTGAAACATAGGAAATTCCCTCTGATCACAAACGTNCTATGGGGTCCATGGAACATTGGATCAGATTGCCCAGAGAGGCTGTCATCTCCACAGCTGATGATACTCAGAAACTATCTGGACATGGTCCAAGGCTCTCAGTGATGGTCATGCTTGGAGTATGAAGGTTTGACTAAATGATCCCCAGAGCTATCTTTCACCCTCATCTAACCTGTGATTTTATGACTTGTCATTTGTTTCTGCTAGTAACCATTTTGAGAAGGAATTTTGGACCCTTGTTTTTTATTTAATTTTGCATCCAGCTATCCAAGGCACACAAACCTACAAACGTGGATTACCAACCCTGTAACATATTCATGCATGTTCCTGTGTATTTGGTGTTGATGTTTCTCTGCTTGGTTCCGGACCCTTTTCTCCTCTCCTTGATGGTGCACTGTCTGCAACACAGTATTGCAGTATCACAGTATCAGCAAGATTGGAAGAGACCTTAAAGATCATCAAGTCCAACCCATAATCTAACAGCCCACCATCTAAATTATGGCACCAGTCGCCTCATCCAGCCTAGTCTTGCAATATATCATAGGAAATTAAAAATGTCATGAGCCCTCTCTTGCCATGACTTGCATTCACTCATTTCTTTCCAAGCTTCAGGAGGTGTTTTAACTCTGTCTGCATGACTAATATCAGTAGGGATCATCTACCACCTTGTAGATGGTAGATCCAGTGGTTCAGTGTAGCTGGCTTGTGCCTGGTTCCAAAGAATGAAATGAAGATCTTTGGCCAGCAGTGCTCCAACCTCCTATCAGTGTTAAGATGTGTTTTCAGTTGTCTTCGTAATATGGTGCCTAGTCTCAACAGAGCTCGGTCAGCTGCAGCTGAGCAGCTGTACTACTTGATATTGTATTAAACAGATCTTTCTCTGTGCGCAGTCTGCCTTCCTCTGATCTGCCTCCAGCTTTCCTGACTTTTCAGTTTGGAAGGCTCTTCATTATATTGCAGAAAGCCTTCAAAAATCTCTTTGGGGCTTTTTCCCTCCTAAGTCCTTTCTGTTGTTTCACTGTCACCTTGACAGCTTAAAGCCAATCTTTAAAGTTTCTGTAATCATCTCCTAATTTCAAGATATGAATAATTCTTGTTGTTGCTTTCTGTTGATAGATTCCTGCCAGATGCTGGCTTGATGATTTAGCCACTTCTTGATTTAGGAATCTTATTTTCTGACTTTCTTGCAATGGATAAACTTCTGACCCTACACATGGGTAGTTCCAGTCCCTATATGTTTCTGTTTCAGACTGTTTTTCTCATCCCTGAGCATGACCTGCAGCTTCTCAATGCTTTGCATATCCCATCCAAACATGTCACCCTGCTCCTTTTGTCTTTTTTAAGCTTGTCCAGTCAACTAGCATTTCACTTCATATCAATGATATCCCCCTGTTTTGTCTTTGTTTAGTGCACAGAAATAGTTCCCAGGTTGTCTTTTCCGTACTACCAGCACAATCCTCTACAGTGAAAGGAGACAGAGGGTATCAGGCAGTGTAGCTACTGTAAAGTGATTAGGGAGGTGCATTCCTGCTCACTCTTTTAGGTAGATGACATGCTATGGGGCATTTTTTGGTCCTTCTCCCCTCTGCAATGTAGGGCAGCATGGCTTCAAACACAGAAGGTGCAGAGGAGTGCCTCCTGTTAGACTTACAGCTGCCTTACACCATGACACTCACACAAATAGGACAAAGAGAAATTGAGGAACAAAAAGAGAAGGGTGGATGCCTGTTTCAAAGGCATGCTGCCAATTAGGGGAATATTGCAGGACCAGCTTTGTATTTGTGACCCCACTGTAATATTGCAACAAACAGCTTCTAGTTCACAGGTGTCTGGATGGGTGTCTGGTCTGGTGTCTGTATCTTAAGCTTTGCTTACAAAGGCAAAAGTATTTATGTTACTAAGGTATGGTGAAGGAAAATCTAAGGCTGCTGAGGTTGAATAAATAAATGTAAATCTGGAAGAGGTGCCCCTGTGCCAGTACTCATGTCATAGAGGGAGGTGTTCCAAGGCACTTGATCTTGCACTGAACTTTTCAGCTCTTGCAGTGGTGAGTCTCTAAGTGGCTCTTCACTTTCATTTTTCTTTATCCAGATACTAAAAACCTGTGGTCAAGGAGTCTACCGTGCTAGACAGCACTAGCCACCAGAAAAGAGAGCAGATGGCAAAATAGCTTGTAGTCTTTTTCAGGAAAGCCACTGTAATTATTACTTATACTAATTGCAAACCACAAATACTCTGTTCCCTACTCCAATGAACTTACCCTCTTGTTGAGGACAAAACCTGTCATAAATTATCTACTGTCTCTCTGCCTCTGCTTTCCCCAAAATACAGCTCTTCATTGTCCATCAACCCATATCTTCTTGTTGCTCTTTTGTAGTCTCTCTGGTCTCTTTCACTTACAGCAAGAATTTCAGTAAAATACCTGAATTCAAAATAAAACTATCCTCCTTTCCATTCTTCTGTTTTTTATGCTTCGTCACTTCTCATCTCCATGTGATAGGTAAGGCAGATAAAAACCTGTGAAACGTTATTATATTCAGTGGTAGCAAGCAGACTGTTTATATGCCCTTTCCATTTTTTTTTTTAGTTTCACTATGACCTCCACAGGTTTTAACTCCAAATGAGTTAGTGCTTTCAGTATATGTAGGATGGCACACAACACAATTTGGCACCTTGCCAAGTAGTTATACATGCTATCTGAATGCAAAATGCTATCTGAATGCAAAATGCTAGTTGTAGAGGAGCAAAGAAGTTCATACAATAATTTCTACATATTCCTATATGTGCCTTGATAGAATCTTGTTTGCTTAAAACTTCTTCAGCTTTCTTAGTTTTCTGCACAGAATGTTATAGTATACCCTCTGACTCCAATTTTTCATCTTTATATTCTCTAAGTCACACTTTGAATTTCAGCTTCAAAAGACAAGATATCATGAAAGAGACATTGTTGGAATTCTAGCTGTAGTAGACCATTTGTGAGAAGAAAACAGGATGCTTTCTGATATGAACTTATGTAACACAGATGCTCTGTTCTGCTCTGAATTCATACAGCTTGAATCAAACCAGAAACTAGATTTTTGATTTTACAGTACAAACCACTCCAGATTTCCTGAAAAAGTCTGAACAATAGTGATCTTTTAGCTGAACACTGCTTGACTGTGGAAAGCAATCAGTATTTGAGTTTGAGTTTGTTATGCAACCAGGGGCAAGAGCAGGCAACCTGAATGTTAAAGCGAACAATTTGCATTGTACTGTTAACATTTTGTTGCTAAATAGTGTAGTGTTCCTGCATACCTCTGCTCTCCATTACTAGGAACTGGATTTCTCATTGTTTTTCACCTCTTGAAGTGCTTTATGTTGTGTGAAGTGGGTATTTTAAAAATACTATTTTGGTTTTAATGGTATTTCATACCTACTTTGTGCAGAATGCAGAGAACAGTCTTTATGCTGCTCCAGCTGTCCATTACTGTAGATGTCATGATCTCTTGACTGACTAAATCTGTCTTATTTGGAAGCATAAAACCATACTCATTTCAGGAAGCAGTGTCTTGATGTATTAAATTGCCACTTTAAAAGTAGTTACTTGCTTGCCTCTTGCAACCCTATCTTCTCTTCCCCATATTAACATCATAAAGGGAACAAAAAGAAGTTTAAATATGCCAGATGGCACCTCTGGGTGTGAGGGAATACCCTGCCAGTGTAATCTTAGACCACTTACTCTTAGCTTGTTTTATGGAAGCCGGAGGTCCCTATATTCTAAAATGTAAACATGGTAGACACCAGCTGGTGTTATTAGGGAAGACAGCAAACACAGGACATACCAAACCTCAGTACATAACGTCATTAACTCAATGAATGCATTTTCATTTTTACAGTATCTGGACCATTAGATGGCAGGACAAAATTAACAGAAGGAAAAGAAAAAAGACAACTTTAATCAGAGCTTTGTGAAGTGTGCTAATTATCTACTGAGAATAAGATGCTACAATAAAAGACTGCAGTTTCAATTCCCTTTTCTGAGACTCTGGAACTTGCTTTTGTTCTGAGTGAACAGTGCGTTGGGTAGGGACTCTGGGGTAAACCTGGAGTGGATGTGTTTTGTGATCAGTGGACTGTGTAATGAAATACCGATGCAATATATTTCCCTTCTTCTGCAGGGGAGTCCCTCTGGGAGTGGATATAGCTACATTTGATATTATAAAGGATTTAAAATTGGTAATAAATGTGTGTATATCTGTTCTAAACAACAGGTATGAATTTTGATGAACTGACTATGATGCGTGGAGTTTTTTTGTTTGGGATTTTCTTTTTATTTTTTTTTTCCAAGAAATATAATGAATGTACCTCACCATGCTTCCTTGCAGCTGCTTGGAAGAGTTTTATACGCTCATCATGTATCAGCAGCCCCAGCAAGAACGCAGAAGAAGCCAGCAGGATGAGCGAAGCAGCCCAACAATTGCAAACCAACATGACTAGTCCTTTGCTAGAACCTCCTACTCATTCTTTATTGTTTCAGTTGCTTTCAGCTTCCCTTGACTCACCTGTTGTGTGGGATATTTACTGTCACAGGTGCAGGGGATGAAGTTTGACCCACATTCCTTTTTTTTTTTTTTCCAGCTTCATGAACTCTTCATGTGCCCAAGTATCTCTTTGACCTCCAGCCATCCTGAAGAATGCCACTAAAGCGCTTCTGAGTCTCCTACGAAAGCAAGCCTGACGTTCCCCAGCAGCTCTCTCAGGAAGGTGCTTAAAACGCCAGAATCTAAGCTTTGAACTCCGGGAGTCATTCTCTTCCCCTCTCCCTCCTTCACGCCCTTCTGAGCGAAGAGCTACAGCCACACTCAGCATGTGCACAACGCCAGCGGCAACTTCTCAGCCCCGCGAGTGCCTGGCGAGGCCACCACCATCCCGCAGGAGCCGCCGTCAAAGCGCTCTTTCCTCCAAAGGCAATCCCCTAAGAAATCATCTGCGCGATGCTCCCAGCGGAGTCACCCGGAGCCCGGGCTGCCCAAGGGGAGCAGCGCCAGGGCCCGCGCGGCTCGCGCTAGGTGGCACTGCGGGGCTGCGGCGGGACCCCGCGGCACGGCGGCCCCGCACCCACAGCGCTCCCTGCCCGCTCGCACGGAAAGTTTGGCTGAATGAAGCCTAGGCAAGCTATGAAGGCTTTTCCGTACATTTTGACAGCGAAAGCAAGCCGTGATCTGCCAGCAGAATAGTCCCGTTCCCTCTCTCTACAGTGAATGAAGCACAGAGATGGATTTTTCTGGGCTGTTTCCCGCTCCGGGCACGAGAAGACTGATGATTGGTCTCATAGAAAAATCTATGTGGCCTGAAGGAGTGGGAAATCATGCCTCCAAGCTCACTTTCCTTAATTTCGAATTGTACCACATGTATTTTAGGAAATACCCCAAAATAGATCTGACCTGCTACAGAGACCTTGTTCTAGCCTCTGCAGAAATTTCCCTCTCAGACTGAATACGCACCCACAGCGGCTGAAAAACAGCTGCATTACTGATTTACTGGGGGAAAGATGGAGTTTCTTGGTTCCACACCCGACCGAACTAGCTGGACACAAACTGCTCATCACAGATTTTTGTCACAGAAACTGAATGAAAGAGAGGCTGGAAACAGATGAAATTCCATTTTAATTGCAACGAAATGACCTTTGACTAAAGTGAGGCACAGAGATACTAAGTAAACAACAGTGTAAGAAGCAATTTCAGGCTTTTCACATTCCACTTCTCCAAAGCGAAGAAATAAACATGCTGTATTAGCAAGGCTTTTAGCTTGCATAGCTGAAGGTAACAACTAAACCATTGGATGATTTATAAACTAATACACTGTTCAAGCATTAGAAAAATGTATGGGATTAATTGCAATTGTGACTTGGGATCCTTGGCCTAGAAGCATCTTAATGAAACTCTTGAAATTCTTTGTTGTGATTACTAAGAAGTAATGAGTAAACAATTTAATAGTAGAAGTGGATCATGTTATGATTATGATTTGATTTCTACTGACTTATTTAGTAAAGACTATGATTCTTTAATTTCAAATCTATGCCATACAGGAAATTTAAGTGCCATTATTGTCCATTTTGAGGAAGTTCCACCAAATGATGAGTCTTCTTTTGAAGGAATATAAAACATTGTTCCAAAACCAACTTCTAATATTAAGATGATTACTAAGTATTTACACAGATACAAGTGCAGATAATTTTGTCTTCGTGACAGGGTAGAGACAGTGTGAGATGTAGGAGGGGCTAAAGATCTTTGGAAGTCATATGGTCATTTGTCACAAGTAAGTTGACAGGGACTTGCTGAAAGGAATGGTAGCTGTTTTGACAGGAAAACAATGCTGTGTTTCCCCGCCACAAGTCAGATTTCAGCAGATGCTAGAAAAGTCTTGCTGTTTCCTGAACTCTGCTTATTTATCAGAGCTCATAGCTGTCAGGACAAATTTTTAAATAAGCTCTTATTATGTAGTCACCTCAACAATAGCTAAAAGGTACAATCCCGGTCAACCTTTACAAATGTGTTCTTCTCTACAGCTTTTGTATAGTTGTCATCCTAATCAATACCTGAGTAATTGAAATCCTCCAAGACCAAAGTCATGACCTTCTGACTTCCCTCTTCCCTGATCTGCTCGCTCTAACTTCTATAGTGGAAGATAGCAACATCCAGACTGTCTTTGTTGTATTCAGCCCTAACCAGTCTGCCAAAATATATCCCCTCCTTAAAAGCTCAATAGCATCCTCTAATTTTCTGCTTCTGAAATCTAGTTATATACAGATGCTTCTATATGTAAGGTGAAATTACACTTTTTAGCATAAATTGGACACATATATTTTAGGCTCAATAGGTATTTTTTAAAAATTTTGAGAAAGATTAAAATCTGTTGCTACACATCCAGTCTCAACTCTTATCTGGTTTTGCTTTTCTTCAGAGTGAAATCCTGACCACAATGTGAGTGATGGTAAACTTCAAGTGAACTGAATGACTCCAAGATTTTTCCCTATTGGCATTTTTATACTATTCCCAATGTACTTAAGTGCAATTAAATTATTTTAAAAACCTGATAATATTTACAGTAATTATTTTTATTTTTAATGTAATACAATAGAAAGTTTTGAATTATGTCATTCATTAACATGTTGTCATGGAACTATTATAAAATCAAGGGGTTTATGTGAGCGTAGTATTTTCAGATGTTCAAGACTTTGTAGTTTACAGGAGAAAAATAGTCCCAAGATCTTAAGATATAAAATTTCAGTCTTGTAAAGGAAGCCATATCTCTGACTCTACCTGGATCCTCAGTGAAATCAGCAGTTCTGTATGATGCAAGAATCTATGCAAATCCCATTTCCAGATTCAGTATACATTCATGATGCAACAGCAAAAAGATGGCTTTCATGGACTAAAAGGATATAGCAGTAATAAACATTTTGGCACATATTTTAAAGTTCTATTTGTTTGAGGCTTTTTAAACCAGAAATTTAGTAACTTTTTAAAACCTTATGTGGCTTTTATAAGGTATTTCAGGCGGTAGCCTTTGGAACGATTTCCATGCATTAGGAAAGGGTAGAAAATAAAGTGAGGTACTGTTAAAAAAATGATGGCACACCACATCTAATACTAGAGGAACATGTAGGACTATGCCAGGCTCTGTATACTAAACATTGTCATGGATTTCCATACTGCAATAGGACACCTCTAGAGGTATCGTAACATAGGTCTGATTTGTATTCTAAGGTTTGCTCTTTCAGATAAGAAACATTTTCTTTAGATTTCTTTAAATACTTGAAATAATTAGTTTTATACAAATTTTAAGTTAGAATCTTGACGTTTGCACTCCATCAGTTATTTTTTTAGCTATTCATATGTTTTAAATGTTGAAAAATTTTCAGTGGGTTTGGGTCGTTAATCAGATTGATAATCATCTGAAGTTCTTTTTCCAAGGCCAGTCTTAAGTGTGCTTTTTTTTTTTTACCTCCTTTGCCTTTAATTTATTCTTGCTTTTTGAAAAATCAGATCTTTTGATTAATCAGCTTGAAGTTGCCGAAATAAGGGAAGTTACGCCTTTCCTTTTGGAATTAATGAAGGCGTTTTCCATTATTTGTGTCACTTGCGTAATCTCTCATGGTAACAACAATATCTATCCGAAACATAAAAGACTCAGCAAGCAAAACTAGCTAGACATAATCCAGGCTCCCTGGTACCATGTACCTTCAATTTACTGATTATTTCTATCCAATATACTTCAGAAATAACTTCACAGCTCAGGCCTCCTTGGCTCTATTAGCCTCCTTTTTATTTGATTTGAAATCACTCTAAAGGTAAGAAATCACGATAGCTGCTAGATACTATCAGTTAATTGCTCCTGCAGATAATGAGCACCCTAAGGGGGAAAAAAAGGTTACAAGGCCTACAGAGATACATCAGAAATACATAATTTATGCTTCTTTCAGCAGTTAACATTGCAATGTTTCTGTGCCCAGAGTCTATCTTAAGCTGTTCCTCCTCCAGCTTTTCAGGCATTTCATTTTTGGAAGGTTCACCATTGAACAAACCAGTGAAACCTCCCAAAATCTCCTTAGGGTGTTTTCCTCCTAAATCCTCTTCTGTCATATGCCTCACCTATTTGATAGTGAAGGATTTTTCATTTCTCTACTTTTTGTTCCTCTCCTCACTTCCCCAGTTGCAGTCCAAAATAAGTGCCAAGTGGTGAAACTGTTTCAAATAATTAACTTGGCATCTTGCAGTTTGATTGCAAAGCAGGAGTTATTAGTTAAATGAGCAATGCTTCTAGGACCTTTGATGTAATTGTTGTCTTGTTTATGCTGACAAAGTATAATGTTTGTATTTTGTTATTTGATCATTACTGAGGTCTTTGAGACAATGAAGTTATCTCTACAGTATACATGAGACATTTATTATTAATATTATAAAAAGAACTGTAAAATATAATGCAAAATCTGCATACATCTTGTCTGCCTGTGAGAACTTGTTAAACTAAGCTCTAAGAATGGGCCAGACATTTCATGTTCCTTGCCTAGAAAACCGGTGTCCTTATGCATGTCTCTTTGATAAAGTGCAATGCAGCACTTGCAATCAAGTGGTTTCGGCTGGCCTCCATCCTTATCTCCTTTTCTCCTACAGTTCTCTGAAGCAGCTGAGAGCCTGGTAGTGCCTGTGCTGGCCTACTCAAACAATCTTGCTGATGAAATCCCATGTATCTTCTGAATTCAGATTGTATCTGCCAGTACAAATTAGGCAAGCCAGTCATAGGAGGATAAACCCAAGGTATCATATTGGAGTGTTTTCTGCACAAGGCTGCAAAACTGGTCTTGTGACAGGTGGAACAAGCTGTTCCTTCATCAGAGAGCAGTACTCTGTCTTTTTTTGAGGGCAGACTATATATTGTAACTCACTGTATGACCTGTAGCAATATTAAATGTAAATATTTGCAGTGTTTCTCATTGCTTCAGGTTTGACACACCACAGCCATGGTTCAACTGTGAGTTTCCTAAGTGCAGCATCTTATTTTCATACTCAACAAACTTTTAGCTTATTCCTGAGTGATAATGCAGTAAGGCCCCTGTGGTGAAGGAGTTAAAAATGTCTTAGATTCCGCAACAATGCAAGCTCCTGGCATGTGCATGGCATCATGTGAAATCTCTCTCCACAAATTTTTCAAGCAGCTATCTTGCAGTGAAAGATGTAGAAAAAGTGAAAGTGTGTCCTTCTCCCTTGGTTTTAGCCATGTTAAAGTCAGATACTGAAACTAAATTAGTTACCTAGGCTCCATTTCCAGTTCATGGAAAAAAGTGAGTATATCTTTAGGGTAAATCATCTCACCTGTTTAGATGCCCTTCAATAAAGCAAGAATGTCCTTCAATGGCCATTCTCTCTTACCTGGCTATAAAAGAAGCTTAAACAGAATATCTAACTTTTAAACAGGACTATAGTTCACTGAGATTAATTCCACCCTTAGCATGCAGTTTTTTCAGTTTTTTTTGCCTTCACAATTCAGCAAGGTATTTAAATACATGTCCAGCTTTTCATGGCTGAATAACTCTATTCACACTGACTGGTTTAAGTATCTTGTTATTCCAGGACTGGATGGTTTCTTGAACTGAAAGCTTAACACTCTGCGTGGATGCCTCTGTTAGACTCCAGGCTGCTTGTTTATGACACTAATTCTTTTTAGCTTTCTTGAGCAGTAGTGTCAGTATTTTAGAGGGCAAATGAAAAAAAAACAAAACAATTGTTCTATGTATTTTCAAAAGAAATACATGGCATCATTTACTGCCTCACTCCGTGCTGCATGTCTGACTAGAAGCTCGATTTCTGGTTTCTTTCACCTAAACCTTTTAAATTTATTTATTCTCTGTTGTTATTTACCGAGACTGTTTTATCTATCCCTGTTAAGTGTTTGGAGACACAGATTGTGTGCAACGCTCCACACATAATAGAGATTCATTGTTCAGGCAGGTCCCACGGCAGTTGATGGTAGAGATTATAGCATTGGGTCATAAATTTTATCAGTATTGTGCAAGCAGAATATTGTTGACACTTGATGTTCACAATTAAAAAAGTACAAAAAGGTTTGCCAGTTTTTTGAGCAGCTTCCAATGATTTCCTCACATAAGAATCTAGGAAGCATGTTCAGACAGTTGACGTCTGTCTATATGGTGTAATGTTTATTTTTCCTTTATGGCTGGCTGAGGAATATCTAGTCTAAGACATTTTTTCTCTCTTATGGACCTAACTATATATGTTGCACAAAACTCTGATGATAAGTGGATATTCAGAGCAGTATCTATACGAATGTGTGGATCAAAAGCCCACTGAGACCAATGGAAAATGAAGCCCCCATCCAAGCAGAAAGCAGAAAGGAGAACATTACTAAAACAAGCTCATTTGAGATAGCTTGAATTCTGCCAGAAAACAAAAAAAGCCTCAGCTCGTTTAAAATCTAAGTCAGAAGAAGTACCTGAGTCAGATGATCAATGACATTTGGGAGCATTGGCATATTCTACTAGCATCCATCTAAAATAATCACTCCCAGTAACCCTGTGACAGTGGATGATGTCTGAGCTGAAATGAACCTGAATCTGAGCCAAAACAAGAGCAAACCATTGTCTAGCAAGAACCACTAGTGTGACATCTTCATAGAATTCCCTTGTGTCCTCCTTTCCCTCCTTTCAGACACCCAGAGATCCAGTACCTCAGGGCTGGCTCAAACAGCTCCAGTTTGGTGAGCCTGCCCCTGGGTTATGTGAGGCTGGCTATCCTGAGAGTCACAGGTCTGCTTGGTGTGCCCATTGAGGCTCACGGGAGTATTGCCACTGACATACAGGGTAGCTGGGGCTGCCCGCAGTACTTGCAGGTCTTAAAACAGGAGTTACGCTGAGGGGGTCAGCTGGAGGTGTGGATGGGATCCCTGTGGGCAGTGTTAAGGAGAGGTGAAGGCTATGTTTCTGCAGGCTGTCGTGAGGCTTGGATACCACTCAGAGTGCTGGTGTTGCAACTGTTCTAGGAAAGCAATATTGCCTGGAAGAAAAAATATGGGCTCTGTGCTTTTCTTCAGCATAACGTTGCAGAAGGACTCAGATCCACAATGTCTCACAATAGGTTTGAGTGAAGGCTGCACAGTGATGAGAATTAAAATGTAAATTCAAGTTTAGCAGGTCAGTTACATGCTTGTACTCTGCTGGCCAATACCTTTATCTGTTGCCTCTTCTTCCCTGCTCAGAACAGCATATTTCTGCTATTTTAGATCTAGCTTTTTAGTATCCTGGGGTTACAGCACTTCATGGAAGGAAGAAGGGATAAATTTAGCATATTTTGATTTGTATGCCATGCTCTCTCAATCTGCCTCCTTATCTCCTTTTGTTTTTTTTCTCTTAAGCAGAAAGGCAAGAGAAATCAGGCACTGAGGAAAACGAATACTGCTCCCTGACAACAAAATCCAGAGCCAACTGTTGCAGTCAGTTTTAATTTGCATTCTCTGGTGAAACCCTGAAGCTTACTGGGACATGGAAACACATAGGCTAGAGCAATTTATGGTCATGCACGTAGCTACTGTTTTTTTGGTTGGTTTGGTTTTTTTTTTTACTTTTTTTACTTCTTTTTTCCTTGCAATTGTTTAAAGGAAATGCTAGCATTTCTGCCAAATGTATATAGGTTCTAGGACTTTCACATACAAGGTGAATTGTCTGTCCTGAGTGAGAAGAGGAGGACATGTTTCTCATGGCCCTGCTGGGTAACAATACAAATTTAGTGTCAGTTTGCATAGAAATCTCCCTCCACACATAACTACATGAACCACTCTGTGCATTTTGCCTATTCTTTCCTCACTTTGGACACAGCTTGTGATGCATTGCTAATTTTTGTTCATTATTGTTTAACATTTTGTAGCCTAGTATTGTTTCATTAATTTCTTTGTGTTCCATAGCAGAAGAGTGAGTTTAGTGACACAAATACATTCCTTCTCATCTGGCATTTGACATTCCTTTAACTATTGGGAGAGACCATGATAAAAACACAATGTGAGTTATACCATTACAGCCTGTGTAATGGCTATAGGGGGCTGAACATACTTAAATTATTGTATTCAAAAACATGTAGCAGCTAAAGCATCTGTTATTGACAACAGAAATACAGGTTGAAAGCTTTACCTCCCTTTTCTTCAAAATTTATCACATAGTCTTTAAAACAAGAATTTTCTGCAAATGACAGTGAGAAAAAAGTGTGTTTGGGAGGGGGAATAGAGGGGAAGACAAAAAGGAGGAGGAAATGGGACTTGTCACTGTGGATTAATAAGACAGAGAATGAATGTTTAGGCAGCAGTGCTTAACTGGAACCAGCATCAAATAGTCACTGTGAAAAACAAATAAGTATTTTAGCAGTCACTGGTGAGGTGCTAATGAAATTGTATGTGTGGTTTTGTGCCCATATGAGGGAAGCAATCAAAATGTAAATAGTAGTTGGTTAATTAGTACTATTCTTAAGAAAAGATTTTGTTCCTCTTGGTCATTTTATCAGGTAGCAAAAATTTAGAGTCATAAGTAAGTTCAGTCTGATGGGCATAGGATGCTTCAATAAAAGAGCAAAAATGAAAGAAAATCTAATTGTGTTAATGACAACACTATTTATTTAAATAAATGCATATATTCAGAATTAGTTAATGATTTTATCATGTTTATTAAGGGTTGCAAAATATGACGATTATTAGTTAAAAAATACAAGCTATTAATGATTTCAGTGGATATCATAAAAAGGCGCACAAATATTTTCACAGTTTTCAGCGCATTAAGCTCTCACTTGGATCAACAGACATTTAGAAAATTCCTCTGTAGCCCAAACTTATTTACAAACGCAGAACTATAATTTTTTTTTTTTAAGTTACAAATGCTTATCCACTTGGAAAGCAGATGAACTCTTTATGTACTTAACTATGGATCTTTTTTCCTAAATTAGATATTGCATTTTTAAATTGTTTGTCAAGGTAACAGGTTATTGGTGTGCTATAGGAAGAAACTAAAATAACATCTCAAAGACATGATATAAAAGCCATCATTACATTCCATCTTTCCTCAGACTTCAGATCTTTATCTTCTGTTCTTCCACACTTGACAAACTTTTGTATACAGTTCTATACAGTTTTTTTATACAGTTCTTGGGACCAGAGAACCATCTTTCCATAGCTTTCCCAACAGGGTTTAAATTTTATTTAATAGCAGGTATGGGTAATATGTAGAAAAATACATGAAAGGCTCTAACTGGAATGATTTCTTAATTGAAGACTTTGTTCTACAAATTACTCATATTCAGGTATTTGTCTAAACATCTACAATACCTTTCAATCTTACTTTTATATATGCAATGATCTGTCTCTTCTGTTTTAAGGCTGCATAAAGAATTCTCTAGTTAGCATGAAATCTGGAAATTGATTCACAATATGTACAGATACCAAGACTGTCAAAACTGAAGATATTTTAAAATGTCTGATTTTCCTAATTTGTTCTGCAGAGCCAGTTCATATGCTTCTGAACATATAATCTGAAAGACTTGGTCTTGATGACTGTACCCTATTGATGAAACCTCGAGTAGGAGTAAAAAAAGCCCACAATGCAGGAGAGTTCCCCGAGTGTAGTAACTAATGAACACAAGTCAGCTGCAATGACGTTGCTACTTCATTTTTGTTGTTGATAACAACCAGAACAATGCACTTCTGTGAAAGGTATAAGAAATTGTACAATAAACAGTTCAAGAATAGATTGCCATGAAGAAAAAGGCTTTTTCTGCCTCAGGAAACAGAACTCTTGAATGATACAATGGCTAGATTATAAGCATTTGCTGTTAGAATGCTGAATAATGATAATAGTACTCATGACAATAATAAAGTTTTTCAATCCTTAGTCACTCTTACTGGTTGTACTTGGCCTCAGTGATACCTGATGACAAAAGGATACCTTATAGAGGCTAATGCTTTAAAGACACCACTGTTCAACTTAGTGGACTTTCATCTTTTATGTTGGGTAAAGTATGGCTAATGTGCTTTACTGGAGATCATTTGCAGCTCTGTACATTTCATCCAGCTGACCTTTTCAGAAGAGCTTTTCCAAAGCTTTGTTCATTCTCATTACCTCTCCTGTATCTCAACTTCAGAAACAAAAACAGGACCCTGTCTTTTGTGAAGCAGATTTTGCTGCCCTTTTATATTTAAGCGTTCTCATATTGGGAAGCCTTTCATAAAGAGAAGAACTGGTACTTCTTTTTAGATTGCTCTGGGTCTTGGCCCATGTCCTTGTTCAAGCCTCAGCTAAAAGTGAATTTTTACAGCTGCTTTAAGTAATTGAGAATCGAAATTTAAAAGTGAAATGCTGACACCACCTTCCCCATTACAGCATTTAGCTGCTTCTCTTATTCTGCAATCAGCCCTGTATTGTAAGTGTCTGTGTTGGAGCCTCTCTGATCTAAACATTTGTTAGCTTAAAATATCAATTCAATTGCAAGGCATTATGCTCTTCTCAGAAAACCCATCTGGCTCCAAAGGCTGCTGCCGCCACATGATGCGCTGCTGCTGTGAAGCCAAAGGCCTTTTTCTGCCCTTGTTTGCACTGCTCTGTATCTCAAGGAACAGCATTGAAGTAGCTGAAAGTAAACCACTCCAGAGCAGGTGTGGGGAATGAGTCAGCCAGGTGTATGACTATATTCTGCACTCTTCAGTTTGTTTTCCTAATTTTACTTCTTCCTCATTATCAAGGAAGTGAAAAAAAAAATCAACCATCAAACCCAGAGAACATCTTGGCTTTTTTCTCAAGCAAATGATTGTAACCCCAGTTCTTTCCTGCTGAATCACCATTCAAGATGTTTTCAGGCATTTATGAGATGTCTTTTTAAAACAAAATTGACTCCATAGGAGTGGAAAGTAAAATCATGCTTTTTAAAGGAAATGCCAAGAAAAAAGATAAAATATTTATCATCTAGAGGAATCACTTTTTATTGCAAATGATTTTAGTGTCTACTATGCTTGCAGATGAAAATACCCCATTGAAACCCTCTAGATGATAGTCCTGGTCTCGTGGTGTGGGAGAGACCTGCTGGGACAACAGTGGGTCTGAAGAAAACACAGGGGAAGCCATTTTCGGTTTACCGTTGCCTTGGACCCATGTTGCACATTTTCTGCCTTCTGCTGAGCCCAGTTATTAAGGGAAGCAGTTATGTTTTGTGCTATATACAAGGATGACAAGCTGCTATGAGCATCCGGAGAGTAAATGCTACCATGCCATTTAGGGTCAGGATCAAGAAGATCACTAGAGCTCAATTTTTTTATGGCTTTGGGGCATCTTATTAAGCTTCATTGTAAAGAGTGACTAACCTAGGAGTTCAAAATGAGCTCTGAATGCCTTTCTGTGGTACAGGAGACCTGGGAAAGATCCAATTTGAGTAGATGGTGCATGAACAGCTCTTATCTATCTATCTATCTATCTATCTATCTATCTATCTATCTATCTATCTATCTATCTATCTATCTATCTATCTATCTATCTATCTATCTATCTATCTATCTAATCTACCCTTCCAGTGATAATAAACTACTCAATACATTTATCCACAGAGCAAGAAAAGAGAATATGAGAGCACTGAAGGCACTCATTAAAACATGAAAACAGCCTGAAGTTGCATAAGCTTTCAGAGGGCTTTGACACTGGGGTGGCAGCAGATGGCTGAAGGAGGGGTACAGGGTACACCCCGTTGTTCACTTGCTCCTGTGATGGGGACGACAGCACAGCTCACGAAGCAGCCCCTGAGCTACTGCAGATTTTAGCACATCATAAAGCAGGAAGCTAGCATGGAGGTTTGTTTATTGAATTTTGCAGACTGAAAACTGCAGCGAATCAGGAGGTTTTTTGTGAGTCACTCAGTTGTTCCCATCTCTGGGGACACATCAGCAGCCTTGCTGCTGATTCGGTAGCTGGTAGGAGGGATTTGCTACTGATGATCTTTGCTATATGTGAGTCCTCAAAGGTCCATGGCCCAACACCTGCAGGATGCTCCTCATCAGTCCCTGGGCTGCTCTAAGAGCCTGCCATGAGTTTCCTGAGTCTTCCCATTTTCACTGGGTGTATGCTCCGGGAAGATGCCAGAGCTCCTGCAAAACACAGTGATAGTTCTGGACGTCTGCTGGAGGGTGACAGGGAGCACTATCTGTGTCTGTGCCAGGAAAGCCACACCAAAGGAGGATTAAGTTCACATTTTTGACTCAAATATGTGAGAATGGAAGAATTCTTCTGCACCTTAAAACAGCCACAAGGTGGGAAAGAGCATGCAGAGGCAGAGTCTATCAGTGTAAGGGTCTGGGGTAAATAGTGATTCAGTAGCCTCATGCCACAACATTCTTCCTGCCTTGGCTATTTAGCTCCTGAGAGCACACTAGCTATCCATGTACAAAAAATACACTAAAAGCCCCAATAAAATCTAAAATTAGAAATTCTTTCTTCAGTTCTAACACAAAACCCACTAATGCTTTTTTTTAAAAACTGTATTCATTATATACAGAGAACAGAATTTAGTTTACCACTTTATTAACTGACATGCTGTGAGAAATAACACCCACAGGAAAAAGAAAAATATTTTAAATTCATTTTCATTATAATTTAGTGAGGGAAACCAATAACTAATAAAACACTTTTAATAGGTTTGTATCCCCATTAGATTAAGTAGAATGTAATGCTTAACATGAAACAGAGCTCTTTAATTCCTTTGTGTAAAACAATGCTCCTCTAAATCACAGCCCAGTGAATAGATTTTATTGAAGAAAACAGTCCCATTGAGTCCAGTGAGAAGGTGCCCACAGGGGTGACCCTGTTATGGCAGACGGGAATTTTTGTTTGAATCTCGCCGTAGCACTGACTATTCACTGATACTTGCAAAACCCTGAGCATAAGGCAAGTGTACAATGGGTTTTGTTTATATTTGTGGTTCAATGCTCACCTAGTGTGTGTACACCCAACAGAAAAAAATTAATACTTATAAAACAAGTTATAGAGACTAACTCCCAAAGAAATTTCATCATTTGTAGTACATTCTGTATGCCACTAAACTTGAACTTCATGCAAGACACATTTTAAAACATGCATTTTCCACTTTAACCTGCAACTTGCAGCTAAAATCACTCTAAACAGAAAGGATTACTTCTCTCGTAAATTTTGGCAAAAAAAGTGATTTTGCAGATAGACCAAATGGTGCAAGATGAATAAGGAAACGGGTGTATCATGCATTAAAACAAAGATGGCTGAGAAAATTTCAGATCTGTGTATTTAACATGAAGTTGGATGTGTACATTGGTCCATGACTGGCTCTTTAAAGGTCACTGCATGATGAAGGATTCACATTAATTCTTATCTTTGAAGTATTGTACTGTCTTTGAGTAAGACACAATCACGACTGAAATCTCTCACGGCTATATTAGGGATATGAAACCTTCTTCTGTGCCAGCCATGTATCACTTTTTTCCCACCCCTGAACAAACATACAAGTCAGAAAACACAGTAAGCCAAAATGAAACCAGAAATTTGTTCCTTAGCAAATGCACTTTTAGCACAACAAAAAGGGGGCAGAAGGATATGTGACTAACTTTCTGGCATTCCCAGAAGATAAAATTCTGTGTGTAGGCAATATATCATAAACTAAACGCACTACTTTGAGTCTCAGTCAGTCTTAACCACTATATATATATTGGCAGCTTTAGAAAGTCAATATTAAATTTAAAAACCTGTAGATAATATGAAAGTAATTTTGATTGAGATTCTTCTTGTCATTCTCCCAACAGCGAAGAATTTCTTTTAACAATGCCTCCAGGCTCATAATGACCTTAAAGCCTGGATCCGTCAGAAAGGAGCAGCTGATGTGCTGGAGAGCAGGGCTGCCCTGCAGAGGAATGTCAGAAGACTGAGAAGAACCACATAAAGACTTACAAAGATGAAGGAAAACTCTTGCATGTCCATATAATTTTGGGCCTCCAGTACTGGAAATGCTTTGACAAATTGGAGTCAAGGACCACTAAGAGAATGGACTCATAGAATGGTCCTGTCACTACACACTTTTGTAAAAAGTCTATATCCATCTGTCTTGTAAACCCACTTTGGGTACCTGAAGGCCACAATTAGGTCACCCTAGTTCTGGACTGAACAAGCTCAATGGTCTCCAGCCTTTCCTCGTAGAAGGGGTACTCCATCACTCTAATCAACTTCATGGCCTCCTCTGGATTCACTCCTACAGGTCAATATCCTTCATATGCTGGTGACCTGTGGTCTTTTTGTGACCAGTTAACAGGTACTAAAGAAGGATAAAGATATCACCACAAACTCAGTAAAAAGAGAGTCACCAGAACATATTATTTAGGAAAGAAAGTTTGATGCAGTTCCCCTTGTTATTAATGTTGCTGTAGGAATCAGGGTATTTTACTGCAATTAAACAGAGAGAATAAAAACGCTTACTAGTACCTTCTCTGATTGACTCTGCCAACTCCTTATGTTCCTGATTAAACCTGCCACATTGTGTACATTGCCTCTTTTGCATTTACAAGTTGTGTTGACATAACACAGCTATAGATAGATTAATGAACAGGGACAGGACATGGGGAAACACAGGAAATAACTGCAGGAGATAAAACTTTACAGGGTTACAAGAAGAACTATAGGGTTACAGAGACATCATAATCTCTCCCTGGATATGAGTACTAAAAGGGAGCTGGTACTCAGAATAGTTGGAAATAATGGTAGAAGAAGTGTGTGTGAATGGAATGACAGCATGATGTTCCAGAAAGCGTTCCATTATAAAACTGGTTCTGTTTGCATACAGAATTACTTTGGGGGAAGACAGTGGGTAGTTGTTAGAGTCTGCTGTAGAATTCCAGAGTTAAATTTGGATTTGGATAGAGATGTTCAAACCATTATTATAGGGAGAAATTCTGCACAGAATTGTCTCATTATGGCAGCCTCTGATTCCTCAGATACAGGCTGAAGAACAAGTGCTACTAAAGGCAGCCCAGATATTCTGGAGTGTGACAACTGACAGCTTTTCCGACAGAAATCAGAGATGCTTCTTTCTAAACTTAGCTACAGAAAGTATTCGGGTTGTTATGGGATATCTAATTGTGAAAAATTACATCAGATTATATGAATGTTTGTTTAAATAAAATGGAGGGATAAACGAAGATAGATATGTCAGTAAGCCTGTCTATCAAAATTTTAAAGAAATGTGTGAAGAAGGCCTCAGAAGTTAATTTTTCTGGGATTTCTCTGTGAGGGAAACTTGGATTTTCTTTAAGGGAAACCATGGAAGGATTTCTGAAGTTTTAAACAGTGAAAACAAAAAAACTTCTGGAAAAAGCCACCTCAAAAAGCCACCTCAAAAATGGTGCCTTGATGGAAATAGAAAAAAGATGATCAGCAATAAATGTTGTGCCTTATAGGACAATTTTGCATAAGGGCTCTTGAAACAAGGGCTTAAAGAGAAAGCCAGCTGATAGGAAATGGGAGCAGAAAGGAAATATGCATTACTGTAGAGGGAAGAAAAACTCCAAGCTTCTTATTTTCATCCAGTGCAACCAAAAGCTCTCTGTTTCAGGATTTAAAATAAGCCAGTGTATGAAAGCCTACTGCTGATGAGAAACATCATAAGTAAATCTCTCCACCCAGAGCTGGTGCCATGTGACTGAAAAGGAGGCAACCTGGTGCATTTCACAAGTACCTGGTTTAAACAAGCCAGCACTGTAGGCTTTAATACAGAAAGATAAATAAGAAACTTAAAGAATGATAGTGCAGATTATGTTGAAATGCTATAAAAGAACTCCTGGGCTGGAGTAGGATTACCGCTACCTTTTGCAATACCCTTGGAAGCAATCTTGTTTGAATACTTCTCTTAATGACCTTGTTTTTAAATGATACACTAATAAGTTTTTGAGAGACGTTATTAATGTAGGAAGGGAGAATGATATGCTTAAAAATCAGGAGCATCTTGCAGGCTAGAAAAATAGAAACAAGATGAAATTTCATTGCCTACATTTAATTGCTAATATATTTTCTAATGCAGTTGAAGCCTCAACAGAGTGACATGACATCAGAAGAGCCTGTGAGTTATAAAGGATCATGAAAAAACTAGAATTAACTAGTGAAATGCCTGAACCAACATGGCATTACAATCCTAGGTCATACCTAGTGAGATGTTGCCGTGAGAAATATGGGAGCTCTAGATAAATGCTATCTGGAATGTTCTGTGTAGTCTTGGTCATCCATATTCATCAAAGATGAATTCATACTGGGACTTATGAAGGAAAAGTCTATGAAGACACAGCAGAACCTCTCAATGAGAGAATTCAAAGCAGGAGGAATGATTCTTACTTTTCCATCAAAGTATCTCTTATTTCCTAATCCAAATTATCAGTCACAATAGTCCCACTGGGCAGGGGAAAGCAGTGCAGTGTCTGTAAAGATGCATATTTGAACTAAGTGGTAGCTGGTGGTTAATAAAAATCATATTAGCTGAAGTCTACTTGGTTTTTCCTTTAGTGGAGGCTCTCCTTTTAGGTTTGTTTTAGTTTTTGGTGGGGTTTTTTTTTGTTTGTTTTCTCCCTTCTCCCCCGCCACTCCCGCTTTGGTATTGGCTGAAACATAATTATCTTTGAGGCGGTGGCTGTTCCCTTGCATTTGATTGAGATGGTGCAAAGGATCAGAAGTTCTTAAAAGTCAGGACTGAAGGGCTATATAATCGTATGAATCTAATTTCTGTAGGAGATGAGTGTAAAAACAGGGATGGCACAAGAATAAATACCGATAGACTGCTGATGAAATTAAAACTCAGGACAGCATCAGCAGGTCTATATCAGAGAATCAAACTTCCAATGGTATACAGCATACAAAGATTATAGCTAGTTTTAAGTTTGCAATCAGGTTATAAAATGGATTATATTACATGATCCCCTCCAGGAAATCCTCTCCTGTACTATCAGAAATAAGAATATGCTAATACAATGGCTATATCCTAATGAGGGCAAGACAACATTTTAAGATTTGCAAAGGGACCTAGAGATCAGTTTTACAGTCATTTGCAGAAAATGCATTTACTCTGTAGTACATCACACTTGTTAATTATTGTCACTGAAAATCTGTTTTGCCAAGTTGCAGGCAAGCTATGACTAGAGGTTCCTCTGTTTTACTTTCTCCCTCAAAAGGCTGGGTGCTGGACTGCAATGGTGCAGAACTCTGACAACACAGAGAAAAATAATGGCAGCTCGCCCAGAACCCAAGTGCTGCACCTCATTTCCATACAAATATGTCTTGAATTGTATAAGACTTTACATCAGGATTCTTTTATTTATTTATATATTTAAAGAGCCCTGCAAATGTAGGCAGCATTTTACAGAGCAGTCAAAAATTGCTGTGAAGGTAGCAAAAAAAGAAAAGCCATGTAAAAGCATAATGTTATCCTCACAAAAAACTGTAAAAAATTGAATGATTTTCGGTTTACTGTGCTGATATGACAAGAATTTGAATTCCTTACGCACAAGGAAGAGGTTTGCTAGAGGATTTTTTTAATGAGCTACGTAAGAACATAATTTCCTTCTGCCAGATAAAGTTAGGACTTATCAGCCATGTCATAACTGCTATCAACTCTCTGAACTTGTTCTTTAGCTCAGGCAGGAACAGCAATTTGTTTGGAGTAGAGGGACTGGAGAATGATGCTTGGAAGCACTGTGAACTTTTGTACACTGGCTGCGGTGTCAGCATATGAACAGTGTAGGAATTTCCAACAGAGCCTGTAGAAAGTGATTGGCTAGGGAGATTTCCTTAAAATGCATTTTCAGCAGAATCCAGCAGCTCTGTGATGTGGGGTGACTTCAATGAAACTTGATAAATTTATAAACTGTTCTCAACTCCTCATTTTACTTCTGAGTTGCTGTCAGTCCCCATTAAGAACTGTACTTTTATATGATATAAACTTTGGTTAGACTTTGATTAAACTTTGATGGAGACTTTGATTAATAGCACCATATGGAGAAGATAGAACAAACTCCCCAGGAGCTGATGAAGAAAAAATTGTCAATGCAGTAAACAGGAATGAGAAGCTAATCTATAATTCAAACAATGTGTTAATTAACACAGTATAAATAATGAAATCTGTGGTAAATCCAGGATGTAATCTTGTCTATCTGCTCATCTAGATGTACCTGGAACACCACGCCCTTGAATAAGACAATGTATGGGAGTCTGTTTCCAATCACATCATCAGCAGGATTTTTTGCTTGCCTGTTTTTAATAATTTTAAAATGAGAAGTCTTTCTAGAATCAAATGGCATAGTGGGAAAACCAAAGCAAACGGAGAGTGCCAATGGATGACTGACGCTCTGTGGGTAGGATTCCAAAACGAGGTGCCACATAAAGGGAAAGCTCTGCCCTTCCTTACCCACCCTGATGCCATGTCCCCCTTGCCTCCCCAGGGTTGTCACTACCCTTTGTGTGACACTCCCCTGTCCTGGGGAGTACAGCTGGATCCCACTAAGCCTCAACCAAGTTAGCAATGGTGAAAACAGGTGTCTGAGGGACCCAGTGTTCAGCCATGAGAATGGCAGTGATGTGACAGGAGCATGCACCTTGGGTGAGGACTTTCCATGATTAAATCAAATGTTTTCAAGGGCACGCTGCAGGAAGCTGGCTTCAAGTAGCTGGAGTAACCCTGCTAAGCCAGTTTGCCAGTCCAAGTCTGTCTATCAATTTGTCCGCCCTAAGACCTGTCAAGCCAGCAAAGCAAATGCAGTGAGATGTGACTATTATGCTGGATGTTCAGAGACGCAACCAAGGAAGAGTCTTGTAGCCTTCTGACTGAGCTTACTGTGTCAGAAAATTTGGCTAATATTTAGTCTGTGGCAGTCAAGTGTGAAGGTGCTTGTTCTTATAGTTTTTTTAAGTTTTTATTGTGCTTGTTTTATATAGTGAAACTACTGTTTATTTGCTAAATGGCTTGAAGGATGCAGGCATTTTTAATGGAATTATTTGCAGCCTTCTGAATTTATCGAGGTAATCCAATAATCCAAACACTTTGAAATCATACTGGTATATCAGTTCCCTGTGACTAGGAGGTAGAGGCAGTGCAGTTGCCCAGCCCTGGGAGCAGAATGGAAAACATGAGACAAAGAGCTCAGGTCCCCAGGGAGTTTCAGGCAGTGGGTGTATGTAGGCTGGCACTGAGGTCAATGACTCCACCCTGGCCACCAAACTATTGCTGTTACACAATTTCTGACAGCTGAACTACCTCATTTGCAGATGGTTCAGACACTTCTGTCCACCTATATGCCCTTATGCAAAGAGATGCAGGATGATCACCAGCTGTTTCAGTGGACTTTCTGCCTGCCATTCATCATACTTTTCCCACCCAGAGTAAGACTGGTGAAGCTAGTGATGGCCACCACGAAGCTGCTTAGGACAGGACTTAGTGTTTAAATAAGGGAGAGGAAGAAGAGAACAAAAAAAAAAAAAAAAAAAAGGCAAAACCGGAAAAAGACAATGCAGTTTGATGGTGCTGCTGTTTCAGCAGAGAAGTTCTTGTGGTTGTGCTGTGTAAGAGCAAAGGCAGGAGAAACAGACTCCCATGAGAAAAAGACTGAGAAATTACTTTTTTCAAGGCACATCAGTCTTCCAGAGAGTAGATATTTCTTCAAACTCAAAGGAACCACCAGAGTGGAAAAAGTGTAGGTAATAGGGGCATTAGCACAGCTCCAGTTTAGTCCAGCATCAAACTGAAGTTGTTTGTCTTCCTGATGAATTAGTGCTGAGAAATCACCAGCCTCCTCCAATAACAATTTTGCTGTTTCCTCTCAGGTTGGGCCTGGCTGACAGTTGTAGGCAAAATAAGAAGGACCATTGCTTCTAATTGTGACACTATTGGTGAAATTTTAAGAAAAATCACACTTTTACATAAAAATTTAGCTACTCTTTTATTAATGCTTAGATATCTCTAGGTGACAGTGCAGAAGAGGGATGCCAACCATGACTGTCGATGGCCTCCTGCCTGAGCTGCAGCATCACAGTACAGTGGTACACAATTCTTTCTAGAAGTTTACATTGCAGTTTTTTAATTCATGCTTGGGGAATCCAGGCAAGTGCTAAAAGATGCCTGTGGTGTGTCCTCTGGGCTTTTGAAGTAGCCCTCACCACAGCATATGGAAGATTGAGAGAGAAGGTTTTGAACACATTGCACATGCTTGTATGTATTTCTTATCTTGATTACCAGGGCTTAATTACTGAAGTAAGAATTTATCCACACCAAGCCAGCGCCCATTACGAAACTTGGACTCTTCAGTCATGCTGACAGCATTCTCCTATTGGGAATGATGGTATTTTGGTGCATTTGGAATGAAAAATATGCAATTTCCTAAATAAAATACCTAAAAGTTTTTCCTGCAGTCAGCAATGACTTGATATTAGAAATTAATTTGGCATTCATTTCCCATGCCAAATTTGTGGCTTGTGGAAGTCATATGCTTTTAAGAACATGGACCACCAATGTCTCTTAACAATTCTCATAGTAACTTTGTCCTGTGGGACAGAGAACAAAAAGAAAAATAATAAAAGCCAAGTAGCATTCTCTAAACAAATAAAATCAAACACCCTGTTTATTGCTCCATGTTAGAAACCTCTCTAATAGGCTCAGTGAGAAGACAGTTAGCTAAAGCATTTACCTTATGGCTGCACCTTTTAGCATGCCCAGTTTTGATATCATACCACTGAAAGAAATTATGCTCTCCTTATGCAGCTTCGTAGCAAATCCACTATCCTACGGTGTAATGCCTCATCCTTAACTTTTCTTTAAAGGACAGAGAACAGAGAAAGGATTTTCACAGCTGGCAAGGTACTAAAACATATTAACTTTCATCAGGAGAAAATAATGGTACTAATGCTTAAGAAAATACTACAACCTTATTTAAGTTTTTTAGTTGTTTTGAATGGAGCCTTCTCTCCTTGGAAGGTGGAAGAAAATGGAGGAAGAGAGGATAAGTAAATACCATCAACCTTCTCAACTGAAATCCATAATTATAGTTTTATTTCTTTCTGGTTTTCACAGAGCTGATTGCAGGCTTCAGGGACCATTTTTGCCTTTTAAATTGAAGCATTTCAGGTCTTCTATAATTAACAACCACTTGCAGAGAGTATCACAGGCTTAGTGTGTACTCACCAGCCACATTTCTCAGAGACAGATCTGTTATTGCACTAAAATGAAAGTGAGAGGCATTCTATATTAATAGTTTATGAAGATAGCTAAATTACAGCTGACCATACAGTATTCTGGCTATGTTCTTCTCTCAAGTCTCTCTATGGACTCTTTCTGGGGAGACAAATCTTCTTGAAGTGATAATACCTTCCCCTGAATGATAATAGTTTGAACTGGTTGGTGTGGGGCATTACCATTTTGAAAAATAGCTGTAGGAAGTGCTTAGGTAAACTTCCTTCTACATAGCACCAACTAATTAAAATAGAAACTTTAGTTTTCATTTCCCCTTAAGGTGACAGAGTTTTAGATCTAAAGAAACAAAAACACAGGAAGAAGGACAGCTCTTTATTAGATGGCATTTCAAAGGAAAGGTAAAGGAAAAGCCTCTGATCTATCCACAGGAAACAGCCCAGGATCAAGGTCTTCACACAATTACCCACTTTGTGCCCAGTTCTTTATCACCTGATCAGACTCCCTCATGTTACCCATAATAAGCTAAGCAGACCTAAAATTTTCTCAAAGAAAGGTGCTGTCATATTTTTATCTTATATGGTGCAAGCGTGCGAGCTTTATCTTAAATGATAAAAATGTTGCATTTCATTCCTTCTTCTGTTCCTCTGCTTCTCCACCCCTCCTCCTTTCACTCCTCACTGTCTCATGGCATTTTTGCCACCTTTGGGATCCCAAGTTCTCATTTATTTCATTCCCTTGCTGAAAATTTCTGTCCAGGTGCAACCATAAGGCAAAACAATGGGGCAATACAAAAGGACAGCTGTCAGGTATCCAAAAGTAGCATCAAAAAAAGAGTAGAGAGTGAGAAATTCTAATACCTGTATCACCGACTGACAAAACCATATGCCTGTACATATGCATGTATTTACCATTTTAAAGAAGTAACTGCTCTTCCTGAAAGCATCAATCTTTGAAGGAAACACAGAGTGTGAAGGAATGAATATTGCTTAGGAGATTACTTGTATTATTTCAGGTAGACATGGCCGGGAACTGATAGACACAAACATTGGCATTTTCTTCACAGAATATCTGTTATCTTTTGTGCTATCTCCTGTTTTGCATAATGCCATATGAACCTCATTACTGCAGTTTGGAGGGTTTTGAACATTCACAGAAAGAAGCATAAGAAGAAGAGCAATAGCTTGATTGGTGCGATTTTCACATTGGCCCAGTGGATAATCAGAAGAGCTCTTCTATTACAAGGATATGGAGAAAGCAAAACATTATAAATCCTACTGGCAACCCAGGGCCATTAAGAAAGGCTAAAAAATCCTCTAACACAGGCTTTCTTGACAGAGTCATTGTTAACGGTTTAATAGCAGCTAGTAGGCAAAATCTGCTCTTATGCCAGGACTACAAGGCACACAGCAGTATAAAAGAAAGATAAATATGTATGTGTGGAAATTACATCTTCAAAAAATTATAAATATCATATAGACTAAATGAACCCCTACCTTGCAGAGCCTGGAGTGTACGAGTCTGTACAACAATACAGAGTTGCAGGACCAGCTGTGGTGCACTTTCCAGAAACGTGGCTAGCAAATGCAGCATACTCACATCTGCATACTCATACACCATTTTCCAATAAAACCTCCATCTGTCATTCTCTCCGCTCTGTCGGCTCCGGATACCCAAGTACATTGTGTGAAAATACCTGGAAATAAAAGAGAGTGGTTATAGAAACGTGGAGGGATGTTTTAGAGATTATACTTCCACCTGAAAAGAATTTTTTTTTCAATTTATTTCAAAATAATTAACATCTGTTTAAAAGGATTGTTGCATTTCGGATTATAATAGTTGATGTGATAAGAGGAAACTAAACTGAAGACAAGACTAACTTTCATAAAACCATGATAAAAGCTTACCATTGTCTTATTTGTTACATAGTACTCCTTTCAAGGACCGAGTTTTCTGATTTGAAATATAAAGGTAATATCTTGATTACATGGAGGTTTTTCAAGTAAGGAGGGGAACAAACCTGACTCTTTAATGGTCTCTACTCAGAACCTGCAAAGAACTAATCTCCTTTTGGCATGGCTTTATGAGGCCTTGGAGGACCACGTGCACTTCAAATCTGGTGTGGAGCTGTGCTACAACCTGGAGTTCTGCTATGGCTGAAATCATTGCCCTGCTTTTCCCCCCATGTAATGCATTGAATATCATATTTCAGATAATGCCAGATATATAGTAGGTTTTTTCTTAGTTTGATTATTTTAGGAGGAGAGAAGATGTAGCTGTGAGTTCCTATTTTAGGAGGTGTGGAGATCTGACTATGGGTTCCCTTGGTGACTAGAAATGACTCACTACAATTATTTCCATGCAGCAGCAGCAGCATTAAGAAGCAGCAGGAGCCAGGAACTCAACAGGCTTCTGCTACTAGGAGTAGTAACCAGCAGATAAAGGATGCAATAGTCAGAAAACACGTGCAGCACTGGTGGCCAGTGCAAGCAATGGGAAAAACATCTGGTGATCAGCCCATTACATGGATTTTGGTGGGTGCAGGAATGATAAGTGGTTTTAGGAAGAAAGTAGTGTCTTCTGATGGCCAGGCCACCCAGCTTCTGGGTTGCCTGCCGTGACTCTTGCAGGGCTTGCAGCAATCTGCCGTGATACACCTGAGTCAAAGCACAGCAATTGCTCTAGGTGGCCTTTGGTGTGCTCTTTTATTCTGATCTGCTCTCTGTTATTCTGTGTCAGAGAGTCTAGGCTCCCACTTTGTTCCTACAACTTTCATTCCAAACTAAGTAAGACTAGCTGAAAAAAACACCACAGTCTCGCTTAATGAAAAATTCTCAAGATTAAAGTACCGTCTCGCATTAGGGTGCCTTGCATCCTCCTGGAGTGCCCTGGTGGGCTGCTAACAGACATGGATTTCTATTTATCTTTTTCCTGAATATCCTTCATATCCTAGTCCTGACAGCATCTTCTTACGATGTTTTTAATATGTTTTCACAGGGTTTTTTTAAGTGAGATTATATTTTTAATGAGAAACATTTTAATAAATTTTAACCACTTTCAGTATGAATTATTTTATTTGGTTAAGATACAGACTTTCAGTATTTCTTCTTTTCACAAGTTCCTTTCTTAAAATCCTTTTCATAACTGGTGGAGCCTGGCTAATTGTGGAACCTCTCTTACAAAAGTTGCACACAACCTTTCTTCCCTACTATGTTCAGCTGTAACTCTGAAGGCATCTTCTGCTAATGATATTTTTGGTCTCTGACTGGCAAATAACCCAAGACTCAATGACACTCTGTACCCAATGAACCCTTGTACCCAATGCACTCTTGTACCCAGTGTACATGCTACTGCAGAGCGACAGTTTTGTTCAGGAGTATGCACCAAACAAAACCAGAGAGTAGCACAGAGAAACAGCTGAGAGGTCAGATCTGAGCCTACAGCATTTCTCTTGACAAAGCAATCATAGCAATATAAAAGGAAAACACACTAAACTTGCATTTAAATTAAAAGTACACCAGGTGTCTTTGAATTCTATCAAAGTCCCATGTGGGAATGAAGCAGCAATGAACTGCTCAGATACTGAGACCACAGAGTTACAGTAAACAAGACACCATGCAATACAATGAGCAGGTCTACGTGGGTCAGAGTGTGATGGGATAACTGGGGCTCTCCAGTGTCCTCAGGGTTAGGTAAAGTGAAATGACCTGCTTTCAGATCTGAAAGAAACCACTGAGCTGGAAAGGCATCTTTTGCTGCACAGTCCCACTAATGGGGTCCATTGGACCCACAGGTTCTCAGTCATAATCAGTTTAATTGTTCCTAGACCTCTCAATGAAGCCCTGCAGCACAACAGGGACAGATAAGACTTGTATTTGCTTCTGTAGTTTATTTTTTGGGTGGGGTTTGTTTGTTCTGCCTAGCATGTCGTCCCAAGAGGCAAGCCTTGGAATATTGCACATAGTGGGGGCAGACAGCATCGTCATCATCCTTCTTTCGAGATGTCACTAAACTGCTCTAAATTTCTAAAGTAGCTGTGGCTGCTGAAGGTTGTGCCAGGAGGCTCTAGCTCTGCCAGTGGAGCCATCTGCAACTTCAGTTTTACTGCATTTGTACAAAAAAATGCTTTGCCTATTACGAAAATTACATACTGTGCCTGGCAAGGTCCCCTAGGGTTCTTTACCTGCTCTGCAGAGTGGTTGTGCATGGCAAATATGTTGTGATTAATGAACCTGTATGGAAATATTTCCTCTCCCATTGCACTTTATTGTGAAACACTGGCAGTGAGTTATTGGGGACTAGGGAATCATTGCTCTTTGTCTACTTAGCTCTCCGCAATTTAGACACAAGAGGTAGAAGAAGATACTTTCTGATTTTACACACTTGGGACCAAATTTCACCCAAGGGTGGTATTTTTTCCTGTCTTTTCAATTTTTGCCAAATTAATTGCAGTTTGAAATGAGCATTTACCCACATAATTACTGTCACTGACTTATAGACACAATAAGGTGATTAGACAGATAAGCATTCTGATTTGCATCTGCAATTAATTGCACCAGCAACTGATATTAGGTGTGCAAATTAGCAGCTATTAAAACAAAAAGTTGGTCTCATAAAATGCTTCATATATCAGACACTTTTTTTCTGATATTGAAATAGAAAGAAAAAAATGGGAGAAAGTGCTTTCTTGTAGTGGCTTCCAAATATAGCTTAACACTGCAGTAATGACACATTTTATTTTATTTTATTTTATTTTATTTTATTTTATTTTATTTTATTTTATTTTATTTTATTTTATTTTATTTTATTTTATTTTATTTATTTTATTTTTCTATTTTATTTGGATATATGCATTATGTAATTCCACTTTTGAACATCCTCACTAGAGTCCTATTGCCAGCAAATGACATACAGACACACTCAGAGGTAGTTCCTGCTTTAAAGGGTTTTTACTCATTTTGGTCTTCTGGTATTATTTTGGTGGAAACTCACATTTTTATGAGTCCAGGTCATTACTTTTATATGTAGTGATTCCAGAAACTCATACGAAGAAGTAAGTGCTGAATTCTGCACTTTGGCCACAACAATCCCATGCAACACCACAGGCTGGGGACAGAGTGGCTGGACAGCAGACAGGCTAAAAGGGACCTGGGGGTTCTAATTGACAGGAAATTGAACATGAGGCCAGGTGGCCAAGAAGGTCAATGGCATCCTGGTCTGTATCAGGAATAGTGTGGCCAGCAGGACCCAGGAAGTGATTCTTCCCCTGTACTCATCGCTGGTTAGGTCATTCCTTGAGTACTGTGTCCAGTTCTGGGCCCTCAAATTAGGAAGGATGTTGAGGTGCAACAGCAACGAGGCTGCTGATGGGACTGGAGCACAGGTCCTACGAGGAGTGGCTGAGGGAGCTGCGGTTGTTTAGCCTGAGAAGAGGAGGCTCAGGGGAGACCTCACTCTCTACAACTACCTTCTCCCAGGCAAACAGCAGTAGAACAAGAGAGCTCCATCTTACACTACACCAGGGAAGGTTTAGGCTAGACATCAAGAGAAAGTTCTTTACAAAAAGAGACATTGGGCATTGGAATGGGGTGCCCAGGGAGGTGGTGAAGTCACTGTCCCTGGAGGTATTTAAGAGGAGACTGGATGTGGCATTGAATGGCCATGATCTAGTTGACAAGGTGCTGTTAGGTTAGAGGTTAGACTCGATGATCTCAGAGGACTTTTCCAACACAATGATTCTGTGACTCCGTAATACAGAGTTATGCATTGGAAAATGTCTTATGGGATAAACTGATGCCAATGAACCTGAAAGAGCAGATGTGAATATTATTACTTTGGTTGTGATTGCATCCAGTCAAACACATTTTTTTGCAGGTGCTTTACAAATACACAAAAACTGCCTGTCCATGCCCCAAAAAACCATTTAATTGACATGAAAAGATATGAAAAGGAGTGAAGAATTGAGAATTAGAGCACCACATGAAAAAAAGAAAAGAAAGAGTAGTGGAAAATGTGGTAACAATTCTAGTAACTACTTCATCTAATAAATCAATATAATCTATTAAAGTTTCTTATTTCATTAGAAGAGTAAAAATAGATAAAACCCCACCACCTCACCCACCCCACAAAACCCCCCTACAATTTCATAGCTCTCATGTAGGTGGAGAAAAGCTTAGACGCAACTCAGTCTCTTAGGATTTTGCAGCTAGAAGACTATGAAACCTCTTCTACGATGACAGGCTCAGTGTTGAGATTGTTCAGCCTAGAAAAGAGAAGTCTCCAGGGACACCTTACTGCAGCCTTACAGTACCTAAACGGAGCCTTAAAGAGAGGTGTGGACAGGCAGTTTACAAGATCATGTACTGATAAGAGAAGAGACAATGGCTTCAAACTGAAAGAGGGAAGGTTTAAATTAGATATAAGGACAAAATTCTTCACTGTGAGGGTGGTGAGACACCAGAAGAGGTTGCTCAGAGAACTGGGGATGCCCTATCAATGAAGTGTTGAAGGACAAATTGGATGAAGCTTTGAACAACCTAGTCTAGTGAAAAGTGTCCCTGCTCACAGCAGGGGATTTGAACTTTAAGATCTTTAGGGTCCCTTCCAACCCAAACCATTATATCAATCTGTGATTCCATGAAATGCACTATGAAAAAACATTCTTAAAACATTCTTATTTTAAAATTACTCTTTTTGTTTGTTTATTTGTGTTTGTTTTCATTTGGGGGGATTGTGTTTGCTTTTGTTGTTTGCTTGCTTGGTTTTTGTTTGGTTGAGGGTTTTTTTAAGACAGACCACTGCCTGGGTTGTCAATGCTGATTTAAACAAGCTTACTATTCAGAATTAAAGATAATGGAATGGGAAGAAATACTTCCTACATCACTGATAATCAGATGGCAACATATATATTGTTATTTAAGGCTTAATGTTGGGGGTTTTTTTAACCTCTGGAGAAAGTGGAGATGCTCCAGCATTTAATTGTTTTAATTTCTTTCAGTACATCATACAGCACAGTATACAGCTCATTGATAAAGCATAACTCTGAAGGATGGGAATCTGAGACAAGATCACAAGAGATATTCTTTTTCCATTATATTGATGAGAGAAGGCAGTAAAGAAAAACAACAAACAGAAAAACAGGCTAGTCTTTTTGCTGTCCACAACAGGTATTTAAAATGCAAGACAATTTAAAGTCAAAAATTACCTATATTTGTAGCTGCAGAAAAAGTGTTTTCCTGTTCTAGAAAAAGAGGCACTCACTCTGATCAGACAGTGGCTCTCCTGTATTTCCAAAATCAACATTCCTCATTTTCTTACAGGTTCATGCACCAATCTTGAGGATGGTCATCATAGACTAAGATACCTACATTTGAAATACTTCTGGTAATCCTTCACTTACACAATTAAAACATGCTGAATTATGCATTTAATTGAGATGTAGTGGTGTAATTATATGATAATACCAAATATTTATAGGAGTGCTTTCCATGTTTAAAACGCTTTACAACTACTGGTTGCTTAACTGGGATGAATGTAAATAATCTCGCAGTGTTCATTCCTTAGGAATTGGCAGCTGACCCATCTAATAACCTCCTGCAGGAGCAATGTATAACTTTCACTCGGCACACTCAAATCTAGGTGATATTTCACAAGCCCATGACTGAGGAGTTGCCTTTTTGTGAAGAAAATTCTCACCCTTATTCTTAGGAATGTGATACTCTGTCCTGAATTTTTGGATTTAAAAAACCCTTCTCCATGGGTCTTGTCCTAGTACAAGGTAGTCAACAAAGACCCCAGAATACCTTCCAAACAGGAGAAAATTCCTCAGAGTCAGATATTCTGGAAGACAGTTGAGATGCCATTGGCACCTAGGCTAAAGGTTTCCAACTTACCTACAGTTCACCTACTCATTTATAAAAGATCTTAAGTGAATATTCTGGTGTCACTGAAACTGAAGAAGCTTTTAGCATTGATTTAAAAGAGCTCGAGTTTTAACCCAGTTTACTTAATAGCTGGGTGTCATTTGCACCCATTGCTTTTCTCTAAGAAATTATTTCAGAAGGTGCTCCATTATGCTTCACAGACACTATTCTTTTTTTTGGACAGATAGGTGAGGCTTATAATAAATGCAACCGAAAAACCAGATCCTGATTACTGGTGGATACGTTGTTCCCATGCGTGTGGGAACTGCTCTTGCTGCACATAGTTTGGCTCATCCAATTTCTTTCAGTCTTCTGAGCTCCTCTGGATTTCTCATCACAAAGTTTGCCATTTGCTCTTACCTCCTTTCTTCCAGTCTCATAATTTTTTGCAAATCTTCAGTCACAAACTGAGATTTTGGAGATTAGGAAAAGTTATGTTCATTTGTTTTTCATTTAGACCGTATGCACAGAGCCATATGCAAGTCCAGTCCAACTATGGCTCTGAGCACTTCTTGCTGCAGATTTTCACCCTAATGAAATCATCCATCTGATGGTAATATATACAGCTTTAGAAAAAGGTCTTCAGTTTAGACGCGTCAAAGACTACGTTGCTACACTGTGCTTTATCTAAAAAGTCCTTCGAATGATACACATGAATGAGAGACCATTTGTATTCTTTCATGCCTCATCTAGTCCATTTTATTGCAAGTGCCTAAGTCTGTAGAGGACATTTGCTTATGTTGTATAATCTAGTGAAACACTTGTGAGAAAATCAAGTCATTAATGGCTAGTTGTAGAAGTCCTAGACGTTTATTCTGATGCCTAATTTGCCCCTGTATCAAACACTATATTAAACAATTCAGCCATACCATAAACAGTTGTTCTTTCTGTGTTTCAGATGTGGAGAATGAATATTGCTACTGCAGGGCTGAAGAACAGTAGAATAAACAGCAATTCTGATAAGTGTTATTTTCCCCTGTTGCTTGGTTACCAGAGAAAACTTAACTGTATTTGTATCTCAACAATATTTACCATGTTAAATAACAACAGATTGATCTATTTTGCTTCTTATGTGCCTTTTTATTAGGTGTGCCTGAAAAAAAAATTTAAAAAAAAAATTTTCTTTAGCAAGAATACTTACTGCCTTGGCAGTACATGCTAATGTTCATTCTTTTTGTTCTGAAGAAACAAACAAATCCCTTCAGTTTTAATTCCTTATTCTAGGAAGGAATAATCAGCCAACTTTTAATTTTCCAATCAAATTATTTTTGATTGGACTATTAAGTTTTAATGTGCAAAAGGAAACCAAAATGCATTCTGTAGCACAGCAGTGACCAAAGCTTGTCCAACTAGCAAGGTTCTGGCAATTTACCAGCAGTCAAAAGTCTGGACTTAATTGACTTTAAATTATGAGTGCAGCATCCTCATCTGTGTCACTGAGATGAGATCCATGTGAGGACAGATCCCACTGGGGAATATTTCATCATAAGAGACATTAGAAGGCTTATTTCCAGAATATACATGCCCTACAAAGATAAAAAACAACCCCCAACTTCTTGTATTTATTTTCACTTGCAGTATTTAAGATATCAGAGAAATATCTCCTTTATTTCCTTTAACACAAAGCAAGGCACTATATGAGCAGAAAAGAAATTATTACATCTGTTTCATTATGACCTATAAAGCATTTCTTGGCATCTTCCATAACTGGGTGATCCTTTTCAAATGGCTATGAGTAATATTACAGCAGCATTTTATAGTCCTCTAAATTTTTATGATCATTTGAATATAGTTACTTTCTGAATTCTTCAGATGTAACCAGCCACATCCAACACTTGCCTTCCTTTCCTGGCATGTGCAAACTACAAAACTCTAGTTTGTGAACCATGACTGTAGGGACACAGCAAGAACAGGTAGGACTATGCCCAGGTTTAGTGAGGAGAAGGCAGATTGCTGTAAAGAAATCCCTGATGCAAACCCTCAGCCTATGCACACAGTGAGGCGATAACCTTACACTATGCCTGCCGCATTTTGCAAGATCAGACAGAAGTACCTCTGCATGTTTGCTGTTTAGTTTAGTCATTTCCATGTTTCTGCTTTCAAAACTGGGGTATTCCCAGTATACACTAGCCTCCTAGGTTCCTGTCAGCCTGGAGGACCTGCATGTGAAGTCCTGCGCTGCCAGGCTGCCCCTGCCATGTCTGTGGTGCTCATTCTTGGGTCAGCTTTCCCCCCTGCAGCTCTGAGGACAAAGGACAGATGGAGTTTGGTGGCCACAGACCTATCAGACAGGCAGCTGATGGTGCCACTGCTGGTGATAGGAATGGTTTAACCTTGTCATGGTGTGTGACACACCTGCTGGCTTCAGGGCCTCTAGATGCTGCCCCAATACTTCTCAGAAGTAAGCTATGGACTAGGATTGAAAAGGAGAATGTAGAAGTGATATAATACAAAAAATGTTCATAGTGTATTGCAGCTGTCTATAGCTTTGTATTTCAGAATTTCTTCACTAAGTATTGCCAGTGGTGCTACATAACAGCTGTCTTTCCTGTTTCAATCAGGGGACAAAGTGATTTAGACATGTTCGGCAGCACAACTAAAAACTTTTACTGCATTCTCATTACCGGCACGGTACTGCACACCTGTGTGCTCTTAAACCACAGGTACTGTTTTATCAAAAGCTGCTGAAATCTCTTTGGGTCTCAGAGCTACTCAGAGGTTCCACTTGTAGGAAACACTGGAGTTTCTTATGTATCATCAAGGCTGCAGCCCTGGAAATGATGCTTATGTGAGATCAGACCCCTAAGGGCAAGCAGCTTCCTGAGAGAGCAGAGATCTTCCCTTCTCTGTGTCTTCTGAGAAGCTGAGAGCTTTCCTGCTGTGTTGGAAGGGTCCATACTGGCTACTTCAAGCAACAACACCCAACTGAAACTATTAGGAAAACATGATTCTATTGATAAATGCCAGGGCACATTAAAGAGCTCAGTTAAAATCCTGATTTACAGTCTGCTCTGTGACTGTTTCCTTTTGGTTTTCTCCCTGCAGCCTGACAGTTTTGGGGGTGGCCAATTAAGAAGAGTTGAGATTCTCAACCAGTGGCAGTTTACACTGACTTCCTTTGTCCTCTTCTTTTCCCTTTCTCCCCATATATTTTTAATTTGCTTCTAAGTCTCTCTGCCTGCTAGTCATCCTAAAGCACCCTGAGAAGTGAATCCTGGTTTGCCTTTGTGTCTCATTCTGGAGATATCAAGAAGAATCAGGGAACAGAAAACCACAGAATTCCCCAAGGAGCTTCAGGCATTCCCTGGAAAGGCAATTAGTCATGACCAGGGATCAGTCCCATGCAGCTGTCATGGGAATATAATCATTATCATAGGCATCCTCACTTCACCAGCCCCTGGGGCTGCAGCAGGAGTGGAATTGTTTCCCTTTTCCTTCCTAGCTATGACAGAATTATGATGATAGCTCTAAGAAATGGTCCTGAGACCCCCGTCTCAGGGGGAGACTGGCAAGAAAAATTCACCTGTCTCCCGATCACCTATTTGACTGCTTTTGAAGAAAGGACCACTTGCAGAGTTAAGAGTGGGCACAGCTGAAGAACAGCATTTCTGGATTCTCAGCTTAGGGTACCAGGTGAATTTTCCAGCGCTCTGGAGAAGCAGCCAGGCAGCATCCCACTGCCATATAAAGATAAGACCAGGATAAAGCAGCAGAAACCCTTTGCCTATCTTACCACTTCTTCCACAGGAGCAAAGTGTACAACAGCGCATTCTGAAAGGCAGCGTTGCATGGCTGGAGACCTTGTAGTCTGGGGACAGGATCTTCCCCTGGGTACCAGTGTTTATTATTCATGCTGCACATGGGGAGATTCTCAGGCCCCTCTGGGACAGCCAAGTTTCTCTCAGCATCCATCTCTCAGCCCATTTCCATAGGGACATGGGCTATTTATCAAACTGAACAGTTCACAAGGGAGGGCTCAACATGGAGATGGAGCAGCAGAGCAGCTGGCACGGTAAATACCCTTCAGCATTCCTGCATCAGTTCATGCCTACCTTTTTTAGGGAACCCTTCAGTGGCAAGTTCTCAACCTCATGGTCAAATTCACCATCTGGAAGAGGGAATGTGTTCACACCAGTATTCAGAAGAACCCATGCTGTCTGTTGCTTTCTCTGATATCTTTGATAAGTAGATAGATAAATCTGCCCACAGATTATGCAGCTTTCCACTGACAACTTCCACAGAACCAGAGCAAGTAGTTCACAGAATCACAGAATATGCTGAGTTGGAAGGGCCTCACTAGGATCATTGAGTCCAGCCCTTAGCCCTGTATAGGACCATCCCCAAGAGTCACATCATGTGTCAGAGTATCATCTAAACCCCTCTTGAACTCTGGCAGGCTTGGTGCTGTAACCACTTCCCTGGGGAGCCTGTTCCAGTGCCCAGTCACCCTCTGGGTGAAGAACCTTTTTCTAACATCCAACCTAAACCTCCTCTGACTCAACTTCAGGCCATTCTCTCTGGTCCTGTCACTGGTCACCATAGAGAAGAGATCAGTGCCTGCCCCTCCTCTTCCCCTCATGATGATCTTGTAGACTGCAATGAGATCTCCTCAAATCTCCTCTTCTCCAGGCTGAACAGACCAAGAGACCTCAGCCACTTCTCCTATGGCTTCCCCTCAAGGCCCTTCACCATCTTTCTTGCCGTCCTTCGGATGCTCTTTAATAGATTAATCTTTCTTATATTGCAGTGCCCAAAACTGCCACAATATTCAAGGTGAGGCCCTTTGATCCAGGAAAGGAAAAAATTGCATGCTAATGCAGAGGAGATGCCTGCAGTATCTTTTGCAAAAGTCAAGAGAAGCAACAGCAGCACAAACACTAGAGAATCTGAATGGCTAGGGTAGAGGCTATATTTTATCTCCACAGGCAAAATATAATGTGATTCCTTCCATATAAATGTCTTTCTTTCATGACCACTGGTGTGTGCCAGGATGAATCTGGGTTGTGCCACTCTGGGAGCCTAGCACGTAATCTCACACTGTGAAACAGCAGGAGCTAGCTGCCTCCACTAACCAGTAAAAATGAACTATTGCCAATCTTCCCCTTCCTTCTTTCCTCCAAAAAAGCTTCCAAATTGCTTCTAAGAGCTTTTATAGGCCATGCCTGCTCTTTCTGGCTCAGAGAAAACACACAACTGAGAATTCTTTGTGAAAATATCTACACTATAAATAACTTTTTATTCATCCTACTTATATAGCAGTCTATGCTTCAGCTTTTGAAGTATTCAGCTAATCCTCCAATATAAAACTAATAAATTGAATGGTTATTGTTCAGATGGAGCAATCTATAAGCACTCAGGAAGCAATGTGGAATTAGTCATTCATTAAGATTTAGACAGACAGTGCTCGTGTGATTCTTTTTGTGATATTCAAATTACTGGCATTGCTACTTAACAGGAATTCAGGCTAACTTCCTCTTGGTGCTTATAAACGGTCCAGACAAATGGAGAATGTTCTTAAAATGTTGCCTGCTTGAAGAGTTTTATATAAGACTCAATTCAAAAACAAATTTGCCAGCTAATAGTGTTAGTAGGGCTAAACGGCATCTTACAAAAAATGGTCCTGAATACCAAGGTGAATATTGCACTATGCACTATATCTGTGTGCTTTGCAAATGTAATATTCAGAAATCTTAGGAATAAAATTTCTGGTTTGGCCTTTGCCAAGGAGAAAAGCTCTGTTGCAAATGACAGCACTTTCATTTCAGCCTTTCATCAATTCCCATAGGCCAGATCCAGAAGGTGTCAGTGAGAAAAACACCCCGAGGAATCTTGAGGGAATTCTGCCAACTTACAAACCTCCCAGTTTGCCCCTTATCAATATATTATGCAAAAAGATGAAGGAATATAAGAGGTGACATGCTGGCGGCAATATGCAAGCCAAGGAGAAAATAACATCAGCTGGCAAGACAGCAATTACATTTAGGGCTTGAAAGCAAACTATGGCCATTAGAGATGTACAGTTTTAGTCTAACTGGAGTTCTCAATTCCAATATTAGTTCCATCTTAAAAAGTAGCTCGAGATTCAAGAAGAACTGAAGGGTAGTAAAATTCCTTCAAGAAAAATGCTTCAAGGAATGGCTTGTATCAAAGGGCAGGAATTTATAAAAAATGCTGAGACTGATTTTGAGTTCAACAGACATTTTGTTTGCAAGTGATTCAAAAAAGAAAGCAGAGATAACACAGGCGTGAAACAAGAGTTCAGAAAGATTTTTTTTGCTGTGGCAAGAACTCCCTGGACGGACAGAAGAAAGACCTGACCACTGTATTTTGAGAAAAAACAACCTAAGGGACAGACAAACACAATGGCCATTGAAAGAGGCAGCACAAAATATCAGAGATGCTGGAGCCTTATGCATATGTTATGTGTCACCTATTAGCAGAGAAAAGATTAATTTACGTGCAGCAGGAACAACTCCAATGAAAAGTCTGTTTAAGAAAAAATTTACTTTAGAAAAATTTGTATGATATCTATGAGTTTGTCTACATGGACAGTTACCTCTATTTAATTACAAATATGAATATAAAATTATTGTCTTAGAGCACCTAAATTCTTGACATACAGATGGCTTGTTTTAGTTTTTTCAGAGCTGGCTTAAGGTAAGCTGAAACAAGCCAGTAGCACTGAATGAGTTTCCACCTGAAGATTTGAAAAAGCTCAGCTAAGGTTTGGCCCATGAATACTTTTTTAATACTATTTTTAGCTGAGTGTAGGATCAGTTCTGCAACTCAAAACACAACCATATTTGCATACATATGCTTGTCATTCCCCTGCACTTTATGCATCTTATTCCAGCAAAGAAGGATATAATATCTGATAGAAGGTAAAGCTTAGGAGATCGTATTGTTGAAATGTTACAAATATAACTAAAACAGAAAATCTGTGTGCTCCAAGTCCCAAACTGTTATACATATCTGTATAAACAAAGACTAACACTTTCAGTATCATGTCTGAATTCACTGCCATCCTGAAAATAAAATTAGGAGCCCAGTGTAGCACAGGAATGCATTCAGGGTGGTACAACTGGACAGCGGCTTTCCAAGAATAAAAGGGCCATCTTCTCCTCACCAGGGTGAGCAGGGAAATGCCAGAACTGGAAGGCTCTTTTGGGACCTGTGGAGGAAACACTTGTTCCCCACAAAGCATCTGGCACTATCCCTTTGCACTTGGGCAGAAAAAATCCCCCAGTCTAGTTATTCTAGACATAATGAAGGTTAAAATAGCTCTGAAGGGTATCCAAACCCTATTTTGGCCATAGTATATCCATTGAAACTGGAAACAAGTGTGATCTGCTTCACCCTTCTGTTGCAATCTTAATCACAGAATGGCTGAGGTTGGAAGGGGCCTCTGGAGGTCATCTGATCAATGACAGCCATCACCTACAGGAGGTTGGCCAGGAGCTTGTCCAGAGAGCTTTTGGATATCTCCAAGGATGCAGACTTCACAACCTTCCTGAGCTACTTGTGCCAGTGCTTCGTCACCCTCACATTCAGAGTGTTTCCTGATGTTCAGAGGGAACCTGCTGAGTTTCAGTTTGTGCCCATTGCATCTAGTTCAGTTGTTGGGCACTACTGAAAAGAGCTGGGCTCCATTCTCTTTGTACCCTCCTTCCAGGAATGTAAGATCATCCCTGAGCCAACTCTTCTCTCTGCTAAACAGTCCCAGTTCTCAGTCTTTCTTCAGAAGAGGGATTCTCCTAAGTATGTTTGTCATCTTGTATCAGACTCTCTTCAGTACCTCTACGTCTCTCTCGTACTGGGGAGACCTGAACAGGACAGACTCCAGTGTGGCCTCACCAGTGCTGAGCAGAGGAGTAGGATCCCCTCCCTCAACCTGTAGACAGTACTTTTTCTAATGCAGCCCAGGACAACATTAGCCTGCTTTGCAGCAAGGACATGTTGCTTGCTGAGGTTCAGCTAAGTGTCCACCAGTGCCTAGAGGTCCTTTACTGACAAGCTGCTTTCCAGTGGAGCAGCCCTCAGTATATACAGGTGCATGGGGTTGTTCCTCCCCAGGTACAGGCCTTTGCACTCTCCTTGTTGAACCGAGTGAGGTTCCCATTAGCCCATTTTTCCAGCCTGCAGAGGTCCCTCTGGGTGGCAGCACGACCCTCTGGCATATCTGCCATTCCTCCCAGGTTTGTGGTATTAGCAAACTTGCTGAGGATATACTCTGTCCCATCATCCAGATCAAGTAACACTTCTCGAGATTTTAAACAGGAGCAGAGCCAGCACCGCCCCCTGGGGTTCACTGTTAGTTACTGGTCTCCAGCTAGATTACATACTACTGTCACAGCCCTTTGAGCTCAGCTGTTCAGACAGTTTTCAGTCTGTCTCATCAACTGCTTCTTCAGGCCATACTTACTAGCTTCTCTATGAGGATCTTATGGGAGACATTGCAAAAGCCCTGCCCAAGTATAGGTAGAAAATATTCACTGCTCTCACCCCACCTACCAGGCCAGTCATTTCACTGTGAAAGGTAAATACTAAAACTAAGATGAGATGAGTATGGCAGGACTGATGGTCAGGTTTTTTAAGTACAGCATTGGTGGAAAAAATGAAAGCTTACAAGTAAACAAAATATAAAAAATATGTTTAGCAAGCAGATAGATCTTTTAACTATCCATGCCTGCCACTGAAAATCTCTCAGATGTACGACATATGCCAGAGCTGGAATTCCTTATTCAGACTGACACCCCATTTCCAAAATATCACATGCTTCAAGTCTGATTCTTGGCCTAGACTTTACACATTATGACTTTTTCAAGGAATTTATGATACATGTCTTCCTAGTTGTTTGCAAAGTGAATAAAAATGATCTCAAAATACTAACTGTGCAACTGAAGTTATACATAATGCTAATAATAATTCTGTTAGTAATAATAATTATAAGGCTGCATGGCATTATTTGCTAAAAGTGAAAGCCATTTATATTAATACAGACAGCAAATTGCACGAACTTCCTTTAACCTTTAGAAACCATTAAGAAATTCTGTATTTTTTGCTAATTACAGTTGCATTTCATGGGGCCTGCTTGCCTTTTATAATAGCTAGGTAAAATACCATTGCCTGCTTGATATTTCCTTCCTCTGTGGATCCCAGTCATCCAAGTGCAGAACTGGGTTTTCCACATTCGTGATAGTTCTGAATTTAAGGAGTATTTGAGGTGAAGGGGGATAAGGATGCATGTGTGCCTGATAAAGGAGGTAATAAAAACTACAAAGAGCTCTTCTCAGCTTTTCAAGAGCACAATAAAGAACTTGCTTTATCTGCTGGTATAGATGAGACCAGAAGCTAAAAGAGCTTGGGGAAGCAGGAAAAAGTAATTTTTACAGTTACCTTATTTTGTTTTTATCTATGGATAATATTTTAAAGACAAGCTTTCCCCTTTTAGACCTATCAGTTTCCCTCCTAACAGCAATCTGTCTGATTGCTGTTGGCTCCCAGACCACACATATGCCTTTGTTTTCCAGAGGAAATTAAGAAAGAGGGAACATAACTCAGAAGACTGCTTCTATACACAGAAACGTGCACATATAGGAAGGGTAACAGATACAGGGATACATTGAAGAGCTCCTTCTGGATGCTCCGAAGAAAACGAGGCACCTGTGATGGATTAAGAGGGTGAAAGACTAAGCAGACTGCTTCCCCACATCCACAGCCATGGCTGGTCCCTATGGGTGCCTTGACACTTGCATCATATACCTGGAACTTTCAGCCTTTGCAGCAAAATAAAGTTCTTAAATCCAGGAAGGATAACTAAAGCTATCTCTACGAAAGACCTGTGTGTTAGTGTTCAAAGATGCATATCATTTCCTACAGCTAAAGGCAGCCATTTAGTTTTGGCAGATGTTATTTTATTTGTTCAGGCTGAAAGGTCACTATAATTCTGCCAACCTTATTTTCCATATTTAAAATGTCACCCCTAACAGGTAGCTAAGGTAACACATTTGCTTTCTACATGTCTTTTACCATTTTTTCATGTCAGAGAAGGTCTTTTATGTCTCAGGAATCCTAATTAAGTTTGAGAACTGGTCTTTGAAAAAACCACTCAAAGGAAGCGAAGCACCTTTTTAAGATGATTGTCTCAGTTCCAAGGGCACTCAATTTCATTGTTTTTCTATGAGCTCTGACACGTTTGCTTCTGGCAGTATTTCTTTGCTCTCTCAAAACATCTCTTCATGCAGGAAGGCAATTATAATGATCTGAAAGGTTTCCTGCTACTGTCCTTCATTTCTGTGCTCATATTTACTTGTGTCTCCAGTTTGCACCTACAGAGATACATGGCAAATGTGACCTTGTGCTTTGAAAGCCATTTAAAAAAAGTAATTAAAGCCATGGCTATAGGGAAGCCTACGTTGATGTATCTGTTGACACGCACACTCCATGAATCCTGTCTGCGCAAACCAGCTCCCTTGTTCATGCCAGCTCCTGAGCATGGCTGAATCTGCACTGAGCTATTTCAACATGTCATGCAGGTCAAGAACTACCCATGTTTTTCTCATTTAATTTTAGTTAGTTTTCTGTTATCTTAGCATGCTGAAATGGCTTCATGAGGACCACAGAGCACCAGAACCACAGGGAGAGGCAAGAGAACAGTAGGCCATGGGCAGACAAAGGCAGGAGGAAGGTGGAACCACATCATCCATCTTGAAAGATGTTCCACTGCCATGGCAGGGCAGTTTTATTTATTGGAAAGACCTCAGTGGCTCCAGAGATGCAATTTTGCCTTGCCATATTTCCTCAGAGAATACTTAAATTCTTTTTTTGATTAGAACTCCCCTACCTTTTACTGACATTTGAAACACAGGTATCTAAACTGGCATGCATCTGAACTGGCATGTCGGTCAAATACGGCTAACTGTACTCCAGATAACTTCATCTGCTTATTAACTAACTTCTACTAGGCACATAGCAGTAATAAAAATCTCTCAGTGCATTGATTACTTCAATGCACTGAGATACATTGATTGCAATGCACCACAATTTTATTTATTTTTTTTTAAACTGAAGAATTAAAGTTCTTATTTTGTGGCATAAATGACTTGAAATGAAGATACAAACATTCTGGTATTGAGATATATTTATGAATGGATTTCTTCAAACAATCTGTTTTTCCATCTTTTCCTTGTCAAGATGGACATGAAAGCAAAAAGACCAAAAATAACCTCTACAGAAGAATACTTATTTTCCTTGTAAAATACATTATTGATAAATGCTGTCTCTAGGAGCTGTGATTCTTTCTTCCATATTGTTGTTCATGTTCTAAAACAAATTGGCATGATATATTTGTGGAGCACTGAGGCCCTAGGTCAAGAGAAAGACCATCACTCACTCTTTTAATTTGCTTTTGACATAAGTTTGAAAAAGACTGCACAAAACCTGCTCTCTTTGTACTGACTATTTAAGTATTTTCACAAATGTGGGTTTTGTTTGCTTTTCTCCTTCCTGACCACACGGTTTAAACATACAGGTCAACGTGACCTTATAACTTCCTAGGGGAAAATTAGTTGCAGAGATACAGCATGGAAAGAAAAAGACACTGACAAAAAAAATCAGTGTGTTTTCTGCAAAATACATTTACTGTTTCTTGTTTCTGCCTCAACTCCCACCTTTGCTTTAGTAGCATCTGCTCTGATTTTCTTATCTTGCACTGAGTGGTCCAACTAGAATTTCATTATTTGGAAAGTGCATTCCATTCTCTAATGCGTATCTGATTAAACTTGGCTCCAGATTACCTTAAGTTAGAAGTACATTATAGCTACATCTTCACAGAACACAAAAACATTCCACTTTCCAGAACGCATTGGCAGAGGCCCAACTGTTACTGAAATCACCAGGATTGAGACCTCTAACTTCCTTTAAATATTGAGGACAATCAGTAAAACGGGACAGGCTCAGGATTATACATACCGGCATTGGCATATCTCATGTACACACATTCACATGCTACACCATACTATTATACAGCTGCTGGACTCTCTAAAGGATTCTGCATGCTTGTGACCTCACTTTTTTTCCCCTAGGAGCAGACCGAGAGTCAACAGAACTGTTCAAAAAAAATGAAGGCAAAAAACAGAGCCAATGTCAATCAAAGCTCTCCCAACTAAATCCACCAAAAGTGTAAATCCATGAAGTTCAGACAAAGGCAAAGAACAAGCCCCAGGCTGTTTCTCACACCAGCCCACCGTGCGGGGTGCAATTTCCCCTGTGGTCCTCAGGCTCGTGTGCTACTTCCCTGGACTGAACTGAGTCACTGGTACCTTCCTTGTGCTACAATCCACTGTCTGGCCCTAAATGTTTCTGCTACACCTAACTGCCTGCAGGGTGAATCTGGCACTTAGTATTAAGCTGCCATAGCTGGGTTTAGACTACTTTGTCTAAATGTCTAAGAGTAAAAAGAATTGAACCTGGTCTCTGCTGTTCAAAATGAAAAGCAAATAAACAAACAAACAACTGCCCTAAATAAGCCAGTCCAAATCCCTTCATTTAGCTGGCTTTCAACATTGTTTTTTTCACACTCTAGGACTTCAGTATATCAAGCAGGCCTGGAAGCTGATGAATCAAATTTTAGCAGTTTGGGAATCATGCCTATGTTTGCAACTGATGGACCTTAACTAGACACGGGGAGTGCCAGAAGTCATAAAGAAGACTGATGAACCTCTTGAGACCTCCAAATTAATTTTAATTGACTGAGGAATTTGACTAAGCTCCTGTTAAGCTTTTCATATTTGAAACTGCTGTTTCAAGGAAAACCCGTGCAGTTTCATCCATCTCTACCTTCCTGGCTTGATTTGAACTGTATCCTGATGACAAAGGGAAATACTTCAAGCAGGAGGGAGGAAACGCTCTAAATGATTAGCATCAGGAGTGAGGAAAATGTAGTCCTAATTCTCATTCCATATATCTCTCACAAGCTTGTGGAATTACCTAAGTGGAGATAGGCTAACCACATATGCAATACAAAAGATAAGGCAGAGGTCCACAAAAGGCAAGTGTGCTTACAGAGTTGAATGCAACTCAATTTTAACACTTACAGCTGAAGACTTATGAAAATCTTGACTACTCCTCTGAGGAACAACCAACCGGTGGTATCTCATTTCACCCACAAGGAACACCAGAATTATGTTAATTACTCTGGTAGTGCCCAGAGCTGCTATCACACTGACTCAGCTGAGTGGCTTGGTTCTTCTCCCTGCTCTGGTCCTTATGGCATCTACCAAAATTTACATGCCTACTACTCTGATAGGGACCCAGTCCTGGCACTAATGTCAGTAACTCCTGCACACAAAATGGTTCTTGGTCCCCCATACTATTTTTCTGGTCCAAACACAATTAGTGATCAAAAGCAGAGCATGCTCTTTTTGCAAACCTTTTCTGTGGTCTTCTAGCTCTCTTGCTCCCAAGAGTTGTGAGGCTGGGACTTGGATCCCCCAGGCTGGGGAGGAACTGCAGGAAGCCCACGGACTCCCTGCATAGTGCTCTGCCCACCACACTGTAGGTTGGTCCTATTACTACTTCTATAGTTTTTAAACAAATATCAGGAACTAGCAGCAAATTTTCAGGATCCAGTAGGTATCCAAAAGCAGGTGAGATTTTAAATGCCTCTTCAGTATTTGCTCCTAAGTATTCTCCTGTGCCAAAGGTAGCATGAGCCATGCCATTAATTAATTCTAAGGTAATATAGTAGCTTTATCTCCTTGCACACCTCTCATCATCTATATATGGGAATAGTACTGTTCAGTAACACTGTAGGTATATTTGAAGGCTAATTAAATTAGCATCTGCAAAATACTAGCTCCCTGGGAAGGCAGGTGCTGTATAAGTGAATGATATTATATTTAAAATGTAATGCTAAGGGAAACATTTTTTTTCCAGATTCTCGCAGAAATCCTTGATGGGTTGTAAAGCTGAAATTTCAGTAACAAGTTGTCAACACCAACCTGTCCTCCCAGAACCCTCTCTTTTCCTTCCCACTCTTTCCCCAAAACACCAGCCATCTTGAAGCGCCTAGAATGGCAAAATAAAACCTGGCATTTTTAAAAGAACAAAAGAATCAAAGTAAGTAACAGGAAGTCTATTTCTTTTTAGGGTTAAAAATGCTTCCCTGTATCGCACATACAATTACATTATACACAAACTCAGTATGAACACACTCACAGAATTCACATGTACATGTTTGAGAGATAAATTTAAGCACACAAATATAATTAGAGATTAAATGAAACAAACTATTGTTTCAGCAGCAGAGAAATGACTGGGGAATTTTACCTACCTTGTTTCTTTATTTTAAACTATTTTTAAGCCTTACTTTCTACTCAATAAATTAATGAGTTAGCAGAGGACTGATTCCAGTTCTTCTAAAATGGCTAGAATGCAAGTCAGGCCCCTATCAATTCAATTTTGAGAAGGAAAACAATCACTTCACAGTAGATAGTGGTTATAAATCAAAGTAGCATGATTCCCCTCACATTTCAGAAAATAATAGCATTGTGTTCATTCCAAGAGTCATGACAATCTCAGATACTTCCTAATGAAGACTGCTACCCTCCATCTGTATCATATCAGGCACTATTATCTCCCTTGCCTCTTCTTGTACCCTACAGCTTTCGATGGTTATTTAATGCATCCTGGCCAGCCATTCTTTTAAATTAGCATGCCCCACAAGATGCAATATCCTTCTGAATTCCCCCAAGAACCATTGCGGCTGTAATCTGCACTTAATGTTGAATTTGCACCAGAGAAATTCATTAGCTATGAATCGTATAAGGCTTCCTTTATGCATGTTTTCATTTCATTCATCCAAAACAAGCATAGTCCCTGGCCAAAGCAAACAAATTTGGCATCTTCCCAATAAAATCAATTGTTAATACACATACCGAAAAACTCCTATGTATTCAAAATGGATAAATTACAGCTTGGATCCAGATTGTATCCTTCTGAATATCTTTTTAGACCTTGGCAATGGCTTTTAAGTTAAAAAAATTTCCATTTTTTATATACGTATCACAAGAGCAAAATCTGGAATTATGATACAGAACTGTAATAATACTATGGACTACAATTCTGAAATCAGAGCTACATAGACAGTGGACAGATTTGAAATATTTAAATATTGCTTTGTCCAACAGTAATTTGAATATTTAAGATGTGGAGGCAAACCTGTTGTGGTTTGATATATATACGACGTAGAAAGTAACACTCTATATGCAGGTTTGCACACAAACACACAAAAATATTCTGGGGTTTTTGCTGTTTTTTGTTGATATTTGATGCTAGGATGTGCTCATCTAGACCAGATAGCAAAACTACCTGGTACTATTGTAATCAATTACCACCCTCTTTGAGATCCCAACAACAGGAAGGAGCATGAAAAATGAGTCTTGCAAAACTTGAACTGAGAAGTGGACAAGGGTAGACTGATTTGAGCACTGCAGCATGCATGAACAAATTAAGTTGTTGCTGCTTGTATTAAATGTGATGAAATCTTGAAAAATGGCTTTCTCTTTTACAGCTTTTTCCCATAAGGAAAAAATTTGTATAATTTGTTGAATTGTTTTTAGTTGAAAAAGACCTTTAAGTTTATCAAGTCCGACCACTTACCTCATACTGCCAAGTCCACCACTAAGTATCTCTCTAAGTGGCACATGTATGTGTCTTTTAAATACTATCAGGGATGGTAATTCCACTAGTCCCCTGTGGTGGAACAGGGCAGCCTGTTCCAATGCTAGATGACCATTTCAGTGAAGAAATTTTTCCTAATATTCAGTCTAAACTTCCTCTGGTGCAACTTGGTGCCATTTTCTCTTGTCCCACCTTTGTTGGCTGGGAGAAGAGACTGACCCCCACCTTGCTACAACCACCTTTCAGGTTTCTCTACAGCTTTGAAGACTGATAAAGTCACCTCTGAGCTTCCTTTTTTCCAGGCTGAACAGACCCAGTTCCCTCAGCCATTCCTCATAAGACTTGTGCTCCTGACCCTTCACCGGCTTCATCCTTCTTCTCTGGACACACTCCAGCACCTTAAAGTCTTCCTCATAGTGAGGGGCCCAAAATGGAACACAATATTTCCAGGAACAGCGTCACCAGTGCTGAGTACAGGAGGAATTATGGTAGCATAACTATATACAGAAACACTCCAGCCCTCCATTTTAAAGGACACAAAAATCCTGTAGTTTTATCTCTTTCAAGAATGACTGCATTAATAGAACCACTGAAAGCAATTACTGCAACAATTTAGGAGTCTTGACAGTTAAATTACAACATCTGACATAAATGGAGATAGGATGCTTCAGCACTTGATATTGTACCTTTTGGAGTGAACAGACTCAGAAAATATATAGATTCCTTTGTATATTAAAAAGGCTTATTTAAAATTCCTTTAATTTGGACAGGCAAATTCCCACACTTTTTCCTGAATGTAGTGCTCTTTAATTACTACATTTTATTAAAATATTTCTTAAAATCACATGCAACGCAATCCAATGAAGGTACAGAACCAAAACCCGCAATGCTATTCTAAAATAAAGTAATTCATGAAAATGAAGAGAATTCTACTGTATGTTACTACATATATTACTACATGTTACTACATGTAATACAGAGTAGATTTGTCAGGGCTTTGGAGCAGCTACATTCCCTTTTTCTTTGGGCCATATAAACTGCAGCTAGCCTAGAGTTAAGATCTATTAATATACTGTATGGCTGCTGCCTTTCAGAGGTAAACTAGGCTTAAACTGAAATCATCAGGAGCTATAGAAGCTGAGTCTCTCCTTCAAATAATTTTTCTCAAGTATTTTTATTTGCAAAAAAATGAACACAGGTTATCTAGATGCAAAATAATAGGGCAAAAATCTCATACTTTACTACAAAAAGATTTACGATACCTGTAGCATTTCTATGCTTACAGATAAAACTACATGCCAATATAGACTTCTGTATAGCAGGGTAAAAGTAGCATTACATGTCACATCTAAAGCTTCACTCCTATTTTACACTTGTTTTTATACTTCTGAATTATTTCTCAGGAGTGCAAGCTTGCCTGGTCCTCTCCTTCGTACTTTCTGCACCACCAGGTCCTAATATGACATTACTAAGCCCAAATTAAACAAAAGTTGTATTTTGGTGATCATTAGCATGCACCGAGAATCTTTATATCTCAATGGGGAATCAATCTATGACCTTTTAAAGTATGTCTTCCTAGTTTGTATCCACTATCAATATCCTGAATTTTCATTCAAATACCATTATAATGATGTGACTTCCTCATAATGTATTTGACTAGTCTTCTAGTCCACATAAATGTCTAGTGTTGTCCATAGGTTTGATGGTTCAAAAGACCAATTTCAATTACACATTTTTCAGTTTATAACTGAAATATATCAGCTATAAAGACAGTGGATTAAGGGCATTACTGGAATAGTGCTCACTTGCACTCCTCAACCTCCTCCAGGCAAAACATATTCAGACTGAAAATTCAAGTAGTGGTAATAAAAATATTGTTTGAACTAGTGTACTTCTATTTCATTCTGTTATAACCCTGGAGATTACACACTCCACCTGCAAGCAAGAAAATACAGTAAAGGGGTGTGTTTGGCAGCTGCCTTTTCTATTTAAAGTGTCAGGTTCACATTTTCAACTATTGTCTCCAATTCTAAGACAGTAGTCAAAGTATTCTAGCTTGTGAGTTTGAAAAAACGTATCAGGGCCAATTTTTCCATGTTTGATTTACAGGTAGAGCATGAGATATATGGCTGGTTTTTCCACTTCTCCATGTCATACCTTTTCTATGTATTCAGATCTTAATGGCACCAGCAGTTAGCACTGCAATTCAGATCAGTGTATTTATTCACCAAGTTCTTCAATCCTTTTTAGAGTATGCTCTTACGTGTTTGCTTGAAGAATAAGAGTATTTTAAAGATGCTTAGATAATTATATTAGTTTGCTGGTGTTTGTTGGCTTGGGTTTTTTTTGGGGGGGAGGAATGTCAGAAGTTTCATTTGCCCTGCATGTTCCAGAAAGAAAACTTTTGTAAGCATAATTATACCAAATTTTATTAATAAACCAAATTTTATTAAGTTATTGTTTGTTCTGGACTTAGGAGCATCGGTATTTCTTTTCACTGATGCACAATTTGGTTTCTTGTTTCATTTCTTTGTATGATGCAAATATTTAAACTGCTGGAGTGCCCAGCTGGTGCACACAGAGCATACACCATAGACTAGCCTGTTAGTTAGTCTGTCTAATCTGCCTGCCTTGACCAGAAGCCACTGACAAACTCTTCCTTCTTCATAGTGAAATCCATGCATGCAGCTACGTTAGTTTTCTTGACTTGTGCTGACTGTTGAAAGTTGAAGTACTCTGCAAATACACTTCATAAGATTTTGTGGTGGCTAATGAGGACATTATTTGCTATAAATGTGAAGAACTTACATACTTGAGTGAGCTGGTACAATTTTCTCTTCCAAAACACATTATTTTGTACAAGTCTGTATGAATTTTCATTACCACAGATCTTCCAATAAAATCTTGTATTTACCCAACCAACTGAACCTCATCACTGTCCTCTGTCTCAGAGTACATATTACCAGGGTTTTAGTCTTCATGTCTTGGCACCTTTACCCAAAGTAAAAACACTCAGACAGTAGCCTTCTGTGGAATATCCATGGTCATCCTGACACATACTGGAGTGCAATAGGCTCAAGAGATATTTTTTTCCTACTCCTTCTGGAACAATGAGAGTGAGAGAAAAAGCCTGAAGATCGTTCCTTCAATGAAGTTATTCAGAAAACCTTTAGAATCAAGATTTTCAGGAGGAGAATATCAAAACCATATTGTGTGCATATTTAATTTTTCACATTTCTGGAACAAAATGGCCCAGTTCCGCTGTGCTTCCTGTGCCAGCTTTTGTCTGTAGACAGCTGCTCACGCATGCCAACCTCTTAGAGCTTTTCCGATTTCCTTTTAACTCTCCATTGGTAAAACAAAATTTCCAGTATCTTTCAAGGTCTTTTAAGATGACAGCTGCTTCTATTGTCTTGGCAATGTATGCCAAGATGATCTCATTTGAGAAGTCATTGTGATGTTTGATATGGATTTAAGATAGACTAGTAAATTCATGCAGGAGAAGAATCCAAACACTTCATATTAGATCAGTTTTTCTCACATTTGGTGTCAAACTTTGGTTAAAAAAGAAGACAGAATTTCACTGTCTTATTTGTTAGGGATTAATCTAATACTTAGTTAATCTCAGATCTTATCGAATCTCATTTCACTCTTAGGTCATTAATGCACACTTGGATCATCGGGCCTTGTACAATGCCCTGGAGAAAGCTAGTAATTAACCTACTTGCACACTGACCATAAGCCATCTATACCTCCTCTGTTTCCTTCAGTCAGTTCATAGCATATAACTGCTCTTTTTTTTGTGCTGGCCTACCTTGAATACTTAATTTCCTTAGATACCTTTGACAAAGTCATATTGAGATCACAGGGGCATAGCTAGATTTGTCCTCTTTCTCAGTGCAGTAGCACTGGGATGGCAGAGCTAGCTCCTACAATGTCTAGAAAGATTCAATTAGATAATAGAAAAGATCAATGAGGAATCATACAGGAATGTGGAGGGTTTCTTCTGTATCCTTCTCAGAATGCCCCTTACAAAAGTACCTTGCTGCTTATCCCTCCAGTGATAATATCCCTCCTACCCTAGACAGCCTCCTGCTGTGACTACTGCCAGACATGGAATACTGTCGGAAACTTTTGGCAAAGTGTTTCATATGTCTAGATGAAGATCTGGCTAACATAACACTTTCTGTGACAGATTTAAATTCTACGAGATTAGTAAGATTAGATTTTGCTCTTGAAGGAAGCTGGACTGATTTGCATCTATTGTATCATGCTTAGTTTAATGTTATATAGGTTCTGGATTGCTTTTTTCAGCAATTATTCCAGATCCTAATTTAAGGTCAGTGCTTCATGCTCCTCAAGTCACCTCCTAATATTTCTTTAAGAGAAGTTTTTTTAAAGTTAAGTATTTGTTACATAACAGAACTGTAGACAAGTAATTTATTCTATCATGAAGCAGTGTTTTTATCAGCAGCTCAGTCAACTCCTTCTCAAACATTTCTGTAATTCCTGCATGAACTGTGGCTAGGCCCACTATCTAATTGCAGTTTATTCTACTGCCTGATTTTTGAACATCTCATCTCCCATTATGCCTAGTTCTCATTTGCAAAAAAGAAATGTTATAGTAGGAGAATATGCCTCATCTTCTGTGACAGGTACTAATGCAAAGTCATAATCAAGCTGCTTTGAAATTATATTTAAAACATGTCTTCCTCTGACTCGGAGCTTTGACTGCAGCAATGAAGGAAGAAAGAACTGCACTCTCTTCCCCTCTTTACTGTATGTAGGAAAATATCCTTTGAAGATGCACATGCAGCCAAGGCAGGACGCTGGGCTTGTGGGGCAGTAAGTGCAGGTTACCCAACAAAGCTGAGAAATCTTTTGATTTCCTTTTTTATTTTGTTCCATTACTTGTATGTGTGTTTAGAGGTAAAACACTTGTAACCAGATTTGAGGGGAGGAAGAAGTAAAGATCAGCCTGTGGATCATTATCCCTTGAGAGGTACTGAGGGTGCTTCCTTCTGTAGCACAGCACTTTGGCAAAGCCCATAGTGCTGTGGGGATGCAGGACACTACATAGTGTTACACTCTCTTCGTGTGACACTGTGCAATGTGGGGAGACTTTTACCTTACAGACAGGAATGTTGGGAAAGAAAGCATTTTGTGGTGGCTGATGTAGCAGACACAGGCTGGCTTTTCCTTTGGTCTCTTCTGGACTATTACATCTATTACATGGTTGGCTGTGTTTGCAGGCACCCGGCTCAATGATCCATGATCTGTCATCCAGTCCTGTGGGGAATAATTGGGGATAGCAGTAACAAAATCTCTGCTATTTTAGAGAATCCGGGAGTCTTGTTCCTCATTTCCCCTGTGTTCTGCAAGAGTTGCTGTGAATTCTTTAGCTTCCCCAGCTTTCAGAGGTGTTAAAAGGTTTGCTGGGCTTGCAGACTTGTCTGGGAACTCAGAGACATTGAAAAATAGCAACAGAATGGCTTGATGAAAGAACAAAGGGCTGCAAGCCAGAATCTGTCCTTTGCCAGATGGTCATCTTAATAATACTTTGCATAAATGTAGCATTAAGAATTTGTACTTTGGCCTCTGAAGTGGATACATATCATTAAAACTGTTTTACAAATGAGGAAGCTGAGGATTGAAAAGGTGCATTCAGCGGCCACCACATTGCTAAACCCATATATGAGCGATGCTAAAAATATTTGCACACAGGTTTTGCAGAAAAGGTCTTAGTGGCTACATTACATTATAGAGATCCTTGGAGTAAACTGTGATGCTCAAAGAAAGAAGAATATATCTTAGCAGCCACACTACAAACCTGAGCTAAAGGAGATTCCTGACTTTAGACTTAGAGACCTTTTTGGTTGCTTTGGGGTATTAGAGTTTGTTCCAGGGATTAGGATAAAGGATTCTATCATTCAGTCAAGAGCTACAGCCAAGCATCAGGGTAGAATTCAGCACTGACACTGAACCAGGAGAAATGTTTTACCCAGTGTGCCTCAACAGGTTGGTAGATGTTTGTCAATATGTTCAGCTTGCATATTCTGTGGACAGATAAAAAAGCTTGTTTCTGCCCATGCTGCAAGCAGACATCAGCTTAGTCTGCCTATACTCCAGGCAGGAAAAAGAAGCCCATGACCATATGCATTTGGGCTTGGAATTAATCAGAAAAACTAATCTTTCCTTAAATTTCATCATGTAGGTCTAAGCAAGGCACCAATATGAACGTATGATTTTCTCCCTCTCTAGTTATGCATTGTCATCTGCTCTAAAACACGAAGAGGAAGCATCCCTTCAATCTAGCTCCTCTACAGTAACCTCTCAGTAGATTTCATTCTCATTTGGTAGTGAATATAATTTTGAAAGCATGAAGAATTATGCCCTTCAAGCATTACTCAGTAAGACATCCTGCCAAGAACACTGCAAAATATCTAAACTTTACTTTAGCTCCTTTATGTTCAATGTCATTTGTCCCTCAGCATTCAAGTACAATTTGATAGAAAGGATACTTTCATAAGGATTTAGGGCACTAATTCTGAACCAAAGAGTCACAAAAGCAAAAGGATAGTGAAAATAAATCAGGGTGACTTGAAGTACTGTAAATTTTATTATATTATAAAGCAGAGAGAATGCTGGTTTCCAATTTGGCACACATATCCTGGCCATTCAAGGTCAAATAATCTGTTAACCTCTCCAAACAGACACATGAACAGAAGCTTATATATCCTTCTTGCTACTGTGGATATATTCTTTGTTCTTACATTTACAATAAATGGAAAAAAATCATAAAAAATTGATTAAGACTTTGCCAAGTTGAAAAGCTTTGCCACACTGTTCCAATTTATATTTTAAGAAGAAAAAAGCCTGGAAATATTTAATCTGCCAACAGCTGCTGAAAGTGGTGAGTTAATAGGAAAGACTTTTCTTTGAAAAAATAAATATAAATAACAATATATGGACAGAATAAACACTTTCATGCTTTGGAAGAAAATCATAAAAATATTGATGCTTTAAGTATTGTAGATATGAAAGCCTGAATAAGTACAGCTTAACATTGATATATTGCTATGTCCTCCTATTTATGTGAGTGGGTTGTAACCTAAAAACTTTACTAAGTACACTGAGAAAAAAAAAAATACGGCCTAAAACAAAGTAAGCAGAAATTTTTTGCACATGGTGTGTACACCCAGTTGACCTCACATGAGCTCTGAAGTGCCTGTACATTCAGGAATGCTGTTTACAGAGAGACCTTCAGGGAGCCAACTGAAGATCATAAGACAAATAAGGTTTTGCGATACTACCTGCACTTCCAACAAATTAGGTGCAAACCAGCTAAGTACCAGTGAAGTACTGGGACATCTTTTTACAAAGCAAACAAATGAGAAGCAGAGACATGATCTTACGGGGGAAGAGATAGCACCTCCTGCAGTATTAGAAACAAAGATACTAAAAGCAAAGAGGCAGACTTCCCATCATAACACCCATACATATGAATAACCTTCTTTTACTGCTGAGCCACAGGGAAATGTCCTGAAGGAGGAATGGCAGAGTCACTTTGTTTAACACAAACTACTTAAGGATTATACACAGAAAAATACGGTATGGTACTGAGTTTGGCATCTGTTTTGGCATCTGTCACACCAGTCCTGCAAGGGAGCGTTCAGAGCTGCAAAAGAGGCCAAGGGGGACTATATTCTGCACAATCACCACCAGGAAAAGAGTGTGCCAAGTAGATATTTGAGTCAAATTTATAAACCAACTTGTTTTAGTACAGTGCTTCTATTTTTAACATGCAGGGATGAGCCAAGAAGCACTGAAATAATGCATTACAAATTACAGAAAGATATGGTCTCTCCCTCACACTTTTAATATTTGAACTTGCAGGCTGTATTCAGCTTTGGGGTAAGTACAGGCAGCTTTATTTAGAAAAAGAATAAAATGGAAATTGCTTACAAAACCAAGTCTTTTAAAAAAGTATAATTCCCTGTCAGTGACTGCTTAGTAATTTATAAATTATTTTGGCAGACAGTAATGAGTAAATGAGCTAATCTTTACTTAAATAAAACGAGCCATGTCTTTTAGTTCTTTGTTTCACATTTTTCATTATTCAAATGTCATAAAAGAATATTAAAATTATCTTCCTCTCTTCCCAAAACACGGCGATATCTGACTCAAGTTTTCCTGGTATCAATTGGTTAAAAGTAAAAATTCTAGGCTGCAAAAACGCAAATGCTGAATTTCTGAAAAATTTCTCATTTGCATATTTACTCGTTTTAAAATTTCAGATTTTTAGAAAAACAATAGAAATCTCTTGGCTTTACACGTATCACTTTTTTGGTATTTGATTAACATACACTTAATAACACTCATATAGGTAGACATACAGCTTTTAGTATCACTGATTTGGATCAGCCTTATTTTAATGAGTTCCTCAATATTTTAAACCCTTCACACAAATTTACACTGGGGATTTTCATTTTGGTTTTCAATAAGGTCAAAATATGTGCCTGAACACCCATAGAAAACTATCATATAACAATGAATAAGCACATTCAATTTTGTCATATTATTTTATTGCAAAGTTCTGATAATCCCTCACCTCATTTATGATTTAATCCAAAGTTCACTGTAATCTGTGTGTCCAAAGATGCAGTATCAATGGAATAACCTCATATTAAATATATTCAGGAATCAGCTAGCTTCCTGGTACCATCAGACTGTTACTGCCTGTTGCCGACCACAGCTTCTGCAACAAATTCAGCAAACATTTCTTTCCCGTATTAGAGAATGTTTTAACAGTGCAACAGGGCAGCTTTCAGCACAAACGCTTGTGTTCTCCTCACACTCGTAATTCAGGCTCAAAACAGCTTTTTCTCAAGAGTCGAAGACCTGCTTTTCTCCATCTGACTCTTACATACCGTTGTGGCATTCATTCTGCAGGATTATTATGCCGGGTTAAAATCCCTATCGTAGTTTCTGTTGAAGTGCCCAGTCTAGACTCTTGTCTCTTGACCCTTGTTTCTGAAACATATTAGTCCTCCAAGGTCATATTAAGGTCTTCCAAACACACCAGCAAAGCAAAGGAGCTTGTTTTGGTCTTTATCCTCCCAACACAGGCTTGCCTGCAGCAATTTTATTTTAAGTATCCTCATTCCCAGGTCAGTACAGTCTATTTTTGTTGTGAATTTACCGTGCCTCCCTGCCACATGTATTTACCCTTGGACAACACCTAGTTGTCAACCTTACCAGTATTCATCTGCTACTTCACAGGCTGTCAAACAACTACTCAGGTGTTAAAAAACCCAACCAAGTCTCTCTAGAGCCTTAATTTAAGTGTTAGCAGGGAGCTGAAAATTAGCAGCAACGTTCCTGCCTGCAGCTACGAAAAAAAGTGAGAAATGACACTTTAATGATTGCTGAGAAAGGGTGGATAGTGAGTTTGCTAGTTGCTCTCCATTTCACCTTCCCTGCCAACTGCCGTATGCATAAGCATACATTTCTGCAATTTCTTTCATGAGGGTAGGAATCCAAGCTATGAATTCAACTTGGGACAGTAAATTCCCACATCGAGTACATTGCTGAGGCCTAGCAACCTGCTTGGGAAACTCGAGAATATTCCCCCCATTGCCAACTGCACTGCAGAAAGTTTACTTGCTGCTGTTTTGGAGTGCACTAGTCCACAAAACTTCTCAAAGTTTTGTGCAGAATTTTTGGTTTTTTCACCTGCAGTTCATTACTTTTACCTCCATGATCCACCTGAAACTCCTCTATTGTTTTTTTATTTTTTTTAAGTTGATGATCTCTGCTCAGGCATTCATTTTCAGGTCCTTGTTGTCAGTCTTTGAGAACTTACTGGCTTTTTGATGCTGACTTAGCAGCTACATCCCATTCAACCATAAATGGTGCTTGCTCTGCTGAACACTTTTAAATCAGTTGTGTGTGCTTTTCACTTTCAAATCATCTTCCCACTTGCCCTTGGTGCAAACAACTGCCTCCCTGTCAGGCCAACAGCTGGTTCACAATACACAGACAACACATCTCAGCATTTTCCTTGATAAGGCTGACTTTTGATGACCAGATGATAAAACTGACTGCCAAAACAAGATGAAAAAAACTTCAAACATTAAGTCTACCAATCTGGTGAGGGCTCTTACACTCACACCCTTCTGATACTTGCCTCATTTGCTATTGCCACCACAGCAGCCAAGCTTCATTTGTGGTTTCCTTGAGGTGGAGTTGTGTGCAACCGTGCATGCAAGCGTGTGACCCAAATCCTAACTCCATGCTGTCACCACCGAACAACATCACTGTGCCGCACATTTACCTCGAAGGCTTTTTGGCTTGAGGACCAACACACGCCCAGCTTCCTGTTGTAGATTTCTTTCCCAGCTCTCTCATTCCACTTCATCTCAAATCTGAGGATCTTTGATGATCAGTTTAGCTGTGCCATGACTTCTTAGTGGCCCAGTAGCATCTTGCCAGCAGACAAAATGAATTCCAATCTGCTTCTGTATTTGAAAGCCTACATTCAGATAACAAATTTTAACAAACTGCATTACCTCTTGTCCCTGCTAAACTGCTGGTGGCCATAGCCAATGTGTAGCCAGCACCCACAGCTGACACAATCTCTATCGGCTACATGGCCAGATGCACATTATGATTAACAGCACAAAGGACGATCTGTTGGCCAGAGAGGCTCTAAACACACGGAACACTGCCAAGGTTGTTGTTCGATTTGACCAGTTTTGCACATAATGAAAATAAAACTACAGCAGTAGGCACCCGGAAAAACACTTAACCTCTGAGAGAAATCTGAGTATTAAAATCTCACATCAAAAAATTTAATCTAAGGCATCATAGGTCCAGCTGAATTCTGAGCCCAGGAGCACTTTCCATCTCCCAGCTATGCACTTTGGCTGCACAACAGCCCGAGGCTGAAGATGCGAGTGGGATGGGGAGAGTCACCCCGTGCCCTGGCAGGTCTGTATGACTGGGGGTTAAGTCTGCAGGGCACAGAGATGAACACATCCCTCCTATAGTTTAGGCATGTGTGACAGAAAATAGAGTGCAGGGAGCAACGAAAGCTGGAGAATGCATACCTTCTGAATAAATTGCTTTCTCTGCATGAACTTTGACATCTCTTAATTACTGTGCTCAGTTTTTAATAACAGAGAAGATACTAGAATACTAGAGGGATACTAGGTTTGGTGGAACATGGCAACTTTAGAGATAATATGAGAAATAACCCTCAAAATATGAGGCATGTAAGAGGTATTGGAATAAATGCCTGTAGCAGTTTATGAACAGATTCAGAGATGATGGTTCACAGTTCACCTATAAAACTGTAAACAGTTTTGAGAGAAAGATTAATTCCATAGAACAGCATGGAAATGTAGTGTTCAGCTGTGATATTCTCTTAAAAGTTAAATATATTTGTACTATCTAACACTAATGTTTCAGGGGAAAAAATCTTTTAATGTGAATGAATAATCACTACACCGTATTTAGTAGTGCAATTCTCCCTTTAATTGTTTATTCTCTATTGCTGACTGTTTCAATGATTCAAGACTAAATATTAAAGAATAAATAAAGTGGATGCAAGAGATTTCTTAATACCTAATGTCTAAGCTGTACTTTATAGATGAAATCTCAGCCAATTCAATTGTTACATAACCAAGAGTCTCATGGCAATTTGGGAATTGCTGTAGATGAAGGTTGATTACTCTCCTCTGCCTATCCTCACCATAGCTTAATCATATTCTATTTCTGACTTAAGTTACAGCACTTCACTGACAAAATAACAGGCATCGATAATGTTTTGAAGACAAAGGAAAACTGTCTTTTTGAAGCACTGCAAAACTGAGTCATGCATAGTAATACCCATTTTTCAAATAAACTAATTCAGAATTTACACATGCATTTAAAAGAATAAATCATTACAATGTCTAAAGAATGCCACATTCCTGGAAATGTTCAGGGCCAGGTTAGATGGAACTTTGAGAAAGCTGGTCAAGTAGAAAGTGTCTCTGGCCATGGCAGGGGGCTGGAACTAGGTGATCTTTAAGATTCCTCCTAACTCAAAGCATTTTATGATTTATACTATACTTCTATGATGCAAAACAAAACTTTTTTCTTTTTGCATGTGTCCCAGGAAGACAATGGTGTTTTGAGTACATGCACACCATAGTCTGATGACATCCCATCACACATCATGTGTACATGATGTGATCACACATCATGTACACATCATGTACTATCTGAACATACTGAGCACAAAACGGATTGCTATAGGACAAGGGGGCATCAGAAAGGTCATTCATGCTGACCTTCCCTACAGGCTCGTTTCTCTTCAATTTTTGCTTCGGGAGTGTTCAGACTGTGCCCTTACTCTCTCCTCTGCCTCCAGGCACAACAGGAGCCTCTTTACCTTTGCTTAGAGTTACCAGAACCAACCACAACCTCTCTTTTCCCTGATACACTGCATGCCTGTGATGCAGGTGGAATTCTCAGGGGTCTGCTAGTACTGATACACACCATCTGGTGGCAGGAGAATGTCTGTCTAGTAATATAGACCTTATACTATTTCTGTCTGCGTCTTAATTCATATATAGTTAATGGACTCTACTTCCATCACACTTTATTCCTAGTGATATCATAATTAAAAAAAAATAAAACTTTGAATTTTATGGAACTTAGAATTCCATAACAGCTGCTGATTACCCATCAGCCGTGCTGTAGATGTATATTTTAAAACCTAAAGGCATCACTATCCTCACCTAGTTTTATCTCCTGAATAACAGAAGCTGAAAGGAATATCACCCAGCAATTAGCTGAGAGGCCTATATTTTTCCCCTCGGGAACAGTTTTCTCCTAGTATGTAAGAACAGTCACTGAACTCACATTGAACTCAGGTCTCATGTGATTTCTACAAACAGCAGCTGTTGCAATGCCTCTCATTAACCTGTGATTGACATGAGGAAGACAGCTGGCCCGGTGAGAGGCAACAGGCCAGCAGTGTAAATGGTGCAGGAACACAATTCAGCTGTTACCATCCGTGAAACTACATCCGAAAACTTCACATCCTGAATAATCGTTTAAAGAGCCAGTTTAGCACAGCAGTGGCAGCAGAGGCAGCACGCCCAGACCTGGGCAGATACACCTGAGAAAATGCAGACCCCACGGAAGGTGCATTAAGAGGGCCCAAACTGTTGATATGAGCAGAAAATGGACAACTGCCTTCTCTTAATTTCTGAGGAATACTTTATTATCAGTGCTCTAGTTACACTGTTAGTTTTATTTAAGTCCAAATGAAACCCTGAGCCATGCTTTCATTAAAGAGCACTTATATTCCTATAGTCTTAGGTAAGCAGCTAATTTTAAATGGCTGTACCACAAATTAATTGCATTAATTTTAATAGCATTTCATTTAGAAGTCTAGGAGAAAATTAAATGAGACCAGTTAAACAGTTAATAGTATAAACACTCTCTTCATTCACTGATTTATTATTAGGGAGATGCAATGTAATTCAAGTAGCTCCCCTATTAGAAAGCGGAATGGCATGGACTATCATGTGCAGCAACAAATCGAGAGGCTTTCTCCCCGCAATCACCCATCTAAAAAACGCTGCCATGGGCATTGTGGGGTGAGGTCTGATCATCAATGAGGTTGCTACAAGCGGATTCTTTCACACATACCCAACTGACCCCCATTAAACAAGTATAAGAAGCTCATTGATGTTACTTCCCTTTCTAATAATACTAATTTAAAAATTAGAATTTTTGTTACTGGCTTTAAGAGGACTAAATTAGTAACTACTGACCCCCCAACTGAATTTTTAAGATTAAAAATGCTGCTTTTGTATATACGTTTTCTTAAATATATCTTAGAGGAAAATTTTAACTATTTTATAGTCTTATTTCTGAAAGCTTTCAAAAACTCAGTATTTGTTTTGCAATTTCAAATTTTTCAAAATACACTTTACTGAAAGGTTTTCTTTACATTCTCTGAACCTTTCTTCAGGATGTGTAATGGACTGACAACGTAAACAAGATGTATTGTGATGTAAAATCAAAGACTAAGACATAAAGTTAATATTATAAAGGTTCATGCTACACATTGAAAAAAATATTATCAGCTTGGACCGATTTTAAAATTTTTTCTTTGCAAAATATAAGATTGAAAGTTGCATGTCAAGTTAAAGATATAAATGTTTCCTGTAGCAAGACCTAAATTCCATGTGTCCACCTCCCTGCCCTGTCTACTGAATTACAATGTCACTGAATATTTAGTTTGTCCATGATAAGGACTCATTTGGTTGCAATTTCAACTACTATGGCATTTTCAAGTAGGGCAGTCTACCAGAAAGGAGGAGGCACAACTTTCAGACAGGCCTGCACCCTGTCCCACAATGCTTCTTGCATTAAAAATAATTTCTCTTGCTCCTGCATAGCAGGATCAGTCTAAGTAGCATATCAGATATGGTCTCTGTTGCCTCAATAAAACCTTTCCATCTAAATTTGATTTTTCCTCTCATGGGTGTTGCACATTTACTGCAATGATTCCCCTGCAGTTATTTAATTAGAGCCTAATCTTACCTTCTCACACAGAGCAAACCTTTCTTGTACTTATAAACTGCAGCCAGCTATTTGGCAACAGGGGTGGTTTTGCTCATAAAAGCACTTTTTCCTCTTTAGCACCTTTCTAGAGCAGGATGTGCCATTCACTGCCCCACAGTCTTGCTGCCACTGCTATGGTCAGCCATTCAGTAAAAGAGGTCAGGGCAATGAAGTCCATGGTCCAGGTCAGCTCACAGCCAACAGACCCCGGTACGCAGAGGAGGAGAAGGAGCAGCCAGGTACTGATGCTGCAACATACTCACTGTTGCAGAAAGAGGTGCCCCTTCATACTGAGTGGGGGAAAAGGAATAGAGCCAAGAGAAACTATTTTGGGCTGCTACCAGTTTGTGAAACACTAGGGCACTGAGAGATTGTTAAGTGCACACCTGGCAACAAGTCTCCATTACAAGTGACTCTGTTACTCCGGTTAATTCTTCTCATCATCAGCTTGTTCAAATTAAGCGCTTCTAAAGCAAATAAGAGAAAATATCACAAGGGAAGTCCAGATCTTTCCTCAGGTATGTTTTTATAACATTTAGTGGGAACAGAATCCATGCACAAAATACAGAACAGACTATAATTCCAGTAAGTGACATTGAATAATATTGATTTTATTTTTAATACTAACCTGTAAATTCTTCTACTACTATTTAGAGGGAAAAGAAAGTATCATCTGGTAGATTCTCCCAAATGTCTACAAGGCTCCCTCTAATACCCTGGGGAAATACATACTTTCTTCAAAACATTTTTGTGATTTCCAGTTTTCCTTGTGTTAATTGCGAACTTTAAAGACTAGATTTACATTATATTAACAGACTCAATCTTCCCTAACATCTTTGGCAGCCTTTTAGATTTCATATTCACATTCTGAAAGCCCTAAAATATGGAGGTTACTTTACCGGAACAAAAGCATTGTGTTTCCCTGGGATTTTGCCTGCTTCTGGTTTGGAGCTTGAAGTGTGCAAAACATCTGCAGCAGTCAAAAGGGAGCTAAGCAAAAGTGTAGGATCATTCAGAAAGCTAATACAGACACAGAACATAGATAACCTCCTTTCCACCATGAATGTGCTTGAAGGCATCTTCCTGTAAGTAATGTTCCTGGGAATATCTTCAAATATAAAACTACATGCTAGTCCCTGAGAATAAACATCTCTGGAAACAAGGTAGAATTATCAATCATCATTTTTTACTAATGCAGAATGGAAACTGTAGCAAAGTAAAACAATCACACTATCACTGCCATCTGATTTCTGCTACTGGGTAGAGGCTTAAGTATCATACGTGGCTAAAGAAATATTGACTGTACTACTGATTGGAATTACATGTGCTGTTATCACAATATGCACTCTAATATCATACTGGTGTAGTTTCTCTGAAGTAGGAGATGGAGAAACCCCTAGCTTGACTTGCTTGACACTTGCTGGGTATACTGTCCCAGCTGCAGATAAACAGGGGAAAAATGCAGGAATAAGCTTATGGAGGATGAGGAGTAAAAGTGTTTGTCTCAATGAGAAAGCAAGGCTGTTAGGGTCCATAAGTTCCTAAACAAATCAAGTTTAGGAACATTGTCAGCAATCAGACCAAAACTTGTTTTTCACAGAACTTCAAATGGGAAAGAAGATCCAAGAAAATGAGTGGAGCCTGGCTAAGCGAGGTAAGGTAGCAGGAGGGAAGAGAGGGAATCAAGAGGAGGAAGGGGCAGTCAGTGGCATTCAGAAGAAGCAGGTCAGATCAGATTTCCAGCAAGTTCACAAGTTTCCACAACAGTGCAACAACACTTCTTTGGCATAACTTCTTTTCAAAGAGTTCAGAAGTCAATAACTTGGAGCGTGATTGCCCTCAGCTAGAAATAGCTAATTACAGAGACCATTCAAGGCATTCATTGACAGATGCACCAATTTTTTAATTTTTTTTTTTTTTTTGCTATGTTGCCTGTAATAACCTTACAGTTTTCCCAGACCCACCCTAAACCTTTTTCAAATTACAATAAGGAACGGACACAAAAGATCTGAAGAGCCCAAACCTCTACTGTTCTCCTTTAGAAAAAAGATATAATTTTGTCTCAGTTCAATCCACTGTTTTGTCATTTTTATACTATCCCACACTTTATTGCATAATCCATTTGTGAGTCAATACAATTCTGAATAGCCTTCAATGAGAAACAAGTAAATATCTGATTTAGTAGTTTCTATAAAAGAAAACTGTTTTAAGCATCCTTCTGTACTATTTGCTACCCATAACTGGGAATTGGTTTTATCACATCCTAGCACCCAGTGCAAATTCTGTGCATGAAATTTTTAGAAAAATAGCCTAGACAGCAATAGCCTAGTGTTAGACATCATTCCTAGCACTCTGGATTGGTGACAAAGAACATTTACGAACGATAAATTACAACATGCAAGGGAGACACCAAAACAAAGCCTTGCCCTCTTCCAGCAAAATACTAAACTAAGCCTTTTGGAGACATAAAGCATTGATCTTTCCATGCTTTTTTCCTGACTTAGCTGTATTTTTTTTTTTTTACCCAGAACTCTTCTGTCAACTTACATTCCGAAGTTTTATGTGAGTAAAGCTAGCCTCTGAGTGAAAACACCAGCCAGTCTGAGTTTAATGCTGCATTCCTAAGTCTTTCAAAAGGTTTTTCTTTTTCCTTTCAATCAGCTTGGAATAAAAAAAAGAGGACAAAAGTCCAGCTTAATTGTTGACTCAATTTGTGATCAAGTGTTGCCTATTTGCAGGACATGTTTGATCCTTTGCGCTTGGCCCCTGACTTGACCCAATTTTCATAGAACCGTAGAACGTCTTGGGTTGAGAGGAACCTTAAAGACCATTTAGTTCAACCGCCCCTGCCATGGGCAGAGACAACTTTCACTAGATCAGGTTGTTCAGAGCTCCATCCAACCTGAACGCTTTCAGTAATTTTGCATTACATCTTGATGGTACTTAGTGTGCTGGGATTATTCAGAACAGTGCGCTTTTGGAAGAAGCCAACAAGCATTTCAGGGTGTGACTGTTCACAAACACGCGAATGTACTGCGCCACATGATCCTAAGCACGTGCTTAGAGAGGACCTGCCTACAACTCAGATTTTAAAAACTGCATCATCTGTGTGGGGAGTTCCTGCCTTTCACTACACAGTTGTGCTGTACCTTTATTCTTCACACACCTACACTGCTGCTTAGTCATGGATGACACTGCAGTTGTAGCCACATTAGTTAACCCATATTTTAGCCATCTGTGGAAGAGAGCTGGCTTGGGGTTCAGTCTAAGATTTGCATTTCAGTCTCAAAAGAGAGAGAACACTGTTTCCCATTTCTCCATCCCAAAGACAATTAGTTGTTTATCTCACTTCATGGAGGAGACATGTCAATTCAGGACAAGAAATGCTCTATATTGATTGTATGTGGTTTTCCACATAGACTGGCACAATGTAAATTATCCTCATTCCCTATATTTTATGGGTTATAATTTTCCTAAACTACAAATTTAACAATAAATCAAGCATAAATAACACAAATACATTTTATTCTCTATATTAAACAATTAATTTCTATTCTACAGTAACTACTTTTTGATTATGCTTTTTCTACAGATAAAAGTGATTAATTTTGTTTCCCCCCTCTACATTCGTCTCATTCTCAGAAACAGCTTTGGTTTTTCTTTTAACCTGTGCTTTACAAATAAAATTTACATTTAAACAGAAGTTAAGACATTGGAAACCTTATTTTAAGAAGTTAGCTTTCCCAGAAGGAGACTGTCTTTAATCAGCACACTATTGGCTCATCTCAGATAGAAGACAGATAGACAAATTTAGATAACATTGTGGGGAGATGCATTTGGAGAAAGAGTGCAATGTTAACACTAAGTGAAAGTACTACTGCAATCCTGAAACAATTGGCAGATGGGAGATTCAGTTTCTTGACACATTCTTTTAAAAGTTATTTAATGGAAACATTTAAAGAACATTGTGCCACATTAATTAGAGAGGTTGCCATATGTAATATGTATCTATTAATTATAGTAGAACTCTATCTTTCCAACTTGATGTAGTGTCACAAGATAAATTTGAGTAATAGGTGTGGGTTTTAATTTTTTTAACATCCACTCATGCTGAAAGAAACTGGGATCGATTTCATCCCCTTTCCAAAACTGTAATAAGTAAACTATGCTCCAAAAAGGCTTTCGTACAGAAGAAAAAATGTGCAATAAGAAAAAAATTCAAATAACTTAGTATCAGATCAAATGCCAGCAGAGCTGGAAATAGATCTCAGGTCTCTGACACCCCACTCCAGGCTTGTCTCATCTCATCTCATCTCATCTCATCTCATCTCATCTCATCTCATTTCATCTCATCTCATCTCTCTTGCCTCATTTATTTACACTAGTTTTTCTTTTCTGCTGAACTGAATTACAGAATCCATATCAATAGCTGGGCTCACAAATTAAATATATCATTTTAATAAGAAGTGTTTAAAAATTTCATTTTAATTGTCAGTGGTAATGCATCTTGCACTAGCTTGCTTCTTCTGAACACAAATATATGCTGCTTTCATTTCTTAAGTTACTGATCACTCATCTAAGGCTGAGGAAGGCCATAATGGCACTCATGGTAACAAAAATCAATAGAGCTGTAAATAAGCTTTTCTATAGCTCCTAACAATTTTAAGTCATTCATTAGCTAAAAACATATGCTAGCCACTGCCTTTTTACACTAGTTTCTACTCTTTTCCTGTAGTTATACCCACCACCTTCTACTTATGGGTCAGAAGAGAGGATTCTGTGGACATGTTAATATACAGTCAAAGAGACTTCTCCATATCCTTTACAGCCTGTCTTTTGGATCAAATCTCTTTTCCAAGCTCCCAGCCAGGCTTTCCAAATATCTCTGGGAAGGACAGAATAAGTCATTTTAATAAATTCTAACCACATTTTGGCCTATGGGTGGACAGTCAAAGCATTCAGACCATTCAGAGTTTACACCTCTAAGATTAGAAGTCACATCAGAGTTACATCAGAGTGTAAAAGGACAAGGCTCCACAAGGTAAAAAGCATTGAGAAACTAAAACTGCTTTTTAAAATGTGCTAAAATGGAGACCTTGAATTTGAACCCTTTCATAAAGACAGTGAGCTTAAGGGGAAATTGATAATCTCACTGGACTATGCCTGAGTAGGAGGAGACTCAAGTACTATAAGGTCAAACACATTGGCCGTGGAATGCCTCATTTTTCATTTCACCTTAAGAAAATCAAAACACACTATAAGGTAAAAGAACAGTACATCAAGAGAGAAGACAGGAGAGGAAAATTCATGGCATTTTGAGGTTCTCTTCCAAATTTCTGAACAAAGTAGCACTGTAAACCATATTTAATACCATTTAATACATTCAGTTCAGCTTTTTGATCAAGAAGTGGAAACCTTGGAAAATTTCCACAGGCATGTTAGCAAGGCATACCTCCTTATTGCCAAAATATTTGTATTTTAGTTCAAATTGGCTTTTTTCTTACTACAACATGAATTTCCAGCTCCTCATGCTTTTGCAGAACAAGCTAGGATCTATGGGGTTCAATAAATACAGTAAAAAAATGTGAGGTATTAGAAATCCTGATAATCTTGATGTGTTTCTCAGAAGACCATGAAAGAAAGCTGGATTTGATTGCTTGCCAAAGAACAGAGGAAAAGGTCTTTAAACTAAATCTCACTGGATCAAAGATGACATCTGACCACTGAGAAACAAATCTTTTACAGTTTAGTAAGTAGCAAAAGCCTAAATAACTCCACCAGAGCACCATATATTAACACAGATCTGACAACTTTGCCAAAAGGAGCTCTTACTATTCAATCATAAAGGAATTTTGGGCTTAGCCTCCCAGGCAGATATATAAATATTTTCTGGGAAGAAAGAAAACCTGTAATTTCTATGCAGAGTGCACATATACTTTGTTTCCCGCACCTCTCTGCACACAGTATAGACCTGAACTGTGCCAGGTATTTTCAGACTGAGCCTGAACACACAACCTCAGCTTTCTCATGTGAGGCTCGGACTACTTGTATTAATTTAAGCTTGATTTTCACAGTGGCTGAGTTCCCTAGAACTAGGTGCAAGTAGAGTTAAAGAGCCCAGCACTCATAAATAAATAAGCAAGTGGCTGATCAGTCAGATTTACTACTAGACGTTATAGCAGATACTTTTCCAGTATAGCTATCTGAAAGAAGCAGCTTATCTCCTAGTCTGGTACTCATTTAGAGAGTCATTAAAGGAGGAAGATTTAACTTGAAGAATGCTCTTGTCCTAGATACCTACAAACACATTTATCTTGGAGCCCAGGTGTCCCTGTTAATTGGCACTGACTCTATATAGAGCCCATAAGAATATTCATTGGATTGAGAACACAGTTGTAAATGATTCATGTTGCCAATCCTCAATTACCCATTTGCAGCACCATTACCATATTAAATACGTGATGATATGTGCACTCTTCATTATGTTCAATGTCATCCTTTATTCTATTTATAGGACAAAATCAGAATCTGAAACAGATGTAGCAATTTTTGGGAAGCCTTGTCATAATTTTAAAAACTGAAATCTTGGTAAGATTTTGGGAGAAAAAAACCAGAAAACCAAACTAAATAGTTTGTCTGACTGCAAAATCATTCTATATGCAAGACACTAGCAATACTGCCAGCATGAAGCTGTATCTAGCCTCCAAAACCTTTATTTGGGAGACACTGTAGTATCAGTAATTCTCAGACAAGATTTCATCATAGGCAATACCCTAATAAAACAAAATTTAATGTATGCACCATTTCACAATTCCTCCCACATATATTAGTGTACATGGCTTATGCAATGTGTCTCACTTCAGAATCACCAAGCTGAAATTGCTCAGCCATATGTGGCTTGAAAATAGCTCCAGTGTGGTTGCAGTTTGGGAGACACAGCCTATGATTAGTAAATGGTATGCCTAGCAGTTGCCAGATAACATTTTACTGCTAAGGCACAAGATTGCAGTCTATCTGTGCACTTCAGGAAACCTTTGGAGGCCAGCTTGTTATTCCTGGGACAGTCTTATGTGAAGCAGTGTAGACTGCTTCTCAGCATCCCTGCATCTGCCTGCTGGTCCAGCATTTGGCTCACAGAGTACACAAAATCTAAGAGCCAGGAAAAATTCTGCTGAAAATTAAGCTCAGTATGAACAGACTAACTAATCACAGCAGTGAAACTATACAGTTCATGAAGAAGGGGATGAGGATTAGGAAAGGTTGCATGGAAAGTCAAATAATAACCAAACCAAACCAAACCAAACAAAAACCAAAAAAGTGAAACCTGCTGAAAAATAAAAGGAGCATACCTCTACTTTTTGAGTTTCTGGATGTCATACTGTACATGATAAATAAAAAATATTCTTGCTATATGATTGGGAGTTATTGTGTTTACGTTTAAAGAACAAATGTGAGCTAGATGCAGCTTTTGCCTGTATAATCGAAAAGTTAATGCCTTCAGCTAGCCTGAACTGCTCTGGAAACCAAGATAATGACTTTTCAAAACTTATTTTCAGTATCATGAAGGTAGATTGCCAGAGTATTTTGGTCACTGCAATGCTGACATTATTTTAGTAAGTACTCCTCAAATGCAAGTCCAAAAAGAAGGCTCAGGAGACTTTGAAAGGCCACAAAGGATCAAGCCTAAGACAAAGACATTTAATTTTGTGAGAAAAACACTAGATTTAGGCAAAACAATAGATATTTAAAATTTGCCTTTTTGACCTGTTCCTTCTGGCTTGTTACAGTGTGATAAGGAAAACCACTTTCTTTTAAAGAAGCTGTCCTCCGTGACTATATTTTTGTGAAAATCATAGGCAAAAGTCTGTTCAATAATACATTTGCCAAACAGGGGGATCCATTATCTACTGACCCAGCTAAACAATATGGTGACTTACGTGTTTCCACCTATTAATAGCCTTGGTCAGGCCTATAATCCAGAAAGAGGTACTCACAGGAGAAAATCAAAGACAATGCATGATCATCTTGTAACAGTCAGCCCTGTATCATCACTGCATGATGTGAGAGCATGGCTGAGTGATCAAGCTGAAGGGCTGGGAGGTTTAGAAACATTTCCCTGTTTCATTTTGGAGGACCTGAGTCTACAGTTGTACTAGGAACCTGAGACCTTACCTATAAGTCAACTGTCCATCAGGAATGTGTTAGTGACCAGTCACATCATTGCCTAAGTTCGGTCTTGTATGGTACTGGCCCATGCCAAAGCTGTCGGAGATGAGTCTAATGGTAAAGGCAATCATAAATTGGTCCTTTGGCCTTGTTTCAATATGTGTATATATAGAGCCAGTGCAACTTGATATCTGGGTCCTGATGTCTGACAAGTACATCCCACTGACATCTTCAGCTGTCACACACTTGATGTCCAGCTTCCAATATTCCTAGGTCTGGATCCCTGGACACCTATGTTTCTACCACTGTTCAGCTGAAAACCATTTAAATTTCAGATCCCATGGCCCTCCTCTGTGTCTTGAGATATGCAGAACCAGGGAGACTTTAAAGGAGATCATGGTTCATGTGGAGAATACATATTTCAATGGCAGTCACCACCAACCCTCCTGCAGACATGTCTCGAGGATACCAAATATACTTTAATATACTTTAAATTCTGCATTAGGTATGTCACAGCTAGGAGGAGGGGCAGGAAGCTTGTCACTCAAAGCAGAGCAGGGAATACAGGTAAATAAATGCAAAGACCTAAGAGAGAGCATAAAACTGAGCTAGTTTTGACAACAGGGTATGGTTTATTCTAAATATTTGATCTGAGTTAGATGCTCAATTCCAGCAGTTATTGGTGTTTGAGGACAAGGTGCGGAGACAAGAGGTGTGACATTCAACTTGCCCTGCCAGCCATCCTCACAATCTCAGGTACTGAGATGCCTCCCTCTCTTGTGCACACTTCTCCCATTTAACTTCTGACTTCTTACAGGGCTTCCGCTCAGCTGGACATTTCTGGAAACTATTCCTTCTCCGCATGGTAAGATGATACTGCACACATACTGTACCACTGGTATTGAAGACAACAAGAGTAAATTGATGCAACAGGGAGTAGAAAAACATTTAAATGCCACTAAATATGGACCTTAGGAGCCTGCAAGGAGATACACAATCAATATGCACATATGTGCCCAAATGGATATGGTCAAACAACCGAATGCAATACATGCTAAGATTCTATCTGCACTGGGAAAATACGTGGCGCTCAAGTTATCCTTATATCTAGTACAGATGCAAAACCCATCACAAAGTGAAACAGTAATCAGGGCATCTTAATTTAGTAATGATCTCTGATTTACTTGGAAAGCTGCAGTCAGCAATTTCCAATTTCACAAAATATTCATGAATAGATATTCCTACCACTAACCTAGTTTTAGCATAAATGGTATTTAATGAAAAATGAGAGATGAGCAGTAAGTATTGATAACAAAAACTGGAATGGAAGGAGGAATACAAAAATAAATTTATCATAAAGGAAAAGCAGATAACCCATTTTGACTTTTTTTTTCCTTGTATTTTTTTTTTCTTGTGTACTGGGTGAGAGAAAATCAGAAAAAGATTGTAAGAAACAGTAGAAGCTTTGAAACTTTGTGTGTAGAATGGCTTGAGGGTCACTGCCATCCTCCCAGCTCTCTGCAGAGTTTTGATAATTTGATGCAATCTGGAAGCACTTCAGTGCCAAAGAACAGTGGCTGCCTTCCATCACCCAAGTCTACTGATCTGGTTTCCAGGTTCAGTGATTCAGCCCTTCCTTAAGATTAATGCTATTCTTGCACTTATTCTTCTTGAAGAAGGTATTTTTCTTGACTGATTGCAAGTGAGTGAATAATTTTAGAGAAAAATTTAGCCCCATGCTTACACTGCAAAACATCTGCAAGCAGATTGTAATTCCCTTCAATTTAGAATTCAAATGCATTTAACGAATTTTTTTTCTTGTGGATTAATCATTAAATTGCTTGCTGCATTTGATATCTAAACTGTGCATTTCACTGCATTGATCAAACAAGTCACACAATCTTATTTCAGTCTACTTTTTGGTGCAAGATCCTCACCTGTGCTAGTGTTAAAGAAAACTCTGCATCTATTCAGTTGTATTACTTCACAACAATGCTTTTGAAGAGTTACACTAGTAAAACTCCCTTCGTTGGAAGCTGAAGAAGGAGGAAGGAAGAAGGTAAGGCTTCCTGAAAATCTGGAACAAATATTGGGTGAAATAATTACAAACTGGCCTTGAAAGAAGGTGTTATTTAGAAACCTTATTCCAAATGTTTGTGAAGACTCCAGCACAGCTGCCTACTCACATGGTAACACCAAGGCTCTCAGGGCACTTTCAGGTCGAAGACCTCCGCTGGAGGAAAGAGATCTGTGCCTGAGCACACACACATAAGTCTCAAATGCCTCTAGGCCTGGCTATGTGACTCAGTACAGTAATCTGCAGTATTTCATCTACAGCATTCAAACTACCTCAAGCAAATCCACTCTATACTTTACTGTATATTTTTTTCTTTTTGTGGCTTTGGGGGTTTTTTTTGTTTGTATATTTCAGCTTTTTTTATGTTGTCAGGCTCCCAGAAGGAAGAATTTTCCCTCCCTATTCTGCATCTACCACCTCCTTCTATCTGCACTCCACTCCTGGTGAAAAAGGCACAAGGGAGGAACAAAACTGAGATCTTTCCCTGCCACAGGATCACTCTAGTGCTGTCCCCAGGGTAATGAATCCAGCTGAGAGCAAAGGCTTATTAGCTGGTGTGTACGTGCTGTGACCGTACTGTTTGCAAACCTTCAGCAGGCAAAATCTGGTATGTGGAGTGAGTGATCAGAGACCTCTTAGAAATGGATCTAAGCTGATTACACACAGCTAGTGAGAATTTCTACATGGTGGGTAAGAACAGCAGAACAGTCGCAGGAAATCACAGCAGTGTAGGACCCCAGACAGGAAGCCCTGTGTAGGGCTAAATGATCACTGTGTGTTGTCCTTCATTTCAGTTTGTCCCTAGACAAATGACAGACATTTGCAATTTGGAAGGAATTTCATCAGACTAGCTATTAGAAAGTCATTAATACTCTAGAATACTTGGCAATCATCCAATTAAATCAGAGCATACTACTGCTATGATGAGATATTGTGATGCTAAATTCCTTTAGGGAAAAAAAAAAGAAGAAAAAAAAAAAGTACTTACTGGAGTAAGTACATTCCCCTACATACTGATGAACTTTACTCCGTCAGACTGTGATATAGCCCTTAGTATAAATGTATACTTGCCTTAAAGTTGAGTACTATTAGCATTGTTCCATTTAGGTATTTCTGCCCTAGAGCCAGAGAAAAAGAAAAAGCTCATGATGAGTAAAATAAAAGCTGGCACTAAGCACAGAATGCTGGCATGAGCACCATGTATGCTTAAGAATCAAAAACCTCCCAGCATACATTGCTATCATTATAGATGTTTTAATTTTTTATCCTCTGCCAGAGACAAATATGTTGTTTGTTATATCAGAGGAAGTGATTTCAAAGTGTTACAGAGCACCATACTACAGGATAAGCATTCGACACTGCAGTAAACCGCTTTCTCATTTCATCATTTCTGGGTATATACCGTCTGCTGCTGTCTTTTATGAGTCCTCTTTAATTGCAGTCCTTTTGATCCTTCTTAGGAAAGAACTGTCTCCACTCTATTGCCACATCATCAAGAATTTTTCCAGTTATTTTTCATTATAATCCAGTTTGTTCCCTCCAGTTATTTTTCATTTGCACTTCCATATGATCCTCCACATTCATCCTTCTCTTAGTTCCATCATGTTTTAAAAAAGGAGTAGGAATACTTTATTTCTGAGGTTGTGTGTTAGTGGTAGCCCATATGTTTTTAGCTTTATCCTTGATTGTATTACTTTTTTTCCTGTGTGTGTTTACTGCACCCATAGCATACACCTTTACTTAGATCTGTCTGGTAAAAAATGCTTGTTGAAGAAGTAGCAGGAAGATTCAAGTTGACATTACAAACATGCGTTTTCGCAAGCACTAGTCACATCAAGGATATATTACTTATTTTTTACCTGGCAGCAATGACAGGGCTTGTTAATACTTCTGTCAATATTCAGTTTCTTGAAAAATATCTACCCATTTATTTGGATTTTTAAAATCTCAATTAAATAAAACACTAGGCATATTGAACAGAATCCTTGGCCAAACATAAAACTAAATAACAAGTAATACCACCTTTTGGAATAGAGAACTTGGAAAGCTGCCCCTTACCTGCCAAGAAAGTATTTGTTGTAATAAGGTAATGCAGTTTTCCTTTAAAAATGCAACTATCAGAAATATATCTGTTTTGTGGAATTACATTGACTGACAGATTGCTTTCCAAGGGGAGAAAATCAAAAGTCAAATTTCAATAGTACTTGATTCGTGCTTTTAAGCTATTAAGATTTAATACTAATTAGGTGCCTACAGCTGATGTAATTTTTAAATTTTAGAGGGATGTTGCACTAATTAAAAAACCCCTAAATCATCAGTATTGATGTTGGAGATAATAAGAAGAGAAAGGGATGTCTGTTTCATGAGAAACTGAAATTTGGGGGTTCTTTCCATTTCACATTAGCACAAATCAGCCACCAACCTACGCTCCAAATGTTGGAATTATGCACAGATTTGAAATATCTGTTTCCTACCAACTCTGGTTTCTAGTACTGTGTCAGTCAAAGCCTTCCAAAGTGCAAACCTCTGCTTTCTTCACAAGAAAAAAACCTTAAAGAAATAAACAAGCCTTTCTCAAGTAACAAAGGGTGGCACAGTTGGACTTCAAATACAAGCCTAACACTGATTCCAGCTCCTCTTTGGAAACTCCCTGCAGCCAAACCTGTGTCAAGTGTCATCTCCAGCACATGAGATGCAGATAGAGCTGGTTGACAAGTAGGACTCTCTGGTGGCAGGAAAGAGATTTTTTTTCCCTGTTGTTATTTAGTCTCATTTTGGTCAAAACGAAACTGTATGTTTCAATATTTCCAGAGAGCCAGAATTCCCCTGAGCCTTGCAGCTGCTTGGCAAAAGTGTCTTTTCCATCAGACGCTGCTGATGCCGTCAGGGAAATAGATGCTCCTCTTTTGAACTCTGCTTTTTGTGGAAGATTTAATAAAACACAGCACATTCTGAATCAGAGAATTCTGCCCCAAGTAACAAGCACTTCAGGATGAAACTTTGTTCTATCAGACTTTTCCTGCACATGGTACTCAGAGACATTCAGCAACTGCTGTATCATATGAGTAGGAAGAGGCTTTATTTGGCAATCAGGACTCAGTATTTGCACTCAAAGGCAACTTTAACTGAGGCCTTTATTCTTTTTTTTTTTTTGCCACTATTATTTTGTTGTCCTGCTGTTTCTTTATTAAAGATTGTTAATCTTACCTGGTCGCTTTTTAATCAAGGCTACTTTTACAGCAAATGTTGTACTGTATTTGCCAGTTTAATTTGATCCTGAAATACTACCTCTTCCAGGACAATGTAGGTTGTTCCATATATAATGCATAAGGAGATGGCAGTCAGCTTAGACTGGGAGTTTGCAAAGATCAAGCATCCCTACAATCACCTTGCTCTGGCACATACTGTGAGCTTCACTTCTTGAAAAATGGCCTTTGGTATCAGTACATTCTTCAAAAAGTTAGGTGTTAGTTTAATGCCTTAAAAAATGATGTTTTCATGCATCTGCTTTTGCTTGCAAACATTTTAAGAAGAAATCTCTCGTACAGTAAGGTCCAATGTAAGCTGAAGTGCTTATATTGTCACCAGATCCTTAAAAATCCCGGAGTCTCCCAAACCCAGCAAGCTGCTATTGGTTGTCACTTCACCTAAACCTCAAATTCAACACATATGTAATCAGGGTTTCTCACTTTAGGAAATATGTGTGCTCCTACAGACCTAATATAGGAATCAGCAAGTGTATATGACGTGGAAAGAGTATGTTTGCACCATTCGAAGAATGTTGCTCTTCAGGGTGATTCCGTTATACAGCAAGGGGCTGCATTTCAGCACTGCCTTCATATATAACAAAGGCTAATGTCATGTCATGAAGCATTTCATTACCTATGGGTTGAGAGCTTCCACCTGGTTTAGATTAAATTCTTTAAATTAAGAGTTTGGGAAAATTTCCTATGAATGAAATTAGACACAAGCAGATCTGCAAAGAGGAACAGAAAACAAGCAGGAATGTTGCCCTTTGTATGGTTTCTATTTAGGAAGGCTAAATCAGGCTTGTCAAGGAGTCTGGCACCTGAATTGTCCAAATGCTATCTGGCATTTCTATTTAAGCCAACAGAGTATTTACATGGGTAACATCTTCAGATGAAAATAAAACAAGAGTGATATTTACCACTTATTTCTTTTTGTCTCCTTTGCTAATATAGTGTCAACAAACTTGACTTTTTGTCAAGATAAGAAAACACCTGTTCCTGGGCAGTTTATGATATAATATATTCACTCTGTGTGCATCTGTGAAATAAACATGCAGCAGATCTTTGGTTTGATCTGCTAATCTTCCATCATAAACACAAATGACACGAACAGTATCTACTGTGCAAAATGAGGATAATGGACAGCACTGTGTTTACTCAAAGTGTACTGTATCCAAAGAACCCTTTTTAAGACTAAAAAAACTTTAGTCCAGTAGACTTTAGCAGTGCTTTTTGCAGGTAATCACTTATTGGGAGTTATAATCTCCACGCTGAAAGCACTGGAGATGATTTTCATTGCAGAGTTTTTGCATAAATACATAATTGAGAGAAGCATAGCACAAGTTTGCTTCTTGCTGTGTGATGGAGGTTTTAAAACTATCTCCGAGAATATGGAATGATGGTCTCCTCTTAAGCATAAACAGTTTCTCGTGATTTTACTGCTTTTATGATCTTAGGTTTCTGCAGAGAGTTGTAGTCTTAAGGATAAAAAAACCTGTCCATTCTGAGTGGTGATTTAGAATATGAAGTAAAACTAATGCTGCATGTACTTTAGAGCCTTTTCTAAGCCACTAAATAACACATGGGTCTAGCAGGGAGTCATTGTTAGCAGTTTTGTATATACAAGACCTCACCCATAATGTCTAAAAGAACCAGAAAGAGAAGGAAAGACAGTCAGAAAAACAAGAAAGAAAATTAAAAAAAAAAAGAGAAAATCAACCTAGACTCATAGAAATAAAACAACACTAAATGTCTGATTGCACTGAATTCAGATTTTACCATCATTCCTTCAACATACATGACATGAAAGAACCTTAATCTGCAACTGCAAATCTTGCTAATAACAGCAGCTATATTCTTGTTTAAGAGTCTTTTGTTTTAACAATACTCAACTCATTTGACTAGGGTTTTGACAGGAGGAGTATACTTCCAGTCTATATTTTAATGTAGATGTAGAGGTGAAAAATTTAATGATACTGTATGCAAAAGGTACAATTCCCTGAGAGGAGCTTACTTAGTCCTTAGGACCACTGTTTTACTATGGATAGAAAACTTGAATTGCTACATTGCCATAATTTACTCAGGTGTTTGCCTCTTTCCATGAAAAATACCTACTTTTAGCTCAGCCCCCACACAGGACAGGATGAGCTAAATGTGCTTTCCTCATCTAGCTATAAAACTGAAACCCATATGCTTTTCCATTATAGGAGCAGTATGTTATGCTCACTATACCATTCTGTTAAGTCTGTAATGGCATCTGGCTGATGTCTAGGTTATTTAGCATAAGCAATCACAATCTATCCATTATGCTAAGTGAATAATAATATCTTCTGGGCTATGAAATGACAGAAATTCGTAGTTTCGTAGCCTATGAACAGGCTTTTGCTCATATAGCAATATGAAGTTCCACGGTTGAACACTCACTCAACTTTAAGGGAACACTAAAAGAGAGAAAATGTAGATGTTTGTCTGCTTCTTTCCCTTTGGGAGAAAATTAAATTAGAATAGTAGTCAGAATAATTTCTTGTCAAAATAAACATGTATGTATGGCCATGTGCACACCATTTCTTCATAACAATAACTAAAATGTCTTTCACGTAAGAGAGAAAAATATTATCCATGTGTTCCGGGGCTCCACAAAAAGCAAAACTTCCTCCCTCTATGAAGGATGAGCCTGACTGCACCTTTTCATCTCACTAGAGAAGGGTTTTTTTGAACACAAAGTAAAACCAGTCTGTTCAATGATATGATACAAGATGTTGTCATATTTTATTATCCCTGTTCTTCCCAGCCTCTGATGGTTTCCCAGCGGCACCAGGAGGCTTCTACTCCCATCAGCACTTGAAGTTTGACCCCTCAGTCATATCTAAAAAAAAATCAGGTTACTGGCACTGTTAGAAGCTGAATGGGAATTCTCTGAAGGGATCAGCTGTTTGCTGATATGTAAAACGAGATTCAATAACCCCTTTTAGGGTTCATTTATAGTAGTTTGATAACAGTTACTCCTTATTTAATGAGTGCTGGCTTCTTTTTAAATATTAATCAAAATCTAGTGAGTCACCCTAGGTATGAAAATCGTGTCAATTACCACCTTTGTAGAGCTACATCTACCAAAAGTAGGTCTTTTGAGGTACAAAGCTTATCTTTCTGCCCACAACCCACAACATAAATAAGAATGATTATGCATTAAGCATTACTAAATGCTAGTCCCATATTTATAGATTAAAAAGAAAAAAGAGTCACAGCTTGAGTATGCAATATTAAAAACTGAAGGGCAATTAAACCGTTTATATGCAATTTTAATTCTGCTTACAGAAGCTGAGTAGTACAGCTGGAGCCTTGTCTCTGTAATTCTACCTCAGGATGACTATAATGTATTAAATAAAGAAAAAAACCCACCCTGAATCTCTCCAATTATCACAGAACAGTAACTGCTTCTTCTTTCAAGAAGGCTCGTAGACATTTAAAATCAGTGACATGGCATCCTTAAAGCAAATTAATTTGATCAACATCATCAATAGAGACGTTCAGAACCCACAATTCCCATACTGTTGGTAAAGTCAATATTTAAGGATGGTTTCATTTCAAATTGGATAGATAAATGTTTTTGAGTAGGGATGCTTCCTCAGAATGCCTTTCAGGGAAGAAAGAAATAAACATGTTAGTCAGACTTACAAATTAAAATAAAACTAGAGATCCCACTTATAAAATGCTCTAACCAACAAATCCTGAAAATTTGATATTGCCAATCTAGATAATCCCAGATTAAAAACATAAATAAATAAAGCACATAAAGTATTCATCCTAGTAAAAAAAAAATCCACAGAAACCAACATTTTAACATTTATCACCTGTCCTACTGCCAGCGTGAAGCTGACCTAAGGCTACAAAGCTGACCTAAATTACATATAACATAATTCTGATTTATTTGGAATGTTTACACTGCCTCCTGACCCAGCACCACACAAATGGGGCATGCAGGTCCCAGTCCTAAAAGCTTCCACACAGCTCTGATCCCTAAACACCTCAAGGTATTAGTGGGGCTGGTAAAACCCTGGATAACCCCAAGCATCTCTCAGGCTCAGTGTAGTCCTCACACCCAGACCACCTCTGAGCAGAAGACCAGAGAAATGTTTCTGCCGGGCGAAGCATGGAGAAGAAAACAGGCCCACTGGTTAGATGATCATCAAATCAACTAACTCAATCCTTCAAAACACCATGTTTCAACAAAAAGCCTTCCCTATCCCTCATCCTCACTCATGTCTTTGGTAGAAAAAGATCGTTTGTTTTCGAAAAACCCTTGACCAGATCTGTCAAGTCTTCAGAGAAGAGGTGACTTGGCTGTTCAATGAACTTTTTTCAAAATTCATCTCTGACTGTCAAATTGTTTTATATAACAAATCAGGAGGATCAAATAAACTTATGCAGAAAATTACTTAAAGGCTCATAGCAACTTCATTAGTGCTTTATACAAAGAGTCAAAAAATCAGCAAAACTTTAGTTTTAAGGATCTAGACAAATAATTATATTAACCAGTAATCAGAAGATATTTCCACCTCCATAAACACGTTAAAATTTCCAGGAAGCATAAAGTTCAGTCTCCGCTACATAACTTGCAAACCTTACATTAACAAACATTCATTAGAAGACATGGATGTCAAATATTTTATACCAGAGCAGTTAAGTGCTTTGAAAACACAGTGGTAGAACCTTTGAATTAATATCCACCATTAGAGAAAAGAAATTGAAAAATGAGAGTCATATGTCCTAAAAGTTAAAGTTTGTGTATGGTTTCTTCATAATGTCGTGACAAGGCCAAACCTCAAAGAAGATACAAAAACTCCCTGTTAAATGTTAGAGTAATCAGCCCACAAAATGAAAAGTATATTCAGAATAGTAGTAGTTCAATCTTTTTTTCTAATTGAAAAAAATCCTCAGTATAATGATTTTTAAGTGTTAGGGGTTGCTATGTATTAAAAATTAATATTAATTTGAATCTCCTTTCATAGAAACAAAAGAAAATTATATGGAGCTAGGATAAAAGACTTCATGAAAGTGCTTATAGGTTGGAATTTCACTGCATAACAATTGATATAACTGAAAATCCATATATGCTCTTGCAGAAGGGCAAATATTATTCAGATAACTCTGGACAAACATGGTAAATGTTTTTAACAGTACAGAACAAATCACAGATAAAAGAAATTCTGTTACTCATATCCAAGTGACCTGAGAACAAGAAGTTCTTCTTTGGCATATGGAAGATGACCATATTTAACAGTTTAAAGATGATTTGAATACAAGCAAAGCAGCATCTGCGAGCTCAGCTCAAGACAGTGACAGAGCATTTGATGATCCTAGCAAATATCCAGGGACTCCAAAAGAATCTGAACAGGCTCTGATCAGCAGGTTATGATATGCTTTCACCAAACCCTCCTCTGTGAAAAAGCATTTTGTGACACTCATGTAAGATTTGTCAATAGGTCAAATTTGATAATGTATGTACAATTCAATGACGTTGCATTGTTCAGTTCTCTAAAACAGAAGCACAAATTTGATGGGGAAAACCAAAACATTCCCCATCCCCTTCCAATCACACATGACTATTCCTCTGTCCTCAACTCCTCCTAAAAATTCAGAGCGCCTCCCTCCTCATGTGAGCTGTTCACACTTTTAAGCATGTACTTCTCTATACCTTAGGCTAGCAGTTATTTAGGAATAACATTCAAAGCAAAACGGCTGGCTTGTATAGCTAGTATAATATATCGAAATGTGTCAGATAGAGATCTGCTGATCATTGTTCCTGAACATCATGATAAACTAGTGGCCATGAAATATAGAAATATATCTGGATCCACCAAAACAATTTGCTTTCAAGCTGTGTCGCTCAGACAGAACAGTACATGAACAACAGGGCAGAAGGAATAAGTAGGCTGTTGCACCTTCTGGATGAAGGAGCTCATGTAGAGTCAGAAAAAGTTGTACATGTGACTCCTCCCTCCAGCAATAAGGTTCATTATACAAAATTTCTCCTTGGCAAGTGTAACATGAAATTTTGCCATTCGCAATATTCATACCGCAGGAGACTCATGCCATTTTCATTCAACCATCTGGACACAGAACTTTGTTTTTCAGGGTATTATCCAGTCTGCTCAAATTTAGATATTGCATCACCTCAGTTTTACGTGTTTGGCAAGGAAGGCAGTTTAGTTTGCCCAGCTTCTCGGCGAGTCAATGGAGAGATTCAGATACATTTGAAGACTTGCACAAGTACATGCAGCCTTCCTACCTTATCTATTTCTCCCTTTTTCCTGCCAATATATGGAATTCAGCCATTTCCAGACTTCATCAATGATATCTGCTTAAATAAGGCGTTCATCTTTTACACTGAGATCACAGGAAGCTAAAGGAAAATTTTGCGCTGCTCTATTCACTGAGTCCATAGAATGGTGGCACTTTCCAGAACTGCATTGGCAGTAAAAATGTGTGAAAAAAGTGAAGATCTGGATGCCAGGCTCTCTGATCAGAGCTGAGGTCATGTCTCAGACAAGTGGCCTAATGTTTACTCAACTGAGAGATCTTTAAATACCATGTCACTGTGTCCAGCACATTGAAGGGAAGCAAGTACTGGAAAAGCTAAAATCCAGCTTATTAGTTAAAACATTCAGCTGTGACAGAACTTCATGCATTTCCCATTAAACCACATCCATTGTTATATTTCTTATAACAAGGGGCAGAAACTTAGATCCAATCCCACTGCCCTCCGGTACCGTCCTAATTTACGGTGAAGCCAGACAGTCAGAAATATCAGACAGTCTAATATTTGGGGGTTTTTGCTTCAGGTACCTTTCTGTCTCGTCTTAGATTGCAATATACCTTTTGGCACTCAATTCCCCAGAAGGAAAGGCTCTTCTGTGCGTACAGGCTGACAAAATGTTAGTGCCTAGGGAACAGTAAGACTACATGGGAGGCATCTAATGAATTTCAATGGCTAATGGATTTAATAACCTTATTAAGTAAGCAGGCTGGATCAGTGTACAGGATTCAGTAGGGTTAAAGCATTCTAATCTCATATAGACAGGATTTAGGCAGACTGGATCATAGCCTCACTTTTTCATGGCCTTAAATAAAGAAGTAGCAACAAATACTCCAACTTGCAGTCCATAAGTTATTTTAACACTTTACAGAGACAAGCTTCACCAGAATTCAAGTTTCTGACTTCTTATATATTAAATTAACAGCAGTCCGCTGAGATCTGATGTAAACTCTATATAAAATAAGTTGACAAGTTTTTAAGGGTTAAAAGACTCCAGAGTTATCAAGCACGAATAGCTTGCTCCCACTCTGTTAGTTATGCTGCAGAGCATGTTTTCCATAGAAGCTTGTATATAAAAAGGATAAAAATGAATGAAAAATTCTCTCTATACAGGCCAGATAGTTATTAGTTATCCTACTGCCTGAGACAGAGCTCTTGAGCAGTTAACATTTTATAGTGTAGGACAAGGGAATATATCAGATCTGTACATGAAGGTCTATTGTTCTTGCAGAAATCTGTGATATTATGCCTTGCTTACACTCATTAAACCAAATGATATTTCTTTTACTAAGACATACTGTATTTATTGTTGATTTTGCCACCCAAAACAGAAGACTCACAAACAGAAAATCAAGTGATAAACCTGCTAATTTAAACATCTTTGCTACAAAAGCCACTGAAGGTCTGATTTTGAATTTCTTTCAGTCTCTGAACTCACTCCAAGGAAATTAAGACAAGAAGCTTCATACATAAGTGGTATGCACTTCTAAGAGATCAGAAATATAGTTTGCTGTATAGCTGTCATTCTCACCTGCAATATTGTACACAGAGCTTGTTACTCTTGTGAAAGAGAGTATTGCTGAACTAATGGAGATGCTCAAGGTAAAGAAATGAGAACACTTTTCAGTAAAGGAAAACAATTATGTCCATGAGTATAACAGGAAAATACTGTTGCTGTCAGCTCAGTTATAGAAATGGGAATGACATTAGAACAGAATATATAAATAATTGATGTTTTACTTTACCTTCAAAACAAAGGGCTACATTCTCAAGACTTGAGAAACGGGCAAGGACTCATAATCTCAGTTCATTCCTCGATTTCTGCTATTGATACAAACAGAAGAATTCAGATCTTAGACTCTTTCTTCCCTCTCAGGGCATATCAGGTTAGGTTAACAATTTTCAGGAAGAGAGACTCAGATAAGCCTTTTCCACTGTTTTGTGCAGGCTGGTGGCTACAGTGTTCAGTTCCAATGGCAAAAAATGTAGGCTGAAACCCTCCCACTTATATAGATCCTCATAACTATTGCTCTCAGTTATTGTACAATAAAGAACAAATGTCCTGCAAAAATTATTATATTAAAAAATAGCTTGAGAATGAACCACTTTTCAGTTCGTTTCAACTTGTATTTATTAAAGCAGAACATAATATAGATATATAAAATAATTCAGGTGGAAAAAAGGTAGAGTGTGAAATCAGAAGTTAGAAATCATAAACATGAAGTGAAAGGGTACCTAGTGAAACAGAAAAAATAATATCACTGCATTTTTGGCAGCAGCATTGACCCTTAAATTTCCATATTTAATGCAAACTCCTGATAATCAGAAGGGAACTAAAAATAGTCTTCACCTTTATCTCACCTGGATTTTCATATGCTTTTTCTGAAAAAAAAAAAAAAAATAAAAAAAAATTGCCCTAGATAGATTCTGGTAATAATTAGACTTTCTTAACATACAGTCTGATGTAAAATAACTGTGTCTGTGTTCCTATTTTATTGAATACACCATAAACATACCTTCTAGCCCATTTTAAATTCTTCCAAGTCTATATTTTATGCCAATAGCTTCTTTGTACATGCAGCCAAACTAGAATCACAAACTATTTTTGTTTTATTTTGGAGCCAATTGGTTTGTTTCATAACCAGTAGTTAAAAACACCAAATAAGCAAAAAAGTCAATCAAACCTTCCCCTTAAAAAAATGCCCACAAAATCAAAAAACATACAAACAAAAAACTAACAAAAAACCCCAAACCAAACTAAAATATAAAATTCACAACCAACTTGCTTAAAAAAAAAATCCTCCCAACAACCCCTCCTGCCAAATATAATAGAAACAAAACAACAAACCCTACCATCTCCCTCCTGCCCCACCATGCACCCCTGCCACAAACAAAAAACCAAACAGACAGACAGACAGACACAGTAAAAAAAATTGCAAAGGATGGAAAGAGTAAGGTATGACCATTCAAAAGAATGCTTAGCTTTCAAGAGAATCTCATGGGAATGAGGTTTTTCAGAAGCATTCTAGAAAGATTATCTTGGAAATACTGAAACATTTATTCATTAAAGCAGCCCTTTATTCCAGCCATCAAACACCTGAAATACATTTATAGTCAGCACATCATAAAGTAGATGAGACTGTAGTCAAATTTGCTTTTATCATTTTAGTATATGATCTTGTTCAGCGATGTTATACTACTAAAGTGAATTCAGATTTAAGTCACAACTTTGGCTGGCTACATATCTCAGATAGACTATTCTGCTTCAGTTTTCAAGCCTAACTTCCATCATGCCCATTTGGTATTCATTGCTATCTCTAAGAAGAAACAATGAAGCTTTCCTCTCTTTCAACATTATCATTAATAAATTTAAATGCTGAAATGCCACTGATCATATAATACAAAATATTGTTATAAAATACAAGATTCAGACAGCATTATTTTTTAAACAGAATATTGCATGCTACCTTCCATAAAAATCTCTGAACCAAATACAAATGCATGCAAGAGAAACAAGATTGCAGTAAGCCCAGACAAAGGCTGAATGTGATGAAAAACAGAAATACTACAGAGCTCCTCCCATCTCTATGTTGAAATATTATAAATTTTAGCATCTTCTTCACAAGACATTTCAAAAATATCTATTCCATTAGATATACACAGATCTTATATAACCATTAGATATACATGATCTTATAACCCCCCAAAATGGAAAAAGCCCATAAGAACATACTGCTCATCCCTTCATGGATTACAGTGGCTGTAATGTTTATGGATGGATGTCACAAACCCCAGCTGGCATTCTCCTTTTCTGGCTGGATCTGCCCTTAGCACGATCTTATAGCAGCTAGACCAAATCAAGGGACATTAGGATAAAAATAACAAAACAGTCAGACATTCTGGTAATCTGAGGAGTTTTTCTCATCTCGTGAAGGAATCTAAGCTATAAATAGGAGATAATGGGAAGATAGCTCTAGGACGCCATTTTTTTCCTCCACTAAGAAAAAGTTAATAATTCTGTGAGATACAGTTGCTGTACTGTTATTCTATAACTTTTCTTGCTAGAGCTCCTCAGCATGTATCTTGAAAAATGAAAAAAAAGTTATGACTACTGAAATTGAAAGTTAAAAAATCCCCACTTAATCATGAGCTTGACTTTAAATCAAGTACCTCAACTGGGACTTAATTTGCTTTTTAAAAACACTGCATTGATAAAAATTGAAAAATCTTTAGAATTAATTCTGAATTAACAGTAAAGAAAAACATCTTCCTTTAGTAGAGGAACAACTGCAAAACCAAGGTGGATTCATAAAGGGCTCTGGTGTTTTTGAATTTTTATTTTCTTGCTAAATATTTGGCCCAAAGTTCAGTTTAGAGGACCATCATAGCATGATGCAGTGAGAATACTGGACAAGGGTAACAGTGCTGCTCTATAGGACCCATGTGGGGGTGGGGAGGTGGAAGTAAAAACCTAAAACCTACACCAGTCTCTGTTGTGGATCATCCAGAGTTTTAAGTGAAGGATAGCACAGTGTGACAGCCATACCAATTAAAACCCAGGCTTAGTCACCTGGATGTTCGCAATCATCAATGACCTTCTTGCAGGTCCTCCTGGATTAACACTATTGACTAGGAAAGAATCGCAGAGTGAGCATCTGAGAGCAGAGAGCCATGGACACATAGAGGCCAGAAGAGAAACACACTCTGCTGTGGAACCCTCATAGTCAGCCTCCTCTAAAAAGAATACCCATTGCTCCACAGAGTCACCTCACAAAATACCACAGCCTCAGAACATAAAGAAATGTACATATATGCCTCTTCCCACTCCCGAGCAGCTTGGGTGTCTGAGCAAGCTCTAGGAGTCATTTGAGAAAGGACTGCTAAGAGTACCTCAGAGCAGATTAAATGAGCAATTTTATTCTGCTTGGCCTTGCAGACTATGAAGAAAATTGTTGCATTACTCAGAGTTGTCCTCCATACATTGCTTCTCACATGCTAAATGCCTATTTAACATGAAGTTCAGGTTGCTGAAATAATTAATATATTGCTACATTAAACACAAATATTACAGTATTAGTAAAACAAACTAAAAACCCTATAACTCCAGGACTGAAATGATCAGGGATGTTATTGCATACAAATAAATGCTTCAGAGTTGTTACTGAGTGGTTTCTTTAAACATAGAACTGCCAAAACAGCAGCTCTTCTGCTCCCCCTTACAGTCACTAATCATACATTTTAGAGTTAGACAATGTCACAAGAAAGGTTGCCTGTGCAAAAATTAATCCGGTTCCTTTGGGTATACACGTTATGATATAGGCTGGTAATTACACATTCAAGCACTATTTTTCCCCTCAAGGACCACTGCTGTATTCAGCTCACAGGAAGGAAGAGTGCTTTGTTAAAATCATCAGCTGGACAAGCTTCTGTTTCTCTTTTATTTCCTCTTCCAGGGTCGATATGTGGTCCTGTGTCACTGTATTTACTGCATCATAGCCAACCTTGCTCCAGAAACAGTTAGCATCCTCATTGCCTTTTCAGCAGTACTCATCACCTTGATACTAAAATGATTCATACATATTAACTGATTAATTTTATGAACATTTCTCTGAGATAGTATTATAACTCCTTCTATTTGGCACGTGAGGAGCTATGTCATTTGGAAATTCAGGTATAAAGTTTCCACTCACATTGAGTGGGCATAAAACAAGAGTTAATGAATTCAGCTGAGCACCCAGAAAAAGAACAGAAGAACAGAGGAAAAGAAGAACAGAAGAATCAGCATCCATTTGTGATCGTCTGGTTTTAAAGATTTAGTACTCTTGCATAGAACCTCTGGCAGGTATAGAATCCAGGTTCATAAAGGAAGATTTAGCTGCCTTGAACCTGAAACTCTCGTTCTGATCTGCCTTGCACTATTCAGGAACTTTCAAATTACACAGCAGATTAGAAAGTATTTTGCAGAAAAAAAAGAAAAAACAAACCACAAAGAAGCTCTGTTACTGCATAGTTCAGATTCACTCCATCTCCCTCACTCACTTAGCTTACTCTAAGAAATTTGGTAATGTGCTACTCCAACATCACTGTTTGACTCCTTTTGCTCCACTGCTCTCTTTCTTACTCTTGTTTCTTTACTATATGCCTTTGATCCACATCACAGACCCAGGCTTCAAGGTTTCCCAGTCTCTGCACTTTAAATAACTTATCCCAAATTTATCTCTTTTTTTGCCTGTTATCATGTACTTTTACTTCTTTTACACCTCAGTCCCTTCTTTTTGCACTGGGGTTACTGCACTGTCACTGTCAGGTCATCCTTTGCTCCTTTGTCCAGTCAGCCCTTTCCCTTTTTTCGCCAAACCCATCTTTCTGTTTGAATCTGTTTGTCACAGTCAGTGAATTCCCAAATCCTTTTCAACTTTCTCTATCTTCTCCTTGTAATCTCTCCTCTTATCACCACTTCTGATGGAGAAAATTTTTTTTTTAAATGCACTCCAAATCCTGTTAAAACTTCTGAAAGACATATATTTGCAGACATTAAGTTCCTGGAATAAGCAATTCCTTCTGGTTGATGTAGAGTCTTGTACCTGCACAAATAAATAATTTTTTAAAAAAATTAACAGAGCTTTCCAGTCATTTTAGTAAAAATTGATATTTTTATTTGATATGGAATAAAAATATTCCCTATTATTTATTTGATATGGAATAAAAATATTCCATATTCTTTTATGGAGAAGGAGACTGTCTTCCAGCATCACACTTTTAGGTACAATGCTCCTTTGAAAGAATACTTACATCTGTAGGAGCTGGGGACTGTTTTATGTCTAAATGTCTTTTGGTATGAGGGAACCTTTATTGACCTGTGCATTTCTTCAGCTGGGGACATTCAGTCAGTTTTCTTATTTAAATCATCTGCTCATGATTTTCAAAGTGTGAATAGTAATGAAGTTACATTTATGATGCTTAATTTGATTTTTAATTTGGCCTCTCTGGGTCAGTGCCTCAGAGATACTGTTGCTGCTGATAGGCACCATCATGTGAAGAAATCTGCATTCAGGCCAGCTGTGTTTATGTATCATTCACACTGCTACCATACAATGAAGAAAATCACAAATTTGACTCTAACCGTGGCAGCTGTGTTCAGTGAAGTGTCCAAATTAGAAGCGACCTATAAAAGGCTGTAATACTTGTAAAAGGAATGTGCTCTGGGGAATTGTCTGCACAATGAAATATTTTGGGAGCAAGCTTTCAAAACAAATAGGAGATTATATGTGAATAAAAACCATGAATGATGCATGTAACCATGAATGAACTTTCTGAATGTATTATCGTGCCCTTTGATAGAAAATATTTCTCAAAAGTCTCAAAACATTTGCATTTCAAGTCTCAGTAAAACTTGTTGAAGCAGGATCTGACAAAAAAAAAAAAAAGAACAGTTTCAAGAGACAAGGGTAAAAATATTCTGCAAACATTAAAGCTGAAGTTCTGCATATGCTGAAAGCAAAAATGTCACTTCTGCAGCATAGATTGTCAAACAAAAAAGCATTACCTCATCCAAAGGTCTGAATCCAGGAATTCCAGCCAATTTGCTAGTTTACCTGGTGATTTTGTCAGCTGAATTCTGGATTGACTTAAAAATTAAATCCAAACTCTGTTGCTGTGCTGCCAGATCTCACTAGCAGAAGGACTTACTGGAAATGCTGTGCTGGAATTAATGAAACTTGCCTCATAATAAGCTAAAACAACCCAAGAATATTCATATATATTTTTAGATATACTTTATTTTTTTTTCAGTTCTTTTTTTTATTCAAAACATTGGCTTCCCAGAAGTTTTCTATATGATCATGAATAAATTTATGGAGATTTCAGCATTCAGTATTTTTTTCTATTTCAGTATAGCCTGCACCAATAATAACCTGACTCTTGCTTCACTGGCTGCCTAAAATACCTACAGAAGAAAATAAATTCAAAATGAATGAAGCCTCTCTCAGCTTCCAAAAAAAAAAAAAAGTTTTGAAATTTCTGAGTGAATCAGACTCTGACAAGATTTAGAATATGAATGACGTGAGTCTGGGTTACAGAAGATTTGTTGCAGAAAGGTTTAAATAGAACATTCAATTTGTGGCTTAGTATTGCAGCATTTTTTGCTAACTCCCCAAAATATGACTGAATTCTCCATCTCCTAAACATAAATTACACTCTTAAGTAGGTCATTAAGGTTAGCTTTATGTAAAGCAACCCATAATATAAGGAAAGCTGTGTGACATTCCCATAGACTTAGAAAACATGGTGTACATAAAATCCTCCTAAGTGGGCTCTTTTCTGCTTGAAAAAAGCTTTCTCAAAGACCTCTTAAAACAAGGTTTGATCAAAATCAAATTGTTCTCCAAAAAGAGCTATCCGTGATTTCACCTGCAATCCATATCAGTCTTTTTCAATAGATGGTGGAACTGAAGGACAGGACTTGAAGATATTCCAGAGGAAGGATCAAAACAGTGACACTGGGAAATTCAAGGAATAGCGGGAAACCAATCCTATGAAATCCAAGATATACAAGCATGCTTGGGCAAAAAGTATGAAGTATACCAATGAATGAGTAATGGCATGCTCGACAGCAATAGGATAAGGAATAAGAGGAGACTGTGAACACATAGGGACTAGCAGTATGATGATGTCACACATATGTATCCAGAAGTAAACCTTTTGGTCTACTTACTTTGTGCTGACACAGCTGTAATACTATGATTGTTGTTGCCTAAATCGTAGTAAGGAGACTTAGGGAAATTAGGGAGAAGATAGCTGCAGAAATGGTTAGATCAGGTGTTTGGAAACAGCGTTACGAGATAAAACTGAAAGACTTATATTGGTTCAACATGGACTATAGACAAGAAGGGATACATAATAGTGCACATATAAAGACAGTTTCTAATGAGAAAAATAGGAAGAACATTTTACTAAATTATCTGAGTCTACTGTAATATTGATATATTAAGCACACAATATCGATATATTAAGTACTCACCCAATATGGTGGCTGGACTTACAACATTTTTTTTTTTCCTAGACTAGTTAAAGACCCAAAGATGTAAGTATAGAATTTTGAAATACTGCTATGCAACACATGGATAGCAACATAAAATTATATAAACAGGTTTCTGGAAGGTTTTCTGAGGTTAGGACTAACACTTGGCATTTACAGCAAGGAGATGTGTGCTTGAAAGACGTAGGTGCTGAGAGTGGAGAGAGAGACCCATAAATGAGCCCTATATTCAGACATAGCTTGGGCTGTTGAATGTAAACCATATGATGTCTATTAGAGAGGGTTGAGCGTGTAATGCAGCTTCACCACCTCTGTTAGGATGGGCCTTCTTTCTGAAGCAGGTCTCCATCATGGTCTTATGAATATTACTGCCAACAGCATAACTCAAACCCTGCAGCAAAGGTGATATGATTCAGGGAAAATTGTCTTAGGTCTATTTCTGTACCCTTTATGTTCAAGCCTGAACAGACTTCAGTCATGTATTGTATGCTATCTAAACTAACCTCTGCCTCAGAGGAGAGAGAAAAGCCATTTTTCAGCTTCTGTTGAAGATCTTGAGGTACATTCTCCAGCTTTGACTTCAGAGAGCAGCCCGTGGCTGCAGTCCCTCTTAGGAAGGAGGCTGGCTGTGCCATGTTCCACTGCTGACTTTCTTGCATTACAGACTTACTCACACGAACAGAGCATCCCTCAGAATAAAAGGATAATAGGACCCTCCCCCCACCTGGCTCCCACCCATGCTGGAATAAGAGGCTGGAGCTTCTATTCATATATCAACTTGCTTCATTTAAAAAATCCTGATTAATTCTGCACCATGGTTCTATTTCTCTTGGGGAAAATATGCCACAAGAACAAAATTAATTTTCACTGTGTCACTCTGTTAGCAGCAAGGATGTCTTGCTTTTTTTGTACCTTGTTGTGTCAATGAGAAAATAGGTTGTGCAAGAAGTGCTAAAAATACAAGCAGTTTAAACATAAGAGAAGGTACTTCTTCGAATTGAATAATGGTCAGAACAGTGGATTTATGAGACATTTATCTCAAAATTGACTTCTTTGGAACAGTTGCGAAATGTATGCAATATGTTCAAGTTTGAATAAACCTTGCACTGTTTTCAAATACTGAAGTGATTTCAGCTTCCTCATGCATGAACAAAAGGCAGAGAACTTTATTTTTCCATTTGCAGTGCTGCCATTAGAACATCAATTTCAGGAAAAATAAAAAAAAATAGAAATAAACCCCCTGTAATTTGTAGAGAAACTAAGAAACTGGTAGGCATACTTTCAATTTGACACTTTCAAATCCTCAGCTACACATATTTTTTTCAAACACAACTAGCTACATATGTTTAGTTTATGGTATAGTTACATATATAATTATAAAGCATTGTTATGAACTTAGTCTCTATTACATTCAAGTGTTTAGTACACTGTAGCTGTTCTTTAAGTTGCAACATTACTTCAGACCTCCCTGGACTGAAATGTCATCTTCTTGGATGCTTTTTTCACTACTGTGTAATCACACACCATTCAATCATTTGAGACTTCTATCTGCTTCTCACTCTCTTCAGTAACTCTAATGGGTGACCCTTGTTCCGAGTTCATTCATTCCAACTTCACAATGTATTGCACCCAATAAGACATGTTTCCATCTGACTAGCAGTAGTAATACAGAAGCAATACAGACATTTGCATTGCATTCAGCTCACTCAGAGCAGGGCATTTGATCCAAAACAATCCTATCTGACTTGAGTTCATTTACATGAGTTCAATTTGCAGTCTGTATTTTATTTCTCCTTAGAAAATTTGTTGTGACCTTGCTGGCCCTTTTTTTTTTACCAGATCGTCGTAAAATTACAGGTAAAATAGAAAACCCATATATATGGACACACAGGCAATAATTTTAATTTTTTTTCCTTTTAAGATGACCCAAAATCTAGAAGAAGAGGAAAAATAATTGTCTTTGCATTCACATAAAACTAAGTCAATAGCTATGTGTTTCAGTTCTGGTATGGCTACTGTGACTCATGGGAAAATCTAAGGCCAGGATTTTCTCTCATCATAAATCTTGATGGACAAAAAATAGACACTTTCTTATATAGTTTAAATCTTTGGAACCATATGTTAACAAATATATATGCAAAGTGCACATGAATTCTATGACCAAAAAAATCAACAAGTAAGAGACACGGGGAGAAGAAAAATAATGCAGTGAGGAAAAAGGAAAAAAATACTTGTATCATTTAAATATTTACATCATGCAAAAAAAAATAATATTATAAGCACCTTAGTTTATGTGGTCCAATAGTTTTAAAGCACAGGGGGCTGATGTGGGTGAAGGTACCAGGAAACTGAGCAAAACCAGAGATAAAGTCTTTTCATTGAATGGTGGAGCTACTCATTGGAGAATATTGTTGTTTGACTATATCTATCCTACTAAATACTTTTTTATTTCATCCCTCCATTTTGGAAGGAGACTGAGAAAAAGGAAAGATGAAGATCATAATTAAGGTGGCAATGAAGATGAATGGGGCTATCATCAGAAGCCCAAGAGAGTTCTGAAAAGGAAAAATCACAGTATCTGTGGTTTGTGCATTGTTTGTGAAAGTAGCTGAGCTGAACAGCATTTCCCAAAGCTTGAGAGAAAAGATTAAGATTTATGTGAAAGCAAAGATGTGCTTTGAAGCTTTTTTGCATTTTACTGTTTCCTTTGATGACCCTTAAGCAAGAAGCTAAATAATGTTCTGTTTTGAATAAATTACTTCTGACTTTGAATAAATTTAAGCATAAGAAACATGACCGAGACAGATGAGATGAAGTACTGAGGCAAAAGATGTATACATCACAACAAGTGAAGTCCTTTAAAAGTCACAGACAAAAAAAAAAAAAAATTCTTATTTCACCAAAAGTGATTGAAGCACATTAAAGTCCAGTTAAAATAGCCTCCTTAAAGACTCTGAGCAGCAACAATAACATGAAAAAATAGAGTTCTCTCTTCATTTTCCATTTAACGCACACATATGGCTGGCTGGCTTCTATTTGCATCACAGGAGAAATCCACCTACACTTGACAGAACCTAGTCAACTGTTCAAAGGCCTCAACACATGCTATGGCTCAGTAGCCCGTCCACTCAACAGCCAACACAGAAATGTAGTATTCAGAGACCTGTGCTAAGCGTACGAGTTTCATACAGACTACACAATACACGGCAAAACGTCTCAGCAAGGTAATTAAAAAAACTAACAGATTTAAAAAATTAAGTGCCCAGAGCTTGCTCACAAGAATCCCTTAGCACAGAGTTGTAGCTAATGTACCATTTCTCTCCTAAAGCATCTGATTCAGTGCTACCTCAAACACCTTAAGCCACCAAAACCCAGAAAACCTCGTTCTCTGCCAAAGAAGAACTATCTCCCTCCAAAAAACAACCAAAGAAACCCTTTCTTTTTCAAATGAGGCCATATTTTAAATTATGTTTTAAACTACAGCTATGTTTTATACTCAGTTGGGATTGGTCTGTAAAGTAACATCTCATGATTAGAATCACAGTCAGACATGGGAGATATAAAATTTTCCTCTTCCAGCATGAGCATCTCAAAGCTAATAGTGGGCTGCGACTACCGGTTAAAATGGGCTGAAAATGATCTTTTTCTTATCAAGGTTGAGACCACTGAATAAATCCACAGAAGAAAGAGTAAGGCCACCAGGACTGTCTCCTCCCAGCATGGTTCCTACTAAAAACACATGAGTGTACAATGGTACACTGTCTCTGATGAGTCCATTTTAAAGAGTGCCCAGCCTCATGGGAAGGGTCTGAATCCATTATTAATTAATTCAACAGTTATCCTACAGTACTAATAGTGTGTGGTAGAAGTACTACAGATATTTTACCATGCTTCATTCTTCAGCTGCTCTTTAAGACCATTTGAAAAGTATTTGTCTCGTATTCAGAGTCAGTAAAATGCTCTTACCAGCAGATGAAATGTTGATGTTTGCCCTCTGCAACTGGAAAAGCACTAGAGGCTGGTGTCTGAACACAAGCATTTTGAATAGCGCCAGTGTTAAAACTCATCTTAAACTCTGTCATTGCTCAGTGTGAAAAGGAGCAATGTAAGAGTCAAATATTCCCATAATTTCCATCAGTGGTTCAGAGTGATGTAGATTAAAATTGTTCCCTCAGTGGTGTTTTTGTAGAGGGAAACCAAGGTCTGAATAAAGCAGTGTAGACTAGGGAAGCAGTACGCTCCTGGGAGTAACTGTTCCTTTCCCTATTTCCAGTCATGGTCTCTATAGGTTGCCACTGAAGTCAAGCACTGCAATAATAGAATCATAGAATATCTTGAGATGGAAGGGTCCAACAAGCACTCTTGCCCACCTTCGAAATTGAATTTGCAGGCAGATATTCAATATTCTGCCCTCTACAATTAAAAAAAAAAGGTTAAAAAAAAGAAAAAAAGGAAAAAAAAAATTCTTATCACCTACTCTTCCAAAACAAAAAAATTATAATAATCATATCCTATATGAAACACCTGAAGGTCTTTTACCACCCATGTAAATCACTCTTCATTACTGAATAGCCAAACTCCCCAAAAGGCAGAATATTTTCAGACTTCTCTCATTCAGATTTGTGTTTACTGACATCTACTGGCTGTTCTGACTCATACCTTCATTTGCCAGTGGAATGAAGGGTGGGTCAGTTTAGCACTGCTGTAAATCCAGTTACTTTCATAAAAACAGCCACATAAAGGGAAACTGGCCTTTCATGTCCCTATGTATAATGCAGAAAAAAACCCAATTTACATGTACTACTTCTAGACATTATCCTTCTAAAAGTATGATTATTAATAAGCTGCCTATAAAAAGATCTCAAGTAAAAGGACACACAGTGGGATAGTTGCCAAATTCATCCCTCCCTTTTGTCCTTTGAGAAATCCAAGCATAATCCAAGGAGAATCTTCCAGGCAACGCTTGGTTTACAAAGAAACACTGCTTACAGAATACATTTAATAGAATGATTTATTGGACCACAAGAGTGAGTTAGATGATGTTTCTCTCACGGTGTATTTTGCCAACTGATACAGAAAGAGCTCGTTCAGTATAACGAGATGATTTACCAGCACGCATTAACTATTTAGAAAAGAATACCCCAGCTAGTACTCTAAAAAAATTAAATTTAGGCAAGCAGAAAATAACCAAGATAGACTGAAACCCAACAAATGGCACGTTTACTCAGTGTGATAGATGTCACAGGAATTTTTCCAACTGAAGTCTCAATGGTTTTGTCACCTCATCTGAAAGACAGCACTTTCAGGGAGAGTTTGTTGCATTGTCTTTCTACTGTGACTTGGTATTTTTGAAATGTAGTCGGGGAAACACCAGCTTCTTGACTCAAAATCAGACAATGCTCTCTGAAATACTGTCTGAAAGGAGAGGAAGTAGGAGTTGGCTCTTGACTTAACACAGCTGGTCAATATGAGTGGCAGACTTTGATTCACTTTAAAAAAGATTTCAGAATCACAATGTTTCTTTGTTATAAAAAATTCTGCCAGGACTTGAATCAATCTTCCAAGAAAAGTATTCATAAGATTACCATTTCATTTAATACTAAATTAACTAAAGTATTCACAAGAATGCTGCACAGGGATTCACAGGAAGAGTTTACATCTGAGATGAATTTGAAAAGAGGCAATAGATAACTCAATCTATAAATTTAGGGCATTTTCCTACCAAAACTGACTGTTCTCCTAAAATCAGCCAATGCTTTCTGATGATATCAAAAGTTGAGCAAGCAGTAAAGTTCATAACAAAGTGGTATTCTCCCACTAGAAGTGAGGAAAGAATTTTGGTTTCCTGAAATGCCACATTTTCCTTTCTCTCTTACACACTGAAATCTTTCAATAAAAGTATCATAGACATTAAAAATGTTTGTCTCCACCACCCTTCTTTAAGCAGCTAACTCTTCAAGTATAAACATAGAACATCTGATAGGTGTCTGCTTTAAATGAATCATGCTTTTATGAGATTCATTCCTCAGTGCAAGGATTTTTAGGTCAAATTTACTAAATTTTAGAGAGAATGAGTTAGAAAGAGTTACTGATCTCCTGTGAATGAAGAAGTGAAACAGAATACTCATTGATAAAGAGTAATGCAAAAGAAATATGCATCAAATTGAAGGCAAAACATAGGATTTCAGGCAAAAAGTCTCACAGGAATCCAGGAGATATGAAGAATATCTGAATAGACACACTGGAGTCGGACAGTTCACTATCAAAAGTAGTTCAACTTCAGTTCATACATTCATAGCCTAGAGATTAATTAGAAAAATTCAAATTAATGTTCCATTAAACTAAGAAGTGCATATGCAGTCTAATTTGTATTCTATACCATACGCTGTAAAGGAGGTTCCAGAATTCTCCTGTTGCCCTTCTCTGAACATATAACAAAAAATGTTTCACAGTGTCAAAGAATACAGAATGTCAGAAAATTCTCATGGTGTTTCATTGCCAAATAATATTCCTTTTGTTCCGTTCTGTTAGGTGCTACCCAAGATGGCAAGGACAAATTAGGAAGCTTAGTAATATTACAGATAAATGCTCCCTTTAAATATGGAAATGCATTCTACAGTTCCCAAAATAAATTCTCAGATGAACACACATCATCCTGTGAAGTTTAATTAATGAGTGTTTGGGTTTGTTTATTTTTTTCTAACAGCAGTCTTTTTAGAACAGTCTATAGAAGCTTCTTTAGTTGGTCATTGAAATGTTCAAGGTCTAATTTTTACTCTAAAAAATAAACACTGGTTTCTGAAAACATAACTGGTCAAATCTTTTAGCATGAAACTATGAAAAAATTATAAACCAACTTATTTTAATTAATAAAATATCCATGCCACATAATTCTTCTAAATGAGGGACAATCCACTCACCTATCTGCAGTATAAACTTATAGTGGTCATACTGATTTTTATTTCTAATTAACTTTAATCCTGTCATCTAATTCTTTAGGTATATTGCTAAGACAATATTGCTGTCCAGTACATAATTAAAATTTTATCTTTAAGGACAAAATGCTGACATAAAAACTGCGTTGTTGGAATACAAACATGAATTGCTACTCGTCTTTATTGTTGGAGAGAGATAAACATCACTGGCTAGATTGGGTTTGTTGGCTCCTCTTGGAAAGGCTTTCAATATGTCAGAGAAGCCACAAAAAAAGAATCATAAAGGAAAATATCTAGATTACAAGCAGCAAAGCATTCATACTTTAAATATGAAAGCATAATTGCAACACCATGAACAATACATTGTTATAAACTTCATAAAGAAGATAATTTTGAAGAAATCCTATGCAAAATCATAATTTTGTTTTCCTATTTTCCACAAACAGCCCTGAAACCCTCCTCAAAAAATAAGATGATAAAGCAGAGACTGCATACCTTGAAGGTCACCAACACTTTGAGGATCTATTAAGAACGAAGAAAAAGCATTCTAAAAATCAAAAGCCATTGCTAGTAACCTAGTACTCTAAATTCCCACTTGAAGAACCTTAACACTACCTGAAAACACAGTCAACACATCTCCTGAGTTTCTTGCAGAAATCGGCAAAAAGCTGTGTCAGATCAGGAGATACATAGCTAATACACTGTTTAAAGAAACACATCTACAACCAAACATCATCAGGCAAAATAAAAACATAGTACTGTAGCTGGATATAAAAGTTAATCCTAAATGAACTCAGTGGGGTACCAGAAGTAGCATGAGAGCCTAATATATCTGCCTTTCTAAACCATTACTGTAGAAACAAATACCTCAAGACCCAGACTGTCTTTACATGATTATATAGACTAAATTTCATACTTTTGTAAATAGATGAAGCATACTTTTTAAGCAGGAGCACTTATTACAGAGGTAATAAGTATACATTTTAAGACTTCTTTGTCACTCTAAATAAAGATAGCAAATTTATCTCTTTTTTTAGCCAGTGCATATTTTAGCCTTCTTTGAAGATGGAAGTATATAGACCATGTGAGACAATATTGAGAAGGAAAAGGGGAACGATGTCTGTCCCTTAAGAAAACAGGATGCACAGTTTCCCACCAGGGCAAGGATCTTTGCCCATGTGTGAACCTGAACAGCTCAAGATCCAGTAAGACTGAAAATCCAAGTAGTAACAGCCTATCACAGATTTCTTGGGACAGATTGCCTTCTGGAATTGCAAGACCAAATACATATAAAATTACAGATTACTTTACTTACTCATCAATTACACCAACATCCCTATTCTTGATTGTTGTTATTTATATATATACAAACTTGCTGTAGAGCCTTTTATTGGTAAATATCAATGCATTTTTCAGTACTGGTATTTAGTAAAGTATTCTTAAAGACAATGAAGCACAGGATAAACTAATTTCTTTGGTTTCTCTGCCAAGATACCCAGTGGGGAAAGAAAGAAAAAGAGGTGATTAAGGGAGTGCACTATCGAAGATACTATCCAAGTAGCAAGGTGTTTAACTTGAATGTTGAAATAATTCTCTTTTGAGTCATCCTTATCAGAAATCTTCTTAGACTTCCTAAAGGAGCAACGTAACCCCTGTCAAATTTCCACTAAAAAAAATACATTGTGTTTTAGAAGAGACGTGCTTTCCTTGGACAATAATGGGAACAACAAACAGATTCACAGCTCAGTAATAATAATCTAAGAAGAAAGAGGCATCAAGGTTTGTTTTCATCAAGCCATGCAACATCGTATTGAAAACATGCAGTATTTCATCACCTGATTTACAGAGTTGTAAAGAGTTACAGAGTGAATTCTAGCACGTGTCTCATACTTCGAATCCTATAATATTTCAAGAGATGCCTCTTCCCCATGTCTATTGTTTCTCAGTGATCACAGATGAAGAAAATCATAGTCAGAGAGACAGCTATTTTTGTTAGCCCTATAAATAAAGTCTGGAGTTTGAAAAGCAATCTGTGTTCATTGTGATCATTTGTCAGCAAGATTTTGACATTCACAACTTCATTAAATAATGCCTGTGACACAGGAGAGACTAGTGTTCTTGTTATCCTGCAAGACATCATCACTATCAGCATCACTGAAAGGCTAAGACATTTCCAAAAGCATGACTGTTATTAAAACGAAGGTTCTGCAATTTAGTTCTGAAGACACACACAGGGTAGAGTGATGAAGAAAAGATAATTTAAAAAAGCACGAAAAAGCCATCACCACTCTGAGCCTTGTTTAAACAATACTGGCCTTATTTAATACTTTTCTTATTGTAAATAGTATAACCAAAGCCCCATTAGAGCTTTTTTATAACATTACTAAAGACAGTTCCCATCCAAGGGATTTACATCATAATGTAGACCAAAGAATCTCATGGAAAAAAGCTATTGTCTTAACTAAAAACAACATATATGGTTCTCGTATCTGTTTTAGATTTATAGTGAAATAGCAGTCTGACAGCCAATTAAAAACAAAAAGGTCTTCAGAATATTTAAAGATGAAAAAACCCTTTTTGGAAATGCTTATCTAATCTAAAGGCTATTTTTATACATATATATACAGGTTCAGATATTCAGATATCATATTGGATCATGGAATGTATTTCTGAACAAAATGCTGAAAATACAATACATTCCCATGACTAATATCTTGAGTTAGTACAAATACATTCCGGTATTAGATTGCTACTATTTTCAACTTCAAAAAAGCAAGAGGATGCTCGCAAGAGGATGTGTAATTGCTACTCCTAATGAACTCCAGAGGCAGTTGGAGCTATGGTAGTAAAGAAATAAAGTATACCTGTGTGGAATCTCTCTACCTCCCAAATCACTCATGAAATACAAGAACACATGGAGCTAAATTTGCAGAGAGGACTAGATGAAGATACAAGGAGAATTAGCTACAATGAAACTTTAGCAGAAAAGAAATCCATGATGGACACGAAACATCAATACAAATTCTCTGGAAAAAAATACCATTTCTCCTTTCCCTAGTGGAAGGTGTACGCTACAAACTTCAGCTTTCCTGTGCCTGCAGAACTCTTCTAAATGTCTTAACTGCAGTAAACAAAGTTAAGTACTTAAAAGCATGTCACTCTGCATTGATAGAGACTGTGGAGTTGCTCCAGAATTAACTCAGTGACTGAGATAAATATTTGGGATCAACTGAGAGTAACATATTTCCATGTGAAACACAGCCGGAACAAACTAGCTTATGCAATCTGCATTCAGCATGACAGTCATTTTCACTTCTTCAGTCTCCTGTTTCTGTCTGTGTTACCAGTCATCAAGGGGAGTGTGTGCCTCAGTCTGGCATGCTGTGTATGAGTATTCCTGACTTGAGCTTACTACATAGTACTAATACCCAATTCTCCCCATGTTCTTCTAAGGATCCTATATGCCAGACACAACTCAACAGTGAAATTCATGCTCCATAACCCATGTTTTCCAAAGGTTCATACACCTCGCAAATGGGACCTGCCATGCTGAAGTGCAGCAGAGCGTGGACTGGCAGCTCTGTGCTTGAAGAAACCCCAGCAGAATCCAAATTTTCCTCTGCTAAAACCTAACCTTATGACCCCTCTCCATCAAGTGACTTTGCATATATGAATCGTGTACAAGCACAGCAAGGTGCACATTTCTGAATACAGATGGTCAGTGTTGAATGAGAGATAAATGGAGATATCTGCTGAAATTCAGAATTCCATTTAAGAAGAAAAATCAAAATCATGGAACTACAGAATAATGCCAGTAGCAAAGGCCTAGTGGAGGTCATCTGCTTCTATATGGCACCACCTTAGAAGTTATATCACGTTGCTCGGGGTCTTTTACAGCCATATTATGAATGTCTGTGAAAATGGACATTCTGCAAGTTCCCAATGGAACCCGCCCTCCCGTTTGACTGCCTTTAAGGCAAAGAACTCGTTCCTTATGCTTGGCAGGGATTTGTATCAACTGTTTCTTATTCTTTCACAGCATACCTCAGAGTGTGTTCTCTACTATGTTGTAGCTAAAGTCCCAAATTAGATTCTCCATTCCCTTCACTTCCCATACAACCAAAAGTGTTTCACCAGTGCAAAATCATTACAATTGACTTGTAGAACAACTTGCATCTCCTACCTAGACATCCATGGAGTCATAAGGAGACAGTAAAAACCTACTGGTAATAGAATGGGATTAGATGGTGTCCATTCCACAGGGCAGTTCCACTGACAAGCAACAAACTGTCCTACCACATTTCAGCCCATTTTGCTTATTGATTCACATTAGGAAAAAGATGTGGCATTCAGCTTAGGATTTTTACATATGGACATAAATTGCACATTAATAGTCACAGACTTTATTTTGAGGAAAAACATACAACCCACAAAGGAAAAGAAAGGCTCCAAGACTAAACTGAAGGTCTTTGGGCATGAATCTTACTTTTCAGTTTTGCTCTCTTTAACTGATCAGGGGTAAGATCTGACTCTTGGAATAGATTTTCAGACTTAACAAAGAATTTCTTAGTTTGGTCAAATTGGTTAATTTAGAACCCTTTCAGTGACTAAAATGTAATCTGCAGCTTTCATTTTACAAACTATTACATGGATTCAATTATACACGGAATTAACAAGGTTGGAAAAGACCGTAGAGATGATCAAATCCAAACTATAACCAATGCTACAATATTTTTTTTTTTTTTGTAAAATAGGCTGTATGCAAGTATATTTTTTTAATTGTGCACAACTTGAGAAATGGGTACTGAAAAACATTTTTAAACATACTTGGAAAAAATCTGTTGAATCATTTCCATGTCACATGGGCTCAGAACATCTGTGTGGTGAGGAGGGGACTCACAGCAGCTCTATCACAATTTACATCACAACTTAATACTACCAGAGATCCTTTATATAGAACTACTACCTCATTAATAGAACAGATGTAGTGAGCTGTATATAATGGAGGGCATGTCATAGGTAGGAAAAAGGTAGGTGCTATTTTTCCTGGACCCACACTCCCGAAAGAAGTATATGCTGCTGCTCCAAAGAATGAACTACTAAGTGCCAAAAAAGAGGCATCAACATCATCATCACCCATGTGAATGTACTTTGTGGGAAGAAACATGCAAAATTTTAACTTCAGAAGATTTTGAGTTTGCGTTCTCTCCACAATCTGAATTGCATTTCTCTCTGCAGACTAGACAGAGAGGAGTGGGTTCTAAGTCACATGCCAACAGATTTAATATAATTTGTTTAATTCTTATAGGTATGCTAGTGGCATGGGCAATTTTCAGTACAAACCTGCAGTAATTCTGTTTCAGTAACCAGCACTATACTAGTGGAGAACAGCAGTTATTTAGTGAGGATTCAGACATTTATCTAGTTACACATTCCACAGTTCACTCAGCTGGGTCATGAGTGCAAACCAGTGTCTGACAGAAAAGCTACAGGGTGCTAAGGCTTTGCCCCAAAGAAACAGTGGAGGAAATATATTCCAGAAGGGTCAAGAGTGAAGAGAAAAAAGATAAGGAAACAATCACATATATAAAGTGGATGTTTAAATCTTTTTCCTTCTGGAAATGTAAAATGACAGTTCGGGTGAACATCTCTCGCATGATGCTGTCACCCTTCATTCTGCAGCTCTGGCTGAATGACGACTAACAGAAAGCTCTTTTCACCTCACCTTAGGGATTAGATTCTTGGAGCATATTTAGGTAACTTCTTATAGACAAATGTTTGAGGCATTCAAATCTGTAATGCAAAGAACTGTCTAACAAATGCTTCATGGCTTATTCCTGTATACGGCTAATGCAGAGTATTGTGCATTAATGTAACATATTAATGCGTATTGGTTTGTACAACCTCATTATATCAATTTGCAATAAATCATTGCAAACACCTTCTTACCAGTGAAAAGATGTAGGAATTAAATGCATGATATTTAATATACCACCGTTTACAGTGCTATCTGTGTACAGCCCTTCCCCAATGTGTATAACCATCAGTAAATATCTTTCCCAGTACAGTTTTCAGGACTGAGCTTCTGCGTGGTAAGACTTTGGCAAAAGATTGTATCATAGGTACAGTGCTACACAGAATAATTTAGCTATTATTGTTTGTTACAAGTTCTGTAAATTTTATAAGCAATTTTGCATCCATTTTTTCTTGAATGGCATTTTTTTTTAAAAATCCTACAAATGATACCTGCTGAACGCACGCTAGGTCAAATTTGTTAGGCATGCTGATCACATAAGATATAGAGACTATTCTGTGCTATTCAGATGAACATTGAAAAGGCAAAGCAAAGCAATGCAGCACCACCCAGAGTCATCAAACCAAAGTTAAAGGATCTAAACCTCATCTGAGTCTGCTCACTCTAACTGCATTAGCATTACACTATTATCTCCTAACTTACATAGCTGTTCTTCTCTAAATACGTTGTGGTAATTCTTGACCTGCTGAGTTCACAGACTGAAAAACAAGGTCATAGATGGAAAATGGGGCAAAAGAAATCAATGTCTTCAAGTCCATGAAGCCTGACATGAGCACATCAGCATGTGCTAGGCCATCAGGGCTAATAACAGGGATAAAACAACCAGGGTAATAGAAGGCACGGGTTTTGCTAGGCTCATGCAGTTTGTTGGGATATGTGATTACTTTCTGTATTGCTTGCTAGGCAAAAGACACTGATGAAGACTGCAATGGTAGTGAAAAGTTACTTAAGCTCATTAATACTTAGCAATATAGTCACTTGGTTTTAAAAAGTTGTCTGTCTCTATCCTACCTATTCTGCAAACGTACAGCAGATATTTTTTTACATGCTAATCAGATTATTCAGTAAAAATATTATTTTTAACACCTCTTTAGTACAATGAAAAGCTGAAGTTGCAGATGGCTGCATAGAGAATTGTACCAAAGGTCAGATAAGTCAAGGCCAGCATCTTAAGGAGAATTTACATTCCATGGCAGGAATGTAAATCTATTAGTTACTTGATGTAAGTTAAGCAGTAACTCAGCAAATTTTAAACTACCTCAATAGTGTTTAAATGGTGCGGTTAAGTTTCTCAAGCAATAGGAAGTTTTCAAGTCCTTCTGTTGATGTAGCCCTGGTATTTGCTATGAATAAAGTTACTATATTGTAGAGAACAGGTCTTTGTGGGTGCCAGGAGTCACTCTCTAACATTAAAAAGAAGTTTTATTTTCCTCATTTGTTTGCTTCTCCAGAAGTGCTTCTATGTCTTTTTTAGCTATCATGGTACTAAGATTACTACCTCATAATAAAATTGATGGATTGTCTTGAAATTTAGGGCATTTCTGATGGCTGGTGAGAAAGCTTTGCAGATGTCTTGCTTAAAATTCTTAAAATCTCAGAATTATGAACATCTTATAAATGGAGGTTCTTTGAAAGGCTAGGTAAAGGGGAATGTGTTGAGTGCATGAGAAAGATTCTTTTCCATCTGGTAGAGTGAATCTGAAAGCCTAATTTATCATTCACATTAGTACGTTAGATTACCATGATATGTGTCATATATTTCTCAAACCCAAAAAGTCACTGTAAATTATCAAGAACAGTCATTCTGGTAAGTCAGCTAATGTACATGGACATAACTCTATGTGGTAAGAGGAGAATGGCTCCCTACTGAGCAGCATACCAGACTGGGGAGAGGAGGCACACATACAGAGAAGCATGACCTTGCCAAACTGAGCCTTGTTCCCTGAAACCTAGGAGAAGAGGGAAGTCACAGCGTAGGATTACTCTGGCTCTGCCAGCCATTGTTGCTGGTGATGGTTGCAGTAATTTCCCGGACTAGGCAAGATTCTTTGCCAGCAAAACAGGGAAGGGGGCTTGGAGTCGGCTCTCCTCACTTCCATGCAAATAAGTGGAAATGGGAAAGGAAGATACACTGAGAAGAAGAAAGAGTGAGGAAAGCTCTTGGCAATTATAATCTTCCAAATTGATATTCGGTTTCCTCAAGAATTCTTTGCCTTTGCTTACAAAAATATTATATGGTGAGTGAACAATTGGCTCACAGGTCAAGCACAGAGGATAACAGCAAATGGGGTAACATCAGACTGGTGACCTGTCACTAGTGGGGTTACACAGGGCTCCATCTTGAAAGGCACCCTGTGCTCTTCAACATCTTCATAAATGACTTACATGCAGGACTGGAAGGGTAAGTTACACACACAGAATTACACATACAGAATTAATAAGGTTGGAAAAGACCGTAGAGGTCATCACGTCCAACCTTTACCTAGGTTAACAACCTATCCGACATCAGTCTAACATCTCTACTATCTAAACCATTTAAACCATCTAAACCTTACCACTAAGTTCATCATCTAACCTATCCTTAAACACATCCAGGGACGGTGACTCCACCACCTCCCTGGGAAGCCCATTCCAGTGGGAGATCACTCTCACTGTGAAAAAGTTCCTCCTGATATCCAACCTAAACCTTCCTCCTCATGAAANATAACTTCCCTGGTCCTACTGGCAACACTATTCTTGATGGAGGCCAGGATGCCATTGGCCTTCTTGGCCACCTGGGCACACTGCTGACTCATATTCAGTTTCCTATCAACCAGCACCCCCAAGTCCCTCTCTGCTTGGCCATTCTCCAGCCACACTGACCCCAGCCTATAACTCTGCATGGGGTTATTGCGGCCAAAGTGCAAAACCCGGCACTTGGATTTATTAAACCTCATGCTATTGGACTCAGCCCATCTATCCAGCCTGTCAAGGTCTCTCTGCAGAGCCCTCCTTCCCTCTGACAGATCGACACTCATTCCAAGCTGCAAACTTACTAATAATGGGTTTCATCCAGTTTGAAGACAATACAAAACTGGAAGGAGCTGTTGACTCTTTTGAAGGTGGGGAGGTCCTGCAGAGAGATCTCAACAAATAAGAGGACTGGGCAATCACCAACTGTATGAAGATCAACAAGAGGAAGCGTAGGATTCCGCACCTGGAATGGGGCAACCCTGGATGTACATACAGACCGGGGAATAAGATGATGGAAAGCAGTGCTGCCGAAAGGGATCTGCGAGTTCTGGTCAATGGCAAGCTGAATATGAGTCAGCAGTGCCCTGGCAGCCAGGAGAGCCAACCGTGTCCTGGGGGGGCATCAGGCAAAGCATCACCAGCTGGTTGAGGGAGGGGATTGTCCCGCTGTGCTCTGCACCGATGTGGTCTCACTTTGAATATAGTGTGCAGTTTTGATCACCACAATATAAGAAAGATATTAAGCTATTAAAGAGTGTCCAAATGAGGTCAACAAGGATGGTGAAGGGCCTTGAGGGGAAGCTATATGAGGAGTTCACTTGTTCTGTTCAGCCTGGAGGAGAACTGAGGGGAGACCTCATTGTAGTTACAAACTCCTTGTGAAGGGAAGAGAACCAACAGACACCGATCTCTTCTCTGTGGTGACCAGTGACAGGACCAAAGGGAAAAGCCTGAAGTTGTGTAAGGTTTAAGTTGAATATTAGAAAAAGATTCTTTACCCAGAGGGAGGTTGGTTACTGGAACATGCTCCTCGGGGAAATGGTCGCAGCACCAAGCCTCATAGAGATCAAGAGGCATTTGGATGATACTCTCAGGCACATGGTGTGGCTCTTGGGGATGGCCCTGTGCAGGGCCAGGAGTTGGACTAGAAGATCCTTGTGGGTCCCTTCCAATTCAGCATATTCTGTAATTCTGTGATTATTCCACCACATTACCAATGCTGCAAATGTGAGGGCTCAAAGTGTACCTCTGAGTATTATAATCCTATACATAATGTACAGCCCATCTACTAGTTATCTGTCAAAAATGTACTATGTTTTTTGCCACTTCCAAGTAAAATTTTTGTCTTTTTTTTCCCCTGAGCTGCTATACTAAAAATAATAGGTCTTTCTTTTCTGTTTGGTCATCTAAAATATTGGGTAACTACTGAAAATACAGTATAAACCTTAGATAAATATTAAATAAATAGATAAATTTAAAATTACTACAAATTGCATAAAACATTTTAGCCTGGATTAGAGAAGAATTTTACCTAGCCCCAATCTGCAGGTTTTGACAAATGACCACTGAAAAAATTTTGCTTGTGTCTGAATCTTGTATTACTCTGTATTCTGTAAAAACTAGCTACACATTTGTCCAACAATTAGATTTGAACCTGTCTAAATCACAGCTGCTTATTAAAGTCCTATCTTGTAATCTGATCCAAACTACTTGCATGTAGGCTGCCCCTGAATCCTCCTACTGTGTTAGCTCTACACACGAATAGGAGGCTTTTTCTGCATTAAATCACATAACCAAAACCCTCAGTATTGCTTATACTTCAGGAGAGGGTCATAGACTGGGATAACAACTGATGACTCTCTGTAACCTTGGGCAGATCACCCTTGCATGGCTCATCTCAATCTTCTGTTCAACATGAATAATAACACTGGAGAGCACTTTTCTGTCTTTGGATGAAAGACTTAATATAGTGCAAATTATTTTTTTTAATGTCAGCATATAACTTTCAGAGTAACATCTTATATGGAGTGGAAAACTATGCTCTTATATAACCTGTTGTATACAGGCACTGACACCATATCCTTGAGGCTCTGGCAAGAAATAACTATGAAAAGGTAATGGCTGTGAAGAATACTTTTCTCTGTAAGTGACACATCCCTCTAGAACACAAATGTCTCAGCAATTAGCTTTGTTCCTGTCTTGAGAAAAATACAATAAACAATATCAGGGAAACCCTGTAATCACTTGGGGAAAATGGACCCAAATCCCAACTGCTGTCCTGTATGAGTGGAATTTCTTCTCATTCCAGCTCCAAAGTGGCCATATGAGCCCCTTCCAAGATAAACATAATGAATGAGACAAGAGATAGGCACCATTTTATGTAAATTTCCTCAAAGTCACAGAGAATTAATTCTGGTTGTATTTTGAACACAATGCAAGCAAGAGGTCAGAATCAATCTCAAATTTAGACTGTGCATTGGTACAAGTCTACTCCCATTCACACACTTAGGGCAAACTCTTGAATGTGGGTGGGGTGGAAGCTTTGCTCCCACCATCTGGATAGGAGACATACTATCTGGCCCATACACTTCCAGATATCACATAGCTGTGGAGGCACCATACTATAGAAGGATCATTTATGGTATGTCACAAAAGCAGAAGGAATTTATTGCCTCTGAGTGTTATACTGTCTGAGTGAAGTAAGTCCTAAAGTCAGCATAAGTGTGTTGAAGAGAGTTCAGGCTGGAAACCCCAATGGAACATAGATGGAAATGCTTTACCCTACTGGGAGAAAACAGCAACTCATAGATGGGTACCAAGTAAATATTTGCAGACTTGGGGCTTTAATGAGTTGTTTTCAATCTTCTAAGTCTTCTCTTCAGAATATATCTCTAAAGAGAAGACAGTTTAAAACAGAAGACAGAATAATCTCTGGGAATTTGATGTATGAAAAGCAAACCTGAAGACAACATAAAGAACATACAACAAAATGCAGACCCCTCCAAAATAATTATCATGCAAACACTTTCAAGCTGAGGCTGTGCTCTCTAGTGTATTTCTAGATACATTGAAGTGTCTTGATGAAAAAACTGCATATAAAATAAAAACAGCATTTCTGAAAGCATTTTTTTTATTTTTGTTATTAGAAATTGGGATAGAGGAATGGAAAGCCACCACCAGCTGACCAAGGCAACTGTGTGGGTCACATATTCAAAAGCTGACAAATGAACAACTACAAGGATTTAAGTTTAGCGTCGGCTTCTCCATTAAAGAAATATTCAAAGTATGGGAATACAGAAATACTGAAGGTTGACTCAGAAGTATAGTGACACAGCTGGTGTTCCACAAATAAATAACCTAAGGAAATTTGTATCTACTCAACTGGAGAAGAGATAGTAAACAAATATTATTACCTGTAAATAAATCTTTAGCAAACATTTTTGCAAACCAAACAAACCTTTCCAACACAGTAAATACAGATGTTTATTTGCCTGCTACTGAAGCCAAAAATCTTGAATAATTTTGGCCATTAGAGTGTACTTATTCTGCATCTATTTGTCCTTTCCTTTAAATAGAAAGCTAATACTCCATTCTCCCTTGAAGGCTTATTAGAAGATAAAATGCCAAAGGATAAAACAAACACAAATTAAATGGTGTTAGGAATCCCAAGAGAAGAGTAATTCAGTTTACATTTTTGGGGGGTTTAATTGCTGGTAAATTACACTTCTGCAATCATATTCAGAGGATGAAATGATTCCTGCTCTGCTTTATAAGCCATTTTCTCAATTTTCATGCATGAAACCAACAGACTACAATGACATATAGAACTACAGAACTCATATGATCTGCACTCACTATACATTCATTGGCATAAGAGTTTGAAGCATACAGTATATTTATTAAGAGAAAAAAACTTGCTTCTTCTAGTTTTATAGCTTTCCTGTTAATTTTCTACTCAGCTGCACACTAATTTCCAGGTAAAAAAAATTATTCATGATAAACTGATAACAAGCATGAAGCAGCGAAAAAAAAAATTATACAAAAACTTGACCAATTTACACATACTGAATTACACACAAAATTAACATTACCTCTGAATAAAAAGGAAAAAAAATCATTTTTAAAAAATTATTGTTTCTTATGTACCTCTACCACAGAAGAAAATATACAGCAAAGTGTGTAGTTAGTGAATGGCAATTTTCTAGGACACAGCTCTGTTTTCTTACTTAACTTACATTCTAGAACAGGACTTCACTGGTGTCCAGGTCAGCTTTCAAGTGCCAAATACCAACAGTGGAGCACAGGTATTTTATTCAAAAACATGCAAACCACAACATGTAATGACTACAAAGGCTAGAAGGGAGAAAGGTGAAGTTATTTATATGTCTGATAGATCATGTGATGAACAATTAAGGTAAGAATTTTAATGAAAGGGAAACAAATAGTCAATTGTATTCAAAAGTGGAGATTATCCTTCAAACATCTGTGCATCTCTCTGTGTATTGCAATACCTTAGTTATGGGCTAAGATACACTGAATAGAGGTCAAGATAAACAAAACTTTCTCCATGTTTAATGTTTTTAGTTCTTAAGTTCCTAACTCTAATCCTTAGAGACATAAATGTCGCAAATGAGGGCTCTTCATAAAAGATCCATCTCCTTAGTTTTAAAAGTAAAATCCATACCAAGGTGGATCTAATAACAAGGTTTTGTTTTCAGTATTTGTCTTTATTATTGTTATACAGAATTAAACTATTGTTAGCCAGTAGGGCTCAGTCATGTGAGAACTTAAAAATATCATGAGTCATCCCATTAATGGCAATGAAGTTAAATAGAGTCACAGGTGCTATGCTGAAAATAGACCTGATAAAAAGGTAAAAATGTGTCGTTCGTGTGCTCTTTGGAAGATCCATTCCCACATACTCCCAGAGATTAGGAGACAGAAGCAAGGAAAAAAGGTTTTTAAGTTAACTTATTTTCTTTCTTGGCATGGTCATTTGGCTCCTTACACCTCACTTCTTTTGGATGGTTCATAAATAGTTGTTTAACCACTTTACAGCCTTACTTCACAGTCTTACTTCATAGCCATTAAAGAGAAGCAATGTAAACTGACACACCCCAAGAAAACATGTTTATTTATTTATTTTAGTTGTTTTGTCTAAATCAAAAATAAACAAACAAGCACATCAATATTGCAGTGGATTAAATTCATTGCCCTTTGACCATATAAGAATTCTTTTCATGCCAAAGCAATGTTTTCTGATTTACTGGCTTTATGAAGGGATGGAAATGTTTATGCTAATTTATAATGCACAGAAGAAAAGGTCTTTTGATCAGAGCTTTTTATTTTCATCACTTTGATTGACTGTCAGCCATACTAATTATCATAGAACCATTGATCATCATTTGCAGCTAACTAGGAAATTTTGACATATTTTCTGTGGCATTATTTAGTATGCAAATTCAGGAAGAAATTATGCCAGACCTAATAGGCAATATTTTCCTGTCCACTTAATTTAAGAAAGGCAATAGCGATTTAAGAAATAAATAAAGTTCAACTAGGAAAATAACATGCAGGGTAAAAAAATGGAATTGTAGACAGCATAGAAATGCTTTCTATTTACTTTTACTTGTATCTTCTCTACACCTTTCTTGCTGAAATATAGCTCCTGAAGTAAAAAAAAAAATTTTGAGAAATTGATTTTCAAAAAAAAAAATTAAAAAAATAAATTTAAGGGCATTTCAAAACTAAGAATTAAGTGCAAGTTCAGCAAAACTTTTACAAATAACATCTGTTGATATTTTTCCAAAGTCCACTTTGCTTCAAAAACCGTGTTTAAAAACATATTTTATCAAAAAAGTAATTTTTTCTCCTTTATGCATTAATCCAATATACCGAACAAAAGAAAAGTATATACACCTCAAAGAAGGAGCTGCAAACACTTATTCAAGGTTCAAATGTAGACTATGGAGTTGAATCTAATATACTAGAAATAAATTATCATATCTTTTAATCAATCCATGAAAGGTTTGTGTAATGTCACAGAATCAACACAGTAAAACACTATTTACTTCCTTGGCAGCTTCTTTATTACAATCCATACTAACAAAAAGATGCACAGTTATCCTACACAGGACAAAAAACAATTCAAACTCTGAAATGTGTCTTCGAACAATAGTAATTTTCTATTAAAATGCTCTCTAATAACCACAAAAATCCTGCCTCAGCAGTCACCTAATCACCATTATAGCATTGTGTAACTAAGCACTTCATAACTAAGAGCAGGGTCTCACAAATTCCTCTGAACCTAAGGTGACTATGATGCCTCTGCAATGCTGAGCACCACAAAAGATTCCAAGGTACATTCTCATGGAGATTTATTCTCATTCATGCTGGGAATACATTACAATATTTTTTAAGAAAATGTAAAGCCACAAAAATAGGCGTTTTTCTCCAACTCTTTTTGCCATCGCAGATGTGAAAAGCAGCAGCAGACTGACTACCAAAGGTTATATTGCAACGTTTATAACCAGGAGCAGAAAACTATTGCACAGATAGCCAGTTGAATATTCTGGGGCTGGACCTAGAGGCCTGCAAACAGTTCCTCCCTCCTCAAAAGTCTTCCTTGCATCTGGATACAGGGGCCAGGTGTAATTTCCAGTATCTTCTGCCCAAGACAAAATTACTGGTTTGAACCCTTCATCATGAGTAGGAAAAGATGAATGATATGGTCCTTATTTTTAAAAACCCTTATAGGTTTAAAGCTGAAATTTGTTTTTTATGGAAATATACCTGAATTATTGGCCTAACTGGGGAGAAATTATTTTTTGGGTAGGAACACTTCTCTGATGCACCCTACAGCTTATGCTTCCAGTCAAAGCTGAAGAAGTTTATGAGCCACAATTGCATCCCTGTCTGGTCAACAGCCTCAGCTGTCCTTCCTCTTTCTCTGTCAATTCAGAGAGAAGACAGATGTTAATTTTCAGTTTCATATTGTAATCTGTTTTTAACAATATTAATGGGAAAAAATCATATTACCAGCATGTTTTATCAAATTATATTCTTCCTTCAAAGAAAAGAATTTTTTCTGATATCTTTGAAATCAGCATTAAAGACGATTCTTTCTGATTACTGTCAACACTAAAATATCTCATGTGGTTCTATAACTATACCTCCTACACCCTTCAAATAATTTTCTTTAAAAACATTAGAGTCTTTCTCAAAAGCAAGGGGAAAAATAATATAGAAATGGCTTTATTCTCCTCCTTGTATTTTAGAATCCTCATTTTCTTTTCTTAGGTCAAAAGCCCCACAAAATCATAAAATTAACCCAAGACCACAACCACTTTTATTGCATATTTAATAAGAAAAGAGCTGGATTTTTTCATTTTGATGGATGAAAGTCTTTAAAAAACCCTACTGACCACAGGCAGGTATAACAAAGTTTGTTGTGCATTAACTTTGAGATATTTAGGGCTTTGAAACAAAAGATTTATAGAAGCCTTAAAAAGCAGTTATAGAGATGAACAGGTATAGCAAACTTTGAATAACAATACACATGCTATTTTCTAGAAAAAAAATTCTATCTTCTTGTGGTTACAGGAGTTGGTTTGATACTGTATGTAAATCTGTATGCAAAAATTACAGGAAAAAAACAGCTTGTAAAATTTCTTGTAGCTATAAAGCTGGATTTGCTAGTGGTCTGTATTTTTTAAGCTAAATTTCCAGAAACCAGTATGGCTCAGCCAAGGAAGCTGAGTGACAGAGAACAGGTTTAGGTGTAAGGGCAAGAAAAAGCCAACATGTAGATTAAACCTATGAAATGCCACATTCTTAATGAACATTTTATTCAACCATTTTTTTCAGAATAGTATATGATTTTTTTGATCTAATTAATTGTGTTATTGAGGGCTAGTGTTCCTATAGGAGCACAGTGGTGTGCTAAATTAAGAGAAGCCCCTTAGAGTGCTTTGAGGTGTCTTAAATGAGGAGCAGCACACTATAGTGAACCTTGTGTGTATCTTTGAACCAAAAGTCATCTGTGCCACCTAATCTATCATCTAATCTCGTAATTAAAGCACAGAATAGATTTTTCCCTATGTTAGTAATAAAAGCAGAGGGGATATCTGGAGATTTTATAGGAGCAGATATCTATATTTCTTTATACCATTCATTTCTTTAACCACAAATCACTTTTAATCTTGTTTGCACTGCAGAGACAGCCTGGCTACAGCAAGCAACCTGAAACCTAGCTTAATGTAACTGTCCTGGGTTTGTTTAGGGAGGAGATAATTTTACCCACAGAAGCCCTCATAGTGCTGTGCTTTGCATTGGTGGCTGGAAAAGTGTTGACAACACACCAGTGTTTTGGTACTGCTGAGCGGTGTTGGCACAACATCCGTACTGTCTCTCCAACATTCTGCTCCTGTCCTCCAGCATGTTGGGGCTGGACAAGAGGTTGAGAGGGGACACAGCAGGGATAGCTGACTCAAAGTGACCAAGGGGTCCATACTGCATGACATCATAATGCTCAGCAATAAGAGCTAAGAGAAAGGAGGAGGAAGCGCATTTGTTATTAAGGTGTTTGTCTTCTGAAGTAATCACTACACTTCCCAGGAACTGAGTTAAATCACCTGCTGATGGAAAGTTGAGAATATATCTTCTTGCTTTGCTTCGAGGCATGACCTTTTTTTTTCTTCATGAAGTTTTTCATTAAAAACGCAAGAATTTTTTATCTCATTTTTTCCCTCTGTCCCATTGAGCAAGAGGAGTAAGACAGCAGCTTGATGGGTGCCTAGAAGCCAGCCAAGGTCAATCCAACACATGAATACTGATAATGTGTCATCCAAAAATTAACAGAAAAATTAAACTTTCTTTTTTTTTGTCATCACAGCTTGTTTATGCTGGTACAGATAAAAAAAATAGAATGGCAAAGTTTGGTGAAGGATATTTATTTTATACAGTCCTCAATAAGGAATTTCTTTGAAAGTGATTAGATTACACAACTGTATTTAGTGACCTACACATACTTGATAGGGTAAAACTTTTAATTATAAAATTACCAATGTTGATTTGGATATCACTGAGTGACAGCAGCTATAAAAAATCAACTTTTAGTATTGATAAACATTTTAAACACAAAGATGTTCTTTTGAACCATTGAAATCCATCCCTGTAGAACTTTCAGTGGAAAAATAAGATAGTTCTCAATTATTATATTTCCCTAGCAAGATACAATGGCATTTGGTCAAATATCTCTGTTCTTAGTCACAAGATAAGTATCATTTAATGTGATATTATTGATGCAATTTTTCATTTAGGAACAAAGGAGGATTTCATATCTGTAAATAACAGATTTTTTTCAGCAGTTTGTGCCAAATAACTGACATTTCTGGTTTTAGAAGGGACTTGACAAATAATTCGTCAGGTACATCTCACCACTACACACTTAACTTTCTCCCATCTTTAAGTATGTCTAACAGCTAAAATGTGCAATTTACTTTTATATTCTTTATGCCTTTATATTTTTTCTAACAACAAGATGTCTGAAGAGGCCATTTAATCCCTTCAGAATCCTTCAGAGAAACCTTGGCGTTGCCTGTGAAGAGGCTGTATTTTATGCAATGCAATTTATTCATGCAGAAGGAACGGCACAGTGAACTTGCACTGTTCACTGTGGCAGCAACTAACCCCTTTCCTCCTGTAGGTTAGCCATTCTTTCCCTTCCCAACTCTAACTTTCTACATGTCATCAATCTTGATCTCACTCTCATTAATATTTATTTTTGCAAAATTGTTACAAAGGAAAAATAATGAGGAATATCATACACAATGTCTTTCAAGATACTTAAACACCAATAGGGATAGAAAGAGGTGAGGTCCTACCATCATCCTGGAAACTTAGATGTAAAATTTGATAACTAAGAAAGAAGAGAAAGAATTCAGAGCACATTTCACCTCTTGATCTGCCTGGACAGTACAGAAAATAACTGCACTGCAGCCCTACAGCTTCAATGCCTGTGCCTACCCTGCACTTGACAGGAGAAGAAAAGGCAGAGTTATGGCACACTGCATAGGCCATCTGCCTTTCAGCAGCACCACTGTATAGAGGATGGCTTGCAGGCAGCTTAAGACTCCCAATCCTCTCCTGGCAGAGATATGCTAAATACTCGCTCTCACAAGCTGCAAGCAGATATAAGTCCACTGACTTGTTGTTGCTTTGGATTTGTATTCTTTTAAGTGGGAGTATCAGCCTGATGTGAGAATGGGTAGCATGGAAAGGATTAGTTGTCAAAAGCTGTAACTGCCATTTGTTTTTTCCAATAAAACTTATATTCAACAAAAGTTAAGATGATCAGTTTTCCAACTGATTTGAGACCTACCCACAAATTGTGGAGTTTTTTTCCATCAGGAATTGCATCACCTTAAACAATAATAAATAATAACTAATATTAAATCATAATACTACTTATAAGCTGAACATTTGCGACCTCTGAATAGAGTTTATAAATTTTCAATACTTTTCAAGGCCAACTTTTCCCACCCTTCCTCATGTCTGGTACAATATCACTGTTTATTTGTATCACATCTTCTCTGAGAAAGCCAAAGCCAGGGCTCTCCCGAGACAGTCCCTGTACAAAGAGCCTCCGCTCAAGAAATATGACCATAGATCAACAAAATTGTGTATTGAGGTAGGAAGGGAGAACCAAAGGGGAATGGATTTAAATTAAAAGAGAGAAGGTTTGGATTAAATATTAGGAAAAAATTCTTTACTGTTGAGAGTGGTGAGGCAACCAAACTTGTTCCAACATCTGCAACAAGGAAATTGCTCAGGATAAATGTATAAAGTTGCAAATAAACTTTCTGAATAAACGCAAGTGTGGAGAGCACTTCTAATGTGCTGTTATACATGCTGCCATTATCGTTTATATTGATAATATTCTGTGTGAATCTCTGAAGTTCACTCAAAGTAGCAGTTTCAGTATTTAACCTGAGTGATTTTCAGGATTATCTAGATGACAGGTATGGTATGGTGGTCTGTGTATTTCTTACAAATCCTGTCTGTGCTAATGAAATTGCTGTTTTACTGAATACTTCCGTGTAGATAGAATTGACCAAGATTGTGTCATGTCTCTCTCTAATCAGGAATGGGGGTCCCTTGCTAGAAAGACCTATTTAAGTAGAAGCACCCCATAATAATGAGATACTTCAAAAAATCTCCCTTGGAGAGCTTCTTTGAAAGAAATGAGCTAGAAGGAGTGGAATTTCCTCAAAAGCAAAACAAAAACCAGACATATTGCTGGGTTTCAGAGGCCTCAAAGCACAAATGACTTGAAAGGAACTGACATTGTCAATGTCATAGGAAAAAGAAAAGATGACAGCTCTGCTGCCTTTACACAAGCTTCTTCTGTAATTATCAGACCACATAAGATGAGGTAAAATGGCTACACAGAGGAATAAAAAAGTGTCCTTTGACTCAAAAGAGAATAGTAAGGGGACCAGTCACAGATACCATCCATGATGCTCATTAATACTAATGATAGTAAAAAAAAAAGATGAAGAAAATAAGAAAAATCTTTGTTCAAATGTATCTTTGCATCTTTTTTCAAATATATACACTATTTTTATCAGTTAGAGAGAATTCCCTTCCTCCATGTTTAAAGGTTTTCTCTCTGGCCAGTTCAGCTTTCAGATGACCTTTGGCCAACTAATATTTGGACATAAAAATAATCACATTTATGGGGCTCTAGGGGGTGTTCAGGTTGTCCTTCCTTTGAGGTTGCGGGTTCCATTGGTGGCATGTTCCTAAAGCAAATCTCCCTGCTGTTCTCACTTATGTTAAGGGGACACATGATCTCTTGATCATAAAGAGATCTCAGGGCATGCAATCAGACTTATTTTGGACATAAAAAAACTGCAAAGCCATACCACAGAGTGGACCTAACCCTCTTGAATTTTTCAGTGATCTGGTCCAAAGAGAAACAAGCGAAATGCTGGCATCATGGACATGAGGACTTCAGCCGCATTTCACTTCAGAGACTGGCTCCTCTTGCACTGCCACACCAGCTACTGCACATCCTTACAGATTTCCACTGTCAGAGATTCTAGAACTGACTACTCAGCATAACAGTAATGCTGGGGACTGTGTTTGAGGAGCTTCACAAAAATCCACAAAACTCCACTCCAGTGGAGCAGCCTGGCATGTGGCAGTTGATAACACATCTGTGCAATTTTTTCTAATTTTGGCAGCTAATGTCCTTTAGTTTTAAATTTACCCACTTCAAAAATTTCACTGCTGTGTTTATATCTCACTTGATTGAAATAACTCTCTGCTATTTTACATTTAATCATAATCTCCAAAATAATGTAATTCCTATTAAAATATCCGTATTCTGAAGATTATCAGAGATTGACATAAAGCATTTGCTAAAACTACCCAAGGGAGTTCTTCTATGGACTATGAAGAAAGAATGACTGAAACAATCCATCAACATAAATTTAAGCTGTATAAATATTTTTATCTTGCAAGTTAATTTACCAAGACTTAAGTGTTCTTCTGCACCCGTCATGACAGTACATTTTATTCAGAGTTTTGTTACGTTAACTTCCTTCACTTAAAAATTTTCCTTCAGAAACTAACAGCTAACTTATTAAAGGAAATCTGATTAATCTTAGGTAAGCTACTTTTTATTTCACTACAATGCAGTATTAATGGGAATAACACAAAGGATAATGGATTAAGAACTCAGTAACAGCTCAGAGAATATCCTATTACATCAGGCTAATTCTAGTGTGTTTCTGTAGTATTCTGTTCTGCACCATTCCAATGTGTTTATGAAATCAGAGCAAAGAGCTGTTACCAAGGAAACGAATCAACACAAGTCCCCTTGTGTGTGGAAAATGCAGATATTTAACACCAAAAAATCCCATATAAAATAACTTCAAATAGGAACCCAGGCTGGACCTACCTCTGACATTTATGAACTCCTGCAAATCCGGCAATTTTTGTTCCGACCTTTCAGTTAATGATTTTGTAATTGTGGACTGAATAAGAAAATTTGAAACAAATAAAAATTAAAAAGTGTATTGGTCCAACAGACAGAACATTTTATCCAGTGTTTGTCATTAATCACAACAAAAATGCAAACAGCAGAATTGTATCCCACAATTAAATCTCCATTGCTTTTATTCAGTCTATAGCCAAAAAAACTAGGTTTACTCTCAGTGTTGGTCAGGGGAATGTCCATCCTATTGCATAGCATGAACTGACACAAATCCTTGCTATCAAAGAACAGGTTAATCAGAAAAGAAGGGCTTGACTTTAGCCCTTCATACCTTGTGCTATGAAACTTCTTTCTTTCCAAAGTCACTAATCTCAGTTAACTAGTTAGCAGATGGTAATGCCCAAATTCATGAACTGTGTATTTATTGTAAACGGCTACACAACTGGATACTAGATTAGCTGCATTCTCCAGCAGTGTACAGACCTGGATTCTGCACAGGGAGAAGCAGAGATGCAAATCCCCCCGTTCATAAGGATATGAGTTTTTCAAATTGTCAACTCATTTTGCTAACAGATGCAGCTAACTTTAGATGCTCAGCAACAGTGAACCTAGGCACACAAATGAAATTTAAATAAATGTTTTTAATTTTCAATTTTCTTCTATACTAATTTAAGGATCAGCTTTGAAGATATTTTTTACAATTGTAGGGGCTAAAATTCAAAGCAAAATTTTCTAAGCTGTACAGACCACAAAATATAGAGCTTTAATAAAAGCTTTTTGCAAAGAGAGAGAAATTTCTGCTCATAGACACTGAGAGTTCTTAAATGACAATTAAGTCCTCCAGATGAAACTTGTAATAGCACAGGAATACTACTCAAAATACATGGGTAGAAGGTGCAGGGTTACTTTTTGTTGAAGTCCATTAGCTTTGTGGCATATAAAAGATTATGACTGAAAATGAGCCTGTACAATTTACTGTCTCCAGCAAGCACTGATACTACCTTATGGTAAGACTGTAACTGTAAAGGGTACACAGTAGCTAGAAAGATTAAATTGGAAATTAATTCCTTACTGAACAACAGACGGCCTAAAATGAAAAGATTTTGAACATATGGAACTAACAAATACCAATCAAGTTTAACAAAAATTAGCATGCTTCAGGGGATTTAACAATAGCTCTAAATCATTTGTGTTACTAAATATTCACACACTGCTTTGCAGAGATCAAACCTTCCAGTTAACTTCATTTGTGCTAATAAAAGTCACAAAAGATAAGGCTGGCCTGCTTCACTGGCAGAAAACAACATCAGAGCTAGGAGGCAGTCACACAAAGCCCCAGACCGCCTTTATTTTTTTCACTGCAGGAGTGAAATAGTTTTTACAGAGGTATCTGTAACTTTTAGGAGAGAAACATCATGTCAGGAAACTGATGCATATTTCTTGAACAGTTTAACTTAAATCAGTGTTGTTTATGACACTGTTTTATAATTGTTTGTGTATGTAAATACAAAGAGAGCATCTGTCTTAAAGTTTCCTTGAAGCTGTGTTAACCCTAACTGCTTCTTAATAAACTATCTTCATCAGCTCAGAGAACCCAAGTGTTTATCTAGCAGTGAAAGAAAAATAAAGCCGATTTTGAAGGCATAGTTGCTTTTATTTCAGTGGAAAAGTCACGGTAAATTTTACTTCATCCTGTTCTAGCATGTGTCATGGACCAAACCCTGAAATAGATTAGCTTGAGATATTCTACTGTGCGCTCTTACAATAAGCTTTCAAAGCAGCAGTCCATCCCTCCTCCTGGCCATGCTCCAACAAAATGCTTTTCAGATTTCCCTCACACATGATGCAGACCTCTTCTGAAAGAAGTTCAGAACAGATCATAAGGAAGTAACTATGACTGGTTTTGCACCAGATGAATGAACATCTGTATTAGGAATCCAACTATGATCTGTCATGTGAAGCAAATAAGGAAACTCAGGGTCTGGAGCCAAAAGAAGGGACTACTGTGAGAGCATTTTTGCGTGCTGGGGACTGGAGGGATGTTGTATTGTAAAAAGTCAGGCACAATGCCCAATGGACAAAGCACAATCTGGAGCAGCCCTAAATCTCTGTCAGATAAAGCAAAGAATGAATTTCACTTTCTTTTAAAAACAATAATTTTGAGCATTTCTAAAGAAGAGGCAAATATCTAGACAGAATCTGTGTGAATTGCATTTGCCAGGCCCATTTGGATGTTTGCCTTCTTTTTGTGGTCAAGTTGAAAGAACTGGTATTTTGGGGGCGCAACAAATGACTCTATTGTGTATCTTCAGAGAGTTAGATAAAGCAACTTTTCTTCCGGTACACATAGTACTCCTAGTACTCCTTTTTTCCCTCTCTTTTTGAGATAAGCAACTAATACATTGCCATACATATCGGACATCTCAGTTCTTGTAATAGTCACTTGTTTTGTCAAAGATATACATTATAATTTTTTTTTTTTTCCAACAGGAAAGGCAACTGCCCTGAGTTATATGCTGAGTGTCTCCAGATTACTTATTTTGAAGTTAACACGGATAGAGTTCTGGCCTTTAGAAGTTAGTCTGGGTTTGGAAAGTCAAATTTAGCATTTTATTTGAAGTTCACAGTGCAGTCTGCAGTACTTGCAAGAAGCCCAGGCTACAAGTGCATGAAGTGGCTTGGCTACCTAGCTAACTAGGGGTAATGGCACAGAGTGCAGCAGAGTCAACTCCACTGTGTTCTGAAGCGAGGTACCCAAGAAGAGGAGTAAGCTGTCTTTTATTGTGCAAGTGTTGGCTTTTTGTATTTTACTTACGTATTTAGTTAGTTGTTTTGGGGGTTTTTTTGTATCCAAGATAGTTAATTTACTTCAAGCACCTCAACACTTCAATGCAAACTAGCTGTGCACATCTGTAGTTAATAAAGATGTTTATGCTACTTTAGCTAAAACAGAATCCAATACACTCCCTCATAGTTTAATCAGTACTTCCATGCTAGTACATACTGCAGTAACATAAATTTATTTTAACATAAGCAGATGAGTCCTGGCAGCATTGCAAGTAATAAGTCTATTAGATAGTCTATATCATATTTTATATTTAAACTCATCCTTTCATCTTTTTTCCAAGGGAAAAACAAAGGCAAAATTATTGTAGAAGACATCCTCAACACGACGTGAATCAACAAAAACTAACTACCTTGTATACGTGCTCTAAGTTCACAGTACCCTCAGAGCTACTGAGCATTTTTCATCTTATCCATATCTTTCCAACATAAACAGGAACAGATTCTAAGCAATGCTTTATTAGATGGAAAAATATAAATGAAATGTGAAGAAATGTGAAAACATTATCAAAAATGTGTCTCTTTCTGCTAGCAGGAACGTAACCACCATTGACCTGTGTTCAGCAAAGGTGTTAATGGAAGACATAAAAACAGGATTCCTTTTTTGATCTTACTGTGTTAATAGCACATAGATTTTGTTCTTAGGCAAAGAGAAGAGCATTAGTTTCCAGCATGCTGGAAAGAAAATCCCAAAGGTGAAAATTCACTGCTTTTCCCAGAAAAAGCCTTCTGCAGCCAGAAACTCAATTGAAATATTTTACAGTAATACTTCAAAAATGCAAGAAAATATTGCTTTCATATTAATGGCCATTAACTCACTAAACCCTAGTTTAATAAACTACAATTTATTAAAAGCAGAGGAAGACTGGCTAAAGAGGAAGTTTCAAATAAAATGCCTAATGATTAGTTCATTCATTCTTCTGTGACCAACTGGATTATTAAATGCACTGAAATCATTAACTGACTTGTAAATTAAGTTCTGAGGCTTTTGAAAGCAGGCTTTGACAGCTGTTTCTACTTTCAGTAAAAGATCAAGTTGAAATCTAAGACAATATGCAATAAGACAGTCTACATAATACATACATTTTATATAAGGAGAGATTGATTCACAAGAAAGAGATTGGAAGGGTTGTTTACTTCTTATCCACCAAAATTTAAGATGAAAAATTAAGATTTGTATGTACGATTAAATGTAGCACTCAGTAAAAATCACTGACCGCTGTTGAACTGGTAAAGCCTCATTTATTTAGTGTTGAATTCAGATGGGTAAATGTTTACAGGGCTTGCTAAATTACAGACCAAAAAGTGATCAAATAACTGTAAAACTGATTGTTGTCAGAGAGCCCCCACTACAAGACTTGCTTTATGTATGAAGATACATATGTACTGGTTCCTTATTAAAGAATTAGTATGTTTTGATAACTGTATTTAAAGTATGATTCCTACTAGTTAATTGAAATCTTGAGCAAATAATATTCAGTAGCATTTCTTAGAATATAAAATTCTCAGTCATAAAAATTGATTATGATTTAATACAGAAAATCAACAGAAGTTAAAGACAGATAATGAAGTTCCTGTTTACTGGAAGGAGGACCTTTAATATACACCTGTTTGTTACAAGAACTAAGGGCCATTTTAACCATGCACAGGGAAAACAGAACATATTATTAGGAAAACAAATTTTTTTTTAGGATTTGAAAGATGATTGTTGTCAGAGAGCACAATGAAATTTATTTATGTCAATTTTTACATTAACCTGTGTGGAATCAGTAAGCAGATGTGTTTGTTAATAGCCTTTTCAGGTTTAAATATTCACTTAGGAATTTACATTTTGGTTTTATCACTCTAAGAAAGCTTTCTTCAGCATTAGCCTAGATTTTACACTGCATTACTTCAAAATGTTAAATCAAATTAATAAAAAAAAGTAATAGGTTTAGAATATTTTGTCCATATAAATTTTTCCACTCTCATATCAAGGTATGCAGTACGTGTGCAGTTTACATAAAACAAACTTCCAGTCTTGATTGGTAAAAAGAAGGCAAATCCCCACAACCTTTAAAAATAATGAACTGCATTTTCAAGAGATAAAGATTCACTTTGTCTTATGCTGGATCTGCCTACAAAAATTAATTGTAGGTGCTCTCTTGGAGTTAAGTCCTAGAGATCCATTTTTTAAAATATATGCATATTTTTAATGTGGATCCTAATTTCTACAACAACCATTTTATTCAACACTGAGAAAAAAGATAGTAAAACCAAACATATATGTATATACACAAACATATATACACAAAAAAATATGAAAATACCTGAGCAATCAGGTGGAAATAAAAGATGCATGCAAATTCCCTGAAGCTTGTTTTGACTTAGGGTTATGTGAAAATTCGTTCTTAGTGAGGGCTTCTCTAGATTAAAAATGTATTCTCAGTACTTAACTGGCTACTGCCACTTCTGATTCAGGTCTTTGTTTTGACCAGGAAGCAAAGAGCTGAAGCATCACTGGAGTCAGCAAAAGACTGAAGAAACAGCAATCAAATGACTCAGCATTTAACAGTACATGACTGCTATGGCATTGCGTATCTGAATCAGAAGACAAGTTATAGTTTATATAGATGAGAAATAGGAATATCCTTCATCCAGTAGACAAAACTATTCCTTCTGGAGCAGCACATTCCTTTGGCACAAAATAAGAAGCGGAGAAATGACAGTGAGACCATTTTTATTTTTATAATGGGAAAGAAATAAATGCTATTTACCCATTCTCTTTGCAATAACAAATAATAAAGTGTCAGCCTCTGAAAGCCTATAATTGCACAAGCAAAAGAATCTAATTTAGCCATAATATCAGGGTTGCCTATGCAATGACACTAAAACCTTCTTTACAATATCAGCATTTTGCTTTCACCACTTACTACGAGAAATCACAACCTCGGGTCAGAGTTCTGCCTAGTGCCAATGATCTTTTTAATCTCCAGCTTCTTTACAACAGCACTAATAATTCCTTCACTACTAATTGCTATGTGGACACCTGTCCACTTGGAACTCTATTAAGAATATTGGTCTTGTTTCATAAGTGCAAATTAATAATGATATTGGTTATTGTAAACCTGGATGGCTTCAAACCAAGAACCAAAATAATGTGAAAACCTTGACCTCCTTCCATTATGTATGGCCACCAAATTAAACTTAATCCATTATCGGTGGAGCTATATGGCAGCTGCTGGGAAAACAAGTTACCCAAGTCCTGGATGCATGACAGCATCAACTAACTGCAAGAAGCCGCCCTCTATGCTGCTAACTCACTCTGGTGTATTCAGTACTGACAAGGGAGAATTTTCTTTGTTAAAAAAGTGCCATTTCTAGCAGGGGGGAAGGAGAGGAAGAAGGAAGAAAGTGGTATCTCTGCATTTCTTTTAACACATTCTGACTTATCTAACAACATGGCATACTACTGTCCAACAAAGGAAATAAGATAGAAGGGTAGATTTTTCCATCGTGGTGCACAGGGATTTAATTATATGACTCCTATAAATGTTAATGGGAATCACATGATCCCATCCTTGTACAGTGCAATTAAAATGCACCCAAGAATATCAATCACTTTCCAAACCAGAAAAGGTAGTTTAACATAGCTAAATGTTGAGTTCAAAAAAGGATGTACAGAGCAGAGGGAAGCATTAAATCTGAAGGTTGATTTGAGAACAGACTCAGGAGAATACAAAAAGCTTGAATTCTGTCATAAAGTGTTTAGATGGGAACAAAAAAGGAGATAACAAATTGTTTACAGAAAAGAAATTCTGATGCTAACAGTCTCTGCAGATACAAATCCAATTTGGTTTAAGAATATTATAGCTAGAATAGTTATGGTGAAAATAGCAAGCCTGTAATACTCAGACTTTCCCTGGTTTATCCAGTGTAAATGGATGCTGTGTAGCTTGTCTTGTGGACACCATCAGCAGGAAGATGATAAATGTGTGCATGGCAAGTGTTATGAATGTCCAAAACTGAACTTGTGAGTCCTCAAGAAGAAGCCTACTACATGCTAGCTACAACTAGTGCAAGCTGAGACGAAATTTCAGTAACACTTGGGCTGCCGCAGAACTGGCATGTCCTGAGTCTTCCTATTGATAAGGAGACAGAGTTAAGAATTAGGAGGCTGATCTTGTCTTGTGCTTCTGCACGGAGACTATTTAAACTGGGAAATCGAGGTTTTGTGTTCTGGACAAAAACCTGTTGCCAGAAAGGATTGTTGAACTGATGCTGCCTCATAAAGAGGAATCATAGAATGATTTGGGTTGGAAGGGACCTTAAAGATCATCTAGTTCCACCCCCCGCACCCTGCCATGGGCAGAGACACCTTCCAGCCTGGAAAGCATATTAAGGTCTTGGCTGGAGGAGAGATCTTGGAAGTCAAGGAAGTATCTACACATTTGTGTCAAGGAGATGGACGCCGTTGGATGCTCAGGAACCTTGGCTGGGTGTGCTTGAAATGGGTGACTCCAAGCAACAACATAATATGAACCAGCATGATTTTCCTTTCCAGGCCACAGCAATCCCTCTGTGGGGAGTTCAAGACCTAGGCAAGTGAGTGTGTGAGCTAACCAGGCAGTGTGAAAGCTGTTCTCTCCTTGGCTCTTAAATAAACCTCTGTATACAGATCCACTGTGGGTTGCTATTTATCCTGTTTCATCCATGAGACTGGGCTACTGCACATCTTGATTCCTATGTCGATAAAATTTCAGTTTGCTTCAGCCATGCTGCCCTCTAGTATTCAGTCTTAAAGAAAACCTTTATTACACATTAATGGAAATTCTATTTGATTTCAAGTGATATGTGCCTGTGGTTCCTGGTAAAAAAAGGTCTTTTTATTCCACCTTATGTCCCTGAAGTCCAATGCCCTGCTGTGTAGTGCCTGGAAGAAAGAAATCATTGAAACAAATCATTGGAACCAAACCACTGTGAAATCAAAGAGAATGAAGACTTTGGAAAGGAGAAACAGGGTTTTTTTCAGCCTTCCAGTGGACAAAAAAGGAAGCTATACAAGAAAATATCTGTTATTACTTACCACAAAGAGATAAGGCTAAAATTTCTACTTCCCGACAGCAGGTGTTACAAAAGTATACTACATTAGAATTAATTATAAAATATAAGTGTCTTAGAAGGGAGCCTTAGCAAAACCAGCTGACATTAAAGGAATGAACTCTGAAAAAGGCTCAGTACTGTTTTTATTGTGATTCTGTAAAAATATGCAAGAACATATGCATACTTTCATTGTCATCTTGAAACCTAAAACTAGGTAGTAAACAAAGGTTCATAAAAATGCAAGGCTTCAGAAATTATATTTATTCCACACCTAAACACAATCAAAACTTGCTAAATAAAAGCTCTGCAAGGGGAGGCCAGAAAAGGGAGAAGTCACACAGGATAATTAAGTGGCTAGGGATCTTCCTGGAGCTTGACTTGATGCCAAACACACCTCTCCTAGTCACACTTGTTGGAACCATTTGACTTCACACTACTGAATTAACATTTCAGTGGGCCAAAAATAAGCACTACTTTTAGAATCAGCCTGCCTTTTCCCTGCATCATGAGCGTTTCTCTATATGAAACAAGACAACTCCAATGGGGGAAAAAAAAATTAGAGACTTATTCTACAGTATAAGAGAGACTCAGATTCATGCCTATACTCTGCTCAGTTCTCACTTTGATTGAGGAAACATATATAAACCATTTCTGTGTTTAACTCAAGCCAGAGTCTTGAACACAGATGTACAAAGTGAATCAGTCTGCTATTAGTGCTACTGTGGCTTTTCTTGCTGCTCAAGAATTTCCTTCTGGATTTCAAAAAAATCATTAAGAATTCTTTTTTAAATCAACAGGTTGAGAAAATGTTCCAGCTTTTATCAAAAGAACATCTCAGATAAAAACCCGTTAGAGATGTGTTTCCTAACAAGGTTTATGAAAAAATAACTACATAACCATATAATCGAATGGAGGATAATAGATACAAGGTAACTCGATGCAACAGATTTTTTTTCCTTTCCTGTTAGTTGAATTTTTGTGACAGGAAAAAAAA
>VXBA01003281.1:155663-194152 GCA_013399895.1 Serilophus lunatus | reverse complement strand
AAAAAAAAAAAAAGAGAAAATCTGGATAATTTGGTATTCTCATTGTTGTATTCCCTCCTTCTCCTTTCATTGCCTACAAGGACCTCCTGACTGTTCTGATCATGACTGACTCTGGGTTTGCTCATGGAATAAAAAAAGTATCAGAAATTTGATGAAGCAAGAGCATGTTCACTTTCAACACACTTTCAAACTCCAACTATGGTCTTCAGTAAAGGTAGAGCATCTCTATGGTTTCAGAAGACCACAACTTGTTTTTGGATTCATGAAGTGCTGTAGTTAGGACTTAATTCGTTAATAAGAGCATTTGTGTGACTAAGAAAAAAATGCGAACACAATAGAAGAATGCAAAAGCTATCAGAGCATTATTAGTTTCATTGTACTACCATCACATCCTATATTGTGGGAAGAAATGACAATTTCCTTCTTAAGCACACTGCCACTATTCCATTTTCAGACAACACTAAGAATTACAAGGGCCATTATACAGTATGCCACCAATTAGGAGATGATGATTATGTTTCTGGGCTTCATAAATTTATAAAATAAAACTAAATTACTTATAATTTTAAATGTTTATTTGGGTTCAGAAATTATCCTAACAGATATTCTGTAGGGCTTTCCCCCCCCCTCCTATTTTTATTACCTCTGAAAAGTACCTGAACAGGTTGGATGGGGTTTTGAGCAATCTGGTCTAGTGGCAGGTGTCTCTGCCCATGGAAGGAGGGTTAGAACTAAATAATCTTTAATGGTCCCTTGAAATCTAAACCATTCTATGATTTTTAAGGTTACCCCAAGTCTACCTTTCTTGAAAAAAATTGGTCAGTTTCAATCACTGTCAGAGCTCTACAAATAGAAGCAATAATAACAAAAGTATTTTCACCCCTATTTATTTCAAAATGGTATGTATTCTCTATTTCCTGAGCATAAAGACGAAAATATTTTTAGAAGCGCCAAGCCAGCAAAAAAAGCAGAGTATTTACTGATACAGATATTGCATATTTTTCATGAAGGTCATGAGATAAAATTGGAATCCATTTAAAATAGCTTGTGCTTTGATTAGCCATTTTTCAGTCCTGCCTTCCTTCACACAGATTCATTAATATACGCCTAGAACTGTCATTATCCCAATATTCAGAAGGCTTCTAATCCCAAATTAAATACATTCAGCACCACTGTTCCTTCAACTGAAAAAAGTCTGCAGGAGTACATAATTTATTTTTTCAAGTATTTTGCTGTAATAGCTGCCTGAAATGAGATGTTTTCCTAGTCCTTCTTACCAGAATACTGTGATTATTTCACAGTAGAACTGTGAGGATTTTCTGAGATCAAACACCTCAAGAAGTGTTCACCTTTTCTGTTCCCCTTCCACAGCACAAAATACCACCACCATGAAGGCTGTGCACTACTTCTTGGGCAAGGCAATCTTATCCACTCAGCTGTTCCCTCCTCTTCCTGCACAGGAGTCTTTCCTAATATTCACCCCAATTTGAAGATTTCTTGGTCATCTTGGCCACTGAAAACAACTGATTACTTTTTGTCTTCAAATAGTCATTAGGAAGATAGTCTCCTCTTTCCTCTTTCTATTTTTCTCTCTCTCTCTTTTTTTTTTTTCTCTTCCTTCTTTTTTTTTTTTTTTTTTTTTTTTAATCTTGGTAGGCCCCCTGAATACTTCTGAAATAAAATCATAAACATTGCTATAGTGACATCTCTAATAAATGACCATATAGGTAAATTCTACTGTTTCAGAATCAACTCCCCATAATTACAATACATAATTCTGCATTCTACTTACCCTCATAATGCCTTGAGTGCTCTTATAGTTTCTTGAAAATACCCAGGTATTGGATGGTTTTACTTCAAATGCATTAATACCAGCAGAAACCCAATGGAGCTTTACAAAGTCCCCAAATTGTAGTCTCAGAGTAGCTGACATTATTATTTCACTGAATGGTCTGGCAACTCAGCTTACAGATCAGTCTTCTTGGAAATCTCATCCTGAATTATAATATTTTGAACTAGAGACTATTAATTAAACAAATCATAATTTGCCCTTTTAGTTTAGCTTTAATCAAGAAAGCTTTTAGAATGTGGACATGGTCGCAGTGCAAACCTGCAGCATTATTAATTAATATCAGCAATGCTACCTCTAATTTATGAGAGGGCATATGCCACCAGAATTTGGTCTCCTACGTGCCACTGTTCTATTCAGTTTGTATCTTGGACAATAAATCCATAAAGACAACAAACACAGCATATTGTAAAGCCACAAAAACCTTCAACTTTCCAACTGTAACACGGAATGAACATGTAAAATGAGTTTTAACTCATTACTCACGGATGCTAACAGAACTGGTAAAGAAAGATATGTTGTGGTGCCTATTTCAAGAGATATAAATGTTATTAAAAAGATTTCTAGAAAGAGTGGTAGTGTGTAAAATACGAAGTAATCCAAAGAAGGCAATAACCCATGGATTTTCTTTTGTCTGGTGTATATCTGTTCTTTTCATCGCTTCTTATGGGATCCATAATAAGGAACAGGAAATACTGTCACATCATTCTCTGTGAGCCTTTAAGAAAATTAAAGATACTTAAAGGGTCAGCGGTGAGATTAGCACTGTCAAGAAAGGGGTTTCTCAAGCTATCTCCAATGGAATGGAGAATTAACACAGCAGATTAGTCACATCAGTGCTGAGATATTAGCATGTGATACACTGCACTGTACCACGCTACTGTTTCAGTGTTGCTAACTCATGCAAATCACACAATAATTGGTATTTTCCCTAGGGCTGGTATAATGAGATTACATAAAAATAATACATCTTTAAAAACTAATATAATTCTGAGCCGTATGCTTACGAAAAAATTGTGAATTGTTCTCCTTGATCTTAAAAAGCCAACAAATAGAAGGAAACAAATTCTGAAATTCATTACAGTTAAAATTTCATCATTTTTAAGCCAATGAAGATCACCTGAAGATCAATTTGGCAATACTGTAGGAATGTCAGCACAGTTAATGATCCCATTTCCAGGCCACAACTACTGTACACGTTTTCTACTTACCTCTCCATCACATATTTTGTGGATTAGTTCTGGATTAGAGTTTTTTAATCTTAGGTACAGGTAGCAAGTTCAATATGTGCCTTTGAGGGGGAAATAATCTCATTATTTAATTGCAGTTATTTGATATTTTCATTAACTGGACACTGTCTGCTGATGTTTAAGCAATGAAGGACTACAAGGTTGTGTTCATTCTCCCTGCAGTGGAACAACATAGAAAGCAGGTGAAAGGCCCCTGTTATCAAAGTGACAATGTGAAAAGGGGGAGGAAAGGATTCACTGCATGAGGGGGCTGAGAGCAGCATCACTGACCTTCAAAGGAGAATTGCGTGGCAAAGGCTAAGGTGCAGCAGTGCTAAAGCAGGTGGTGACTACAGAGAATGATTCGTAGTTTGAGTTCAAATATTCCTAGTGACAGTTTTGCTACTGTGCTGTGCATTTAACACACAGACTTCTTTATCTCTCCTAAAATTCTTTAAGTTACACAATGGAATGCATAACTATATGTGTATATAACCAAACTTATCCTCTATATAATTATGTTGTTCTTGCAAAGTGGGGAGTAAGAGATGCCTGCCCTTAATTTCCTAGAATCCTTATTAGTGATTGCTCACCTAACTTAAAAATAAAACAGCAGCAAGTAAGTTATTCTAGCTATTTGTGCCATGACTCTGCAGATTAAAAAACCCAATGCACTATGCCTCAGAGCTATTTGGAAGAAAAAGCAAGTAAAGCACAGAATTGTGTGTATCACACATATTACACGGATGCCCTCATATGTATGTCTAGAAACTCTTAAGAGGCTGTTGGTCGCAGAATGTGGATTCTATTCTATACTATTCTATTCTATACAAATAGTAAGACATGGAAATTGATAAAAAACTGCTTTGGCTCTAAATAATCAGGGAATTGACTTCTCCAAATGATTCGGTGTCAGCTGGAAGCAGCTGAAAAGCACAAGCTGAAAGCATCCACTTCCATAAACCATGCCCTCAGAACTTACATCCTGTGTGGTCCTGTCTTTCACTCCGTCAGGTCAAATGACCCAGTTCTGCCAAAGCTAGAGCATGTTGCTGGCTATAGCATCTCTTCTGTTCTCTGATCTGGTTGGGGCAAAAGTTTAGAAATTATTGTTTATAGACTTTGATCTTGGTAGATTTTATATACACACATTGTGGCAGGCTTTGACACATTACAGTCAGTCTCTGTTTTAAATGTATAAGGTATTTCAATTTGTCGACAACATAGATTAAAACCCAAGAGGAAGATGAGAAGTGAATATTCCACTGGTTTTCACTATTTTATAGGTAGATCCTGGGGGCATAGAGAGTTTTTTGTTGGACATTTTCCAATGCAGTAGAGAAGCAGGAATCCAGAACATGAAGTACTTAAACCAGTAATAAATTAGTTGCAGTTTTAAGATTTGTCATGGCATTCCTATTGTTTCCAAAAGCAAGTTGAGAGAGATGCCTTGCAAACTTGATCCTACTTAGTAAAGCTAGAAATTTGCTTGATTGCCCCTTTACCTTTCATGTTATTGTTTTCAACTGATACAATTGCATGAAGCTGGTTTTGCTTCTGCCCTACTCAGTATATGAGAGTTCATCTGTCTAGAAAATTATTTTAAGAAAGAAAAAAAAGAACAGTACACATAATTCTTTTTAATAATATTTAGCATCAGCAACAAAATATATCTGAATCATTGTTTGTTGGTTTTTATTATTATTAATCTCGAATTGAGTTTCTATCAGGAAACTTATCTGTTTCAGAGGGTGAATTACTGTATTTAAGTCCCTTTAGTCAGTAATTCATTGTTTTTGAGTAAATTCAGTAATTTTTAAATAATTTTAATGAGAATTGAACTCTCACTACCACTAAGTGGTAGTTAAACATTATCCAAAAAAAAAGATTATTCCATGCTGATGGAAATGGTCCCTTTTCTAAATCTTTTCCCAGTCACATGTCACCCTTAGAAATGACTTATATGCTCTTGGCAGATCTACAGCAGAGAGGCTGTACAGTTGAATTTACAGAGACTGTCTTCCTAAGGCAACCCTCTTAGACAGAGTTTATCTTTTCCTGCCTTACAGAAGAGTCCGATATTCCTTCACCTGAGAATTAAGCTACAGTAGTGGTCATGAACACCTATCGATAAAAACTTTTTTAGCAGAAAAAATTTATTTATTAATTATATTAATATACCACTGTACTAATACATTATGCATAATGTTAAACATACATAAAAACAGAAATAGAAAAGGATGCGCTAAAGCTTAAAAAATACTTTAAAATACTATTTTACTTATTAATAAATAAATAAATATTATTTAATTTATTAATGGCACAAAAAGTATTTTCTTCCTATACCTCAATGGGTTGTCTCTTGTGTGTACCCTACTTTGAAGACTTCTGAGCTAGAGCACCAAACTGCTTCTTACGTGCAGTGTAAATGCACACCACAATACTCTGTAGTTTTGGCCTTTCTCACCAAGATCTGCTGTTGTGTACACTAGGTCTCTTTTCACTCATCTACCCAGGCTTATCTTTAGAGATAAGCGGCATGTACCCAGGTTTCATCACAAAATAGTATCAGGGTGTGTTCCAAGTGTGAGCACCTAAATGCAAAAAATCCTGGTTTCATCAGTTAGATGTCTTCTCTGTGTACCAGCCTCATTTTTCAGCAGGTCTTAATGAGCCTGACATCTGCAAGGGACATCTCTGGAGACATGGCTGGATGATAAATACAGTAGCTCAGAGTAGTTTCTTTAGAAATCATAAGAAAAAGAAACTGGAGAAAACACTGAGACAAAAGCCAGGTTACATATTATCTTCCCTAACTTCAGACTTCTCCCTGAGGTCCCTCTTTGTCTCACCATTTCTGTTCATATCTCTCCCTCAGGGAGCAGGAATGGAGAGTCACAATCATCTTCAGAATTAACTAGCTCCTTACTTTTTCTCTTAAATGGCAGCAGAAAGGTTGTCTAAGGCCATTCCCATGTTCCTGAGTGTGCCAGTTGTTTCAGGCAGAAATTAACTCCTTAAAATCATGTATAGTTCAATAATCAAATTGACTAGGTCACAAGAAAGTTATAAGATCTTCATTGTTCAGATATGGTTTTTACTGACTCTTGCCTGTAACTGGAAGTGTGAACACAGGATCCTCAAAGGCCATAATTCAATCTTCTATGTGATATATAAAAACTCTGTCTTTGTGCCAAGTTCTTTAAGCTGATTCACATTTTACTTCAGGTATCCTTACAAAATATCAGCGGATCTTTCAAATGTGTACATTACAGTCTTACGACTGGAAAAAGATTAGTCAGAAGTTGCTATTTTGAAGTATTAAAAGAGATTATGAACTCATAGCAACTCAGATATGGTGTATTCTGCTCAAAATCCATCTCATTAGAAATGCTATGTAAAATTCCTCAATCCTGGAATGCTTCATAGAGAACACATTATAAAACAGTTTATAATCAAATATTATAATCAAGTAGCTTTAATCAAAGTGACAATTCTAGAGGATTTTCTCAAATGACACAGCATCCTGATGCCAGAACTGTACAGGTTACATCACATACCTCAAATGTTTCCTCAGCACTTGTGAGATGCTCTCTGCCTTACTGCCAGGTCCCAGGACCCCATTTTTTCTCCCGAGGGAGCTATACAACTGTACAAACTGGTGCTGCAAAAACAGCCTCTTGATTTCACCAGTCTCAGACCACAGAAGGTAATATGTAATCTTGACAGTAAAGCAAGTAGCAACTGTTTTTCTGTCACCTAGACTGGGGGTTTTTTGAAGCTTATATTATCTATAAATCCATTATCGGTAGAAAGCATTAATGCAAAATTTAGTGCTTAAATTTCTATTGCATACTCTTGTTTGACTAAAAGCATAACTTTTAGGCAGACAGAAGTTAGGCAGATTGGCAGGCAAACCCTATCAGCAATGCCCTTCACAGGCGCCAAGTGAAAAGCTCTGGACCAGACGCCCCCTTTGCTCTGTATGGATTCCACAGACAAATCCCTGAGTATGTTATATTGAGTGCACTTGTTCCACTGTCATACGTAAAGCTGCTGTCCTCTGAACTCAGCTAATAAAGGGGATGAAATGAGACGTCTTCACTTAAAGATATCCAATTTAATGAGATGAGGTCTTTTAGATGCTCCAGCTAATTCTGTTGCCCATACTGAAAAATTTTCAAGCCTTATTAATGCCTACCCAAAAGAAATTAAGTAAATTGCTTGAGATCAAGTCAGATATACTCTGAAGATAAAAATTAATTGTTCTCCACACTTTATCTTGGGTCAAAAAATCAAAGGCTGCGGAGTCTGGAAACGCTCACCCTTCTGCACCCATCAGTGCTCTTTCAATTCCACCCTGCCACCACATTCTATTACAATGCTAACTATTTTCTGAGAAGGTACAACCTTTTGATAAGACCTTCCTCTGATCATTCTAAATGTATCTAACATATATACCTATTTTAAAAAAAGTATGCCCGAGCATCTAGGTTTTATGATCCTCCGGACACACCTGAATCAACTAGTCTTTAAAGGGAACTGTAAGGAAAAAACACTCTCTTTAAACATCCAACAGTTACTCTTTCGAGGATTAGCACTTAAATTTCCAGTTGGGAAATATCTGACTAACAAGACAATATCTGTTATCTGGAAGACAAAGAGCAGAGTCTTTAAGAGGGATAGTATCCATGCACCCAAGCCTTTAGAAACAGCTTTGTAAATGAACACTTGTATGTGTTTTATTTACGTCTGGTTCATGGAGCAATGAGCTTTTAATGCAGCTGCATTTAGTTTAGCCTTGGACAGATACTCAAGAAGGGAAGAGCGCAGTTATTTACCAGCACGTATGTTCTTCCAAATCACAGATATCTAAAAAGATAAAAGCTCAGATTCACCCCACAATGCATGAAGAGCCATCTGTAAAGCTGCCAACATAATTGCTCACAGAGCTCCCCAAAGAACCAGATGCCACCACTTGAACACATTCCCAACTTAGTCATCTGAGTACTGAAGACAGGAGGGAATAGCAGGAAGTTGAAGGGTCAATGGTATGCCATTTATACTCTGAAAAGATGAAACAGATTTTTTGAAGAAAATTAAACTGAAAGGACGTCATGCCAAACAGAATGTGCTTCAGCAGCACAATTTAATACTAGAAATAAATGTGTGTGTCACTCTGGAGTTTTTAGAATATGAAAGGCATGAAAATTGTGCTCTGATAATAATACAGAAGGAAAATGTGGCAAAATTTCATCATAATTAAAAGATGTAGTGAAGACACTCACGCAACTCGTTTTTGATTCTCTGCACTTTTCCAATCAAGGCTTTGTTTCCAGAGCTTATTCTTGCAGTAAAATTAAAGCAGGCATTTAAAAATCTCATTTTCTTATGCACCTGTTTCTCCATTTTACTAGCAATAGCTGCTGTAATTTCTATAAGTGCTTGAAGGCTGATATTTGGTCTTAAAGACTCTTGCATTGGGCAGAGTAAAACAAAAGAGGGTAATAAGGACAAAGATTCAAAGTACAATTAAAGCATGCATTTTATATTGTCTCAGCTCTGTAGCTTCTTTTGTATCACATTACCATTACAAAGCACTGAGTCCTGAAGTACTAAGGACTCCATAAATTACTTACCACAAAAAATTATAATAAAATATCAATCAAGAAAAAAAAGCAAACTGAGATAAATATGATAAATGTTAGTCTCTGCGTTAGTAGAGGAAGCACTACCTCTGCAAAACAGTAACTGAGTCCTTACCCCTCTTTCCTGGTATTTTTCTTGTCTCATTCAATGGGGGACGTGCTTATCTGCTCTTTAATTGACAATACTTGAATCTCATATGGCACCAAACTGTATTCTCCTCACATATTGTTCTTTCTAATCAGCTGAAGGAAGAGGAAACATCTCCCTCTCCACGTTTTTGTCTGAGACAGTCAGCACATTCAAAATGTCACATCAGTGCCAGGAATCATGAGACAGGTGAACATAGCGGCTCAGGGAAGCCCTTGTGACTTAGGTTAGTCACTCTTCATCTCTTTCACCCCAACTTCAGCCCTGTCAGGTCTAGTTAATGCTTTATAGCTCATTCAGGAGCCCTATGGCCCAGACTAAGGTGGGAGAGTGCCCACAATTTTTGCACAGGAACCTTCACCTTTGCTTCTCTATTTCCCTCTTCCCTGCCATTTGCCTCTGCATTGTTGCACAGATGTCAAGCCACATTCACCTTCTTTTCTCTGTACTGACTGCCAGTACTGCAACCATTCCTAACTCACATGATATGATAATGTAAAGCTACTAATTTATTTGTTTTTCTTTATACCAGGGTAGTATTGTTCTCTTCATAACCTAATCTCAATGATTCCCTACCATTTTATAATCAAGAATTATCCAGAGTGGAATAGGTCCATGGTGGTCCTTTATTCTTTCCAAAATGAAAAATGTTACCTGAACTTCTCTATCCTCCTCATCATTTGAGAAATGCTGTTACTCTGTTCTCGTGGTACCACAAATACTAGGTAACTTGCTGCTCTGATGCTCAGAAACGAATCATGTATAGCAACCTCCTGTGGGATTAGCAACTGCACCATCACAGGTACATCACTTTTGAGGCTGCACAGCTGTTCTTCCTTTCTTTGAAAGAATGACTTTTATTAATGAACAACAATTTATGAACCAAGAAATAAAGCTGTTTCTTGATGTACAAAATCCCAATACACAAATCAAGTCTGAACTACTGGTTACAGTAACAGTCTTCTTTTTGGCGCAGTAGCCTTTCTTTGACTTCTTATCAAGTTATCAAGGGTTTGCCAGTACAAGGATCACTCAAGAAAGTTAGTCTGACTTAATTTTTAAGTTGGATTAGTCAAAATATATTAAACCTCTGTGTAGACACTTTCATTCAAAATCACAGCACACTTAATTAACTCATTTACTCTGGAAATTAAGTTAAATTGAATCAAGACACTTTTAATTCTGATTCAGAGTATCCACATGAGAGTTTAATGTCATTTAATTAATCCACTGTGGATTCACACTTCTATTTAATTTGGATTACCTTTTTGGAGGGTTCTAGTACACAATAGCTGTGATGCTGGACTTAGGCCAAAATTCTCAGAAGATGAATATTTTTAATTTAAAAAATAAAACATGGACCAGTGATACAATTAAAATTCATGATACAAAGCTATCCTCATCTGATTTCTTTCTGTCGTTTAAGAAGTGTTAAGCTTGATGAGTTAAAATAAAAGTAGTCATTTGACAAACATTTTCATTGAAACATATTTAAAACTTTGTGGAACTAAATTCAAATTAAATTATTTATTATTGGCATCAATAGTAACCTATACCATTAACCTAGACCTAGATAAGATTTAACTGATTTTTCCTTGACCCCATTCTTGACTGTTTTCTTCATCTGACTTGCTTTATGTCTAGTCCTTTATCACTGTGCTGCTGGAGGTTCATACTCCCCACTCACCTCCACAACAGTCGTTCAAGGCAGAGCTCAACAGTAACAATACCGTGATGCCACTACAGGCTGAAGCAAGTGATCCCACAGACGGAAAGTAAATAATCTGAAAAATTATCATGACAGAGTTATTCACTGACCCTCACGAACATGCAGATCCCAGAGTGCTCTCCAGGAAGCTACCAGCAGAGACGATCTTTCAAAGCATTTATTTCTCATCCAAGGCAGGTCCCAGTGAGGGTTTTACCAAAACACAAGGAGGAAGAACTGAGGTTATGTACAGGAGATGTTGTGCAGCTTGAGGGTCACCAGAGACACAATGCACAGCATTCTGGGACACAAATGTGCATACCATGCCTCCTCATATATATCAGACAGGGTTAATGAGGTTCATATAGACATTTCTCAATTTCCATGCCATCAGCTGAAATTATATACAGTTATTAAGCAACTCTTGTCTTCCCAGCCATTACTGATGGAAAACTGCTGCTAGACTTCAAGATATCACTGGTGAAAATTAACACCAGTAAGGAATTTTTCCAAGTATAAAAAGACACCTTTTGTAACAGTGCCTGAAATCAAGACATTGCAAAGCACCAGAAAGATGCCTGCAAAAATAGCGGAAAAAGATGGATCTGAACATGGCTAACATTATCATATGTAGGTCTATGCATAAATCCTTATGCTTATGCCATCTCTTATGCCGATCAAATAGTATGCAGAAGGGAAGGTCTGCGTGTGCTTACAGGAATACATATGCATACGCTTATGCCTAAGATGCTAGAAGACTGCTTTTCTGAAAAATTTGTTGTGAGGCTTTTTTTCTATATAGAACTATGTCTTAAAAAAAAATTGTTTACATTGCTGCCTAGAACAGAAGGGGTATTGCCTGTTGGTAGAATTCAAATGTCCCTTAACAAAAAATTAAAGTTGAAGTGATGCAAAAAGCACTGGCGAAAGATATTTAAAGGATTCAGACCTTTTTTAAAAAAGACTTTTTTAACAAAAAGCTATTAGAAAATTCCACTCCATTTAGTAGAATAGCTTTGAAAAAAAGTAATTTTCCTGCCAATAGTACCAGTAAAGGTTTTTTCATAGTTTCTAAGTACTGCAATAAAAATTGCTTCAAAATGGAACTGTAATCATTAGTGTCACTTCTTAGCAGCAAAAAACCCAACAACTCTGTGACCTGTCTGAGCAGATTTAGCAGATAACAATTTTAGAAGTCCATGTTAGGGTCAAATATTTTTTGGTGTACAGATACTTGATGACAGCTGTCAATAAGAAAACCGGCTTTTATTTTTAGTTAACTTCTAATTATGCTCTTCTTGACTTCAGCATATAAATAAAAAGTTCTTTTAGGAAAATCTATCCCATCCGGCTCTTTTAACATTGGCAACACAGATTAACAATTTATTTACTTTTTGCTAACTAATGCTGCCACTTGTCTGCCGTTTTGTGAACTCACGAGAAAAAAATAAAAAGTGTTTATTTTTCCCTTATGAATATAGCAATGTGCATACAAAAAGGCATATCTCTCATCTGAAGTTACTATACCTTCCCTTCAGGAATTGCTTTAGGAGGACTGTACAGGCATCATATCTTAAAACATTAACCATTCACCTTCAGTACCTTCAGCTCTGGGTTATGTTACAGGTCACGGTCAGTTCAGTGCTGTTAACTTACTCCCGGGCATGCATCACAATTCTTTCTCAGACTGTCATTTGGTAGTGCTGCTGTAGGCATGATGGCTTCAGGTTAAAAGGGAAAAGGCTTGTGGGAAGGGAAAATATTTTTTATTAGTCCTGCTGATATGGTGGGGAAAGCAACTAATCATTAGGATATGCTGTCCCTTCACCAGACATCACACAATTCCCATGTAAAAGGATATTCTGACTAAAAAAGCATGCATCTCTCCCACTAGGGCTGAGATGCCCTACTTGATTGTGTTAATTTCCTGGAAATCTTCTCATTATCTTCTGCTATTATTTTCGGATTCCAGGCATATTACCCGTCATTGCCAAGATATGAATTTTATAAATGCTTTAGTTATGGTCTTTTGCCTGACAAAGTTTACAGGTTAAAGGTCCAGCCCTGCTCAGCAGGCTTTTAAATGAGGCTACTTAGTGTAATTACCCACAGAAACATTTTCTAAGATGGGAGGTAAATGAAACAAATACATAAGGGAACAAAATTTGCTGAGAAGGGCTGAATTTCAAATAAACTGGGAGCTGACAACACATTTTTCTGCCTTACGTACATCTATATATAAAAATACCAGTACATTTTTTGTGTATCAAGCTTCATTTTGCACTAGTAAATAACTGTCCAGCTGAACAATGCAGAAAGAAACCCAAAACATTTTAACATGGATTAGCTTCACAACTCAACACTTGCCTGTGAGAATTCAATTATCTCATACCTTTTTTACAAAGTCAATAAACTTCTTGTTCTATCAAAATATCCAGCTTGTCTGTGTTTAAGAAAGAAACACAAACAGGAGTTAAAAACATTTTTGCTTAACTAAGAACAGACAATATTCGTGTTTTACTGAAGAAGACAGGTTTCATCTGTGACCACCTAATATTAGTATTCATCTAATTAGAACACTAAATTATCTATGAAATTTTTAAAAAATCATGATAATCTAGAAGTAAAAGCTATTATAGACCCTAGTTTATATTTCTAAAGCCTCTCAATTAATTGGTATCATCATCTGCATTCATTCTTATATATGAAGCATTTATCTTTGTACTGCTTAATAGACTAATGAGATACGTCAATTCTTTTGACTTTACAGAGAAAGAACAATTGCTTTTACGAAAAGGTTTAAACAGCTCATTTACTGCTGTTGGAACAGTTATCCTTCTATCCTCAACACAACTTACATGATGGATTTCACAGGCAAACAGCTATGACCACCAGAGTTGGGTCAGTGTTATAAGGGAGGCATTTGTGAACAGGAAAGGGAGCAATCCCACCTGAAATCTGGTAACAGCGAACAAGAATGACAGGAGTATGCAGGGGGGACGTCAGCAGGTGAAAGAAAGGGACAGCAACAACAGCCCAGGGCTAGAAATACAGAAGTAAGGAAGACAGGAAGGAAAGCCACTCAGTGAGATATTTACAGTGCCTGACTTTTTCTCATGCTCCCTAGGTTCCTCCTACGGGCAGCAGATGAGATAGGCTCTTCCAGAAGGATAATTTAAAGCACCAAGTATCTATAACCAGTCTTCTGCTGTCAACTCCCCTCCTAGGGGAGACTTCCTCCTCCAAGATGAATGCAAGATTAGGTTTCCTAGAATAAATTTAGTCTTTGCGAATTCCCCTATCATAGATTTTTAAAAATGTCAATCTCCTAGCTCTCTTTTTAAAGGGCTTGGTAAAAATTTTCATTGACTTGAGTGGCAACACGCTTTGACCAATGCTGAGTATGAGTGAGTACCCTATCCTAAGCCCTACTCTGAAAGAAAGACAACCACAGGGTGGTCGGTAGTAGGTGCTACACCTGCACAATCTAAGTGGCACTGCATTAGTGTTCTACCATAGAGCCTGAAAAGAGCACAACAGCCGAGCTAATAATTTCAAAGATTTTGATCCTGGAAATATTCATAGACAACTTTGTGCACTGTCTGTCTCAGTGCATACCCACAACAGACATGCAAAACTCTTGCTAATTTTTAGACCCCAGGCAGAGACAACAAGTTAATCATGTATATTAATGCTGAGATATTTCTACATATCCTATTTTTCCCTTTTTTTATTCATAAATGTATAGTTTAAAAGAGGATTGTCACAGAGTTTGCTCATTTCCAGAGTGATAGTGGCTGAACTAAATTTCAGGTTGAATTTTGGATGTAGATGCTCCATTTTCATCATAAAAGTGGTTTGGTTTTTTTTGTTTGTTTGTTTGCTTGTTTTGTTGGAGTATTTAAATTCTTTTAAGTGGGGGTATATTTTTCTGTATCTCAGGTTTTTTCTCCAGAAAATCAAGAATTATCTAATGATAGTTCAGATCCTCCAGTGCAGCATCATAATTAATCAATTATTCTTTCGTGTTTGAGAGATTACAAGAGAATATATTGTAAAAATAATATACTAATAATTTTGGTACTACTGTACTTCCTGATAATTTTCCTGTTATTTGTGTAGCTAAGGCATGCTAATGCACCACACCCAATGCAAATGCATAACCAATGCATGGTTGCATGCTCCACTCACGCAGCCTTGGGGATATCAGTAGCCTTGTACTCTCTAGAGTGTGTGGAACATGCAGCTCAGTTGCCTTCAGTCCAAAAAGTACAACTAAACAGTACAGGACAATTTCTGACCTTGGTCATACCGTATCACATTAGTCATTTATTCCAACAAATAATATCTCATATTTTTCAAATAATGAAGAACTGATTTTATTTTTCTATGAGAATCCACAACTATATGTTTTATTATAATTTTTCTTTCAATTTTGGTTTTGTTTTCTATTTAAATTTTCTCTCGTGGAACTTTTAATGTTACATTAGACAACGAGCACAACTTTTTTAAAAGAAAATAAGGAAGGGAAAGAACACTCTTGGAGATCTTATTGCCCTCTAATGTCAGTAGACACTATTGTCTTTCCTGCTTTCCCAGACAATCCATAACTGGGGAGAATATAGCTCTATTAACCTTGCTATATCAGCCAGAATGTCAAAATCTCTGCTATAAATCTTCATCTTAATCATTTATGATTAAATATTCAGATGAGATTATGTGCAACCTAATTCTACACATCCATCTCCTCTTCCCTAATTAACAACAGACAGCAAGAGGGAGAAAAACACCACCTTTCTGAAGTAACAAGACAAAAACAAGCCTTTGTAGACAACTTTCACTTCTAAGCATTCCTTTTTAATCATAATTTAAGAAAGAAATATGATTAATGAAGTTATGTATATCAAATTGTACATCTGCTGCTTCACAATAGATCACTAAATATTGCAGTTGTAATCCCAGTAGCCCACAAAATGCTTATTTTTATGAAGCCTCTCTGGTTTCAATTCTTCCCCATCTATCAGAGAATTTGACACACATACCATGGAAGTTGCAAAGGAGGCAACCTTCCAGGGCTCAGGGGGTAAAATTCCCTCTTGTTCAGAAAAGCAATCTAAGACTTATGAACTACTAAAGAGCCTCCCAGTCTTTATTTCTATTTAGAACTGCTTAGCTTTAAGCATCAAATTTGAGCTATTTAAACCCAATTTTGAGAGGGAATACAAAAGTGCACCTCATACTGAAACTGAAGTTGTTGATACACATCACCAGATTTTCAGAAAAATCAAACTTGAAAGCTACTAAAGGCATTGCTTAAGCTGAGACAGGCAACTCAACCTGTAAATCACAGGCTCTGAATGAAAGAGACCTCCCAGGAAAAGACGTGAAGTCTATCAGCCTGAAACTGAATTCTCAGTATATTTTCTAGAATTGTGCAAATAACAGATAGTTTGGTTGAATGTGACGGAAAACAAACAAACAAGAATAGCTCAATTAAAATCTGATCTTGGGGAAAGAAAGAAGTGAGAAAAGAAAAAATATAATTACATATTTTTGCATCAACCTGAAAAAAGTATGAACTAATTCAGAAATGAAGCATTAAATTCCAAAGTGGGAAGTCACATTTTTAGTGTGAAACTTCTTTCCTAAATTTGTAGATGTTTTCACAAAATTACTGGAATAAAATTGAATTTTTCTCTTCTCAGGCAAAACTACTTGCTAAATCCTACCTGAATTCATTATTTCCCCTAATGACATTTTTCAAACTTATTTGGGGAGGAAGCAAAGGGGGACGGGCAGGGGGAATTGCCTGGCTCCATCCTCTGCTGGTTTTCCTAATTGCATTTAAATGATCCATGCAACTGGTCTCCTACAACTTCCCTGAGGGGTAATATTTCACAGTCTAGCTAATCTCACTATTGAAATGTGTCCTGTTTTTCAGCAAAAATTTCACTAGTATAAAGCACAACTGGAATAATCTTTGTTGACTTCTAAAAGTTTTAAAGTTAGTTTTAAGATCAAGAAGTATATAAATACAGAATATCATCAGTCTATACATGTTTGGATGCTTTAGTGGTGCTAAGTAATCTGCCATCCGAGGCGCCTTGTGTCTATTCGTGAGTCCAAATCTGCAGCTGAAACTGAACAGTCTTTTGGACCAACAACGTTTTGCTGTATCTAAATGTCTGAATGAATGGCAGCTGCCTTTTATAAGAGAGATAATTAAAAAAAAGAAAGATGAAGCAGTATAAGCTCAAAATTATATTTTTTCATGTTAAACACACTTAATACTTTACTTTAGTCATCTATTTCTCTGTCTCGCTCATGTGACTGAATTTGTTTAAACTTAATAAACTGGTTTGATTCTTTATCTGCTTGTATATCTACTTGACACAGGTGTTATGAGGCTTGTAGGACCAGATACACCTCTTTACTGTGAGGCTGCTGAAGCATTACACACCAAAAAAAATCCCAACTCTTTGGAGGGAAAAAAAAAAGTTCCACTGCTCTACTGCTCTCAGTGTTTGAGTAATCCCTTGTGCAACTATTATTAGCAAACTTACAATACAACCTCACGGCCTGATTCTATATTTGTCTTTTTCTTTTTTTTCCCCTAGGATGACTAAGATACTACTTGCTCTGTGAATTTCTGAACTAAAGTCAGTAGGCTGATTAAAGGAGTCAGGCACATTATAAAGCCTGTGGGGACTTCAAGTGCAGCTTAAAGCAGGGGTGCCTCTGTGCAGACTGGCATACAGGGAAACATGACCATTTACGTTTTGGACTTTAAACTGCTTTAACACTTTGTTAAGTACCACTTAACCAGTCAGGGCTGTGGCACTCTGCACGAGAGCAAAGGCATTCCAGACTCAGTCGAAAATATCTTTTATTTCAGACTAACTCAATTTCTGAAGCACCCAGATTTATGTAACATCAGGGAAAGCGGACACATCCGTGCCTGAGGTTAGAATGAACCAGTCAACAAATACTACTGAATACCACCTAAAGAAAGCTCTTCAACACTACTTGACACATACCTTTGTCATTACAATTGTGGACAAGAAATACTCTGGCCCCATGATAGAATATAGTTCTGTTTGTCAATTAGTCTCATTCTCTAGCTGTTGTGTTTATTCTGCAGTGGCAGGTGAGAATGTTTTAAAGTACAAAAATTAAAATAAAGCCATTTCCACAGTAACATGATGTTATTTCTACATTTTGATTTAAGAATACTATAAATTCTACACGTAAAAAGCCCACTGCAACCTTAATTTGCAGGAACTGACAAAAGTCCTCTTATTGTTACTTTAAAAACCTCAAGCAGGCAATTTTACAAAGTACAAGGCACATGAATACACTTTGAATACACTTTGGATCTAAATGGTATAGTCATACTTCAGTGATAGCAGTTTCCTCTGTCACTTTGCAGATGCCCAACTAAACACCTGAATGCTCACAGTTGCTAAGCAGCCAGTGAAGTCTCACCAAGACTATGTATCTAAATTCAGTATTGTACCTTTTGACAAAACTCGGACCTGTCTACATATTATCATAAGAAATCTTAAGTGAAATTTTCTGGGATGCTACAAGATATGGAAAGCTCCAATTTAACTGTGTCTCGGGGTATGCCACAGATACATATGCTTGAATCCTATTTGAGAAGATGTTTAGTGGAAGCTTAAATCATTGACTCTGAAGTTTTTAAGCCCCCTGATTTCATAGCATGTGACAATACATCTCTGTGGAGCAAAATCAAAATGTAGAAAGCCTCAATTTGTTTTGACTCTATTTCCACCAGCAATTTTTTTTATCCGCTCTGATCATGCCTGGAGAATAAACAAAATCCCAATATGCTCAGATCAGGCTGTGAAACACAAAATTCTATCCGATATAAAATTCAGAATTTTGAAAACAAAAAGAGCTGTAGGTTGGAAATTCTGGCAGAATGATAATGCGGTAATTTAAACATATGTCTCCTGGAGAAGAGGAGGAGAAGGAAGAGGCTAACAAGGATGTAAGCTCTCATTGTGCCATGAGTTTTGGGTCACTCAGTAAAACCATGTTGTAGCCACACAGTGCCTGTCTCATAGTTCACTGTATTTGTTGAGCTTAAACACATCTGCTAGTGAGTTAGTTCCTTTCATACTCTACAGTTCTCTTGCTCATCCCCTTCTTGTCCAGTTCTGCTGAAGAATTCCAGGGTGCATCAAAGATTTTTTTCTCCTGGCCAGACAGAAAACACACAGCACATTGCCTTCACCTGTAAAATTCAGTAGGGTACTGGGAAAGTTCTCAGGTCAGTCTGGCAGTATCAATCTTTAAGTAAATCCTGTTACATCCTGTTACACTTGATTTCTTTTGTCCTTTCTCCTTAATTGTACGTCTTCAGAACATTTTTTAAAGAAAAGGACATGTATAGCATCACTTACGTATAGATAGATAGTTGATAAATAATTTTATTTCTTAGCTCTTCTCCAGCCTTATGGTACATTTCTTTCTTAACAGATGTAAAATACATATGTAATTCATCAATTCTTTCAATATTTTGGAATGGGAATCATTAATTCCCTTTGACTTTTCAAAGATAAAGTAATTTAATGTTGCAGTTGTGGTTATTTCTGGTTTTTATGTTATTTCATCATATGCAGTATCTATCTTCCCTTTACTATCATGCTAACATTTACATCTTTATTGAAAAATGAGGGAAAGTACCAACTCATATCTATATTATCTTTAATATCCACCCTCATATGATAGCAGCTCTTGCTCTTCCTTTTTCTGCCCCTTATACATAGCTGAAGAGTGTTTTGCTATTTGTTATTTTTTTTCTGTAAAGCCCAGATCAGCTTGGTTATGGGAAGTCGCACTTTATCTCCAAACCTCTTGACCTCGGAGCCTTAGTGCTGCTCAGCGAGCTAAGAAAGTCTGCAAGGAGGGAAGGTGTCTTGCACAGATTCTTAATGTGTTGCAAATAAACGCTTCATTTTAGAGGCATACCCTATGATTTTCTCTCTTTTTTGATGTTCCTAGCATCAAAAGATTCCTGGCAGTGTTAACATTATTAATTTCAAATAAATTTATAATTTATTTATATATTTGTAACTGTAAGTTTCTATTAATAGCCATTTACCTCAATTATGAAATTTTGCTCTTTTGTGGAAAATAAAACAAAATAAAAAACACTTACCCACTTTATTTCCTCAAGAAGCATAAAGGAAGGCTATCAGTGATCACTTTGCTGAAAGTTATTCAGTGTTATCAGTCTTCCATAGTGTCCTTATTGTTTACTGAGAAATTCTAAAAATTCCAAAATAACCCCGTAAAAAAATAAAACACTGTAACACATCTTATTAATATATTAGCTACTTCATAAAGACTGTCAGCTACCACATTAAAACATCTATGATGATTAACAATAGGCAGTGCTCTCCAATATCCCTTTAAGTAGTTTAAATACCCCACAATGGATAACATTTCCGCAGATTTCTGGAATGTCTACCCTTCTCTTCTCACAGCAGGACTCCAGCAATCCATTACACCAGCCTAGTTCTAAGCCCAGGGAAATCACCTTTGCAGACCTTTCAAAAAATTAGTTTTTAAACATATATATCCCACTTTTTCAAGTTTTATCATTAATATTTGGTGGTATATCAGCAGATCTCTAGTTTGAGTTCTCTTTTCTCAGGAACATAAATATATTTGAGCACCTATTTCCAGTCATTTTTCATATGATTCAAATTCTCCACAGACTCTTCTACTTTGCTTTTCTTTCTCAGGTTTTTGAGAGGTCTGTCACTATGTTTCACTTATTTTCCTTAGAGGCAACAGTCAGCAACTGAACAGATCAAGCAAAAATGTGCATTGAAACTTTACTTTCTCAGCAGCTTAAGAGTTTTTTTGTTAACCAAATTACTACTAGCATTTCTATATCTACTGTTCTATCCTCATTTCCCCCATTTTCCTCCCCTTGCACTAATTTTATGTGTGTGTGTGTGTGTGTGTGTATAACCCTTTAAAGTCCTTCTTACAGATCTGCCAGAGCCAAAATGAAACCAGTTTCTCAGTTAGATAAGAAGAGTACATCTTTAGATGTCTTTTTCATCCAGCTGCACAATACTGGCTGATGCTTCAAAACATATCCCTTGCAACGTTATATGTGCTGATCATCATTGCTCCATCATGCGTTCAATCTCTTATCCCACTGGAACATAAAGGAAATTTCTGAACATCTTAAAGACACTTTAAATCAAAGCAGAAATATATTTACCACTGACCTAATGTGCCTCACTTCTGCATGCCACTGACCTAAAGTTCCTTGCTCCTTCTGTGCATGCCGTACGATCAGCAGACTGTTTCCAAAATGAAAATCTCCAGTGTAGTTCTGCTGAAACACCAGGTTAACCAAGAAGTTAAATAACAAAAGCAGTATCACATTCAAATGAATGAGCCAAACCCTGTTGTGTTATCTTTCCTCCATTAAGCAGGGATTTACATGAAGGGGGTATGTCTCCCCTTGAACCCTTTCTAAATCTGTCCAGATTATACAGGAAAAGAATTACTCAGCTACAGCCTCCCCTGTAGGCAAACAGATTTTGTGAGAAGGTCTGGCTACCTTTTTACCTTATCAGCCAGATGAATTGGGGAACACTATAGAAGTTTGAAGGGCAATATTTCCTTTACAAAACACAGAAAAATATGTTAATCCTCAATCCCAATCTGCTATTTTCCTGGAGAAATACAGCCGTGGGCTGCATCTTATCAAGACAATTACAAGTGTCTATGTATGATTTCATTATGTATCTTTGGCATAAACACTAGCACAGTTAGGCTACCTACCAAAAGGCTTTCTAAAGGATACAGACCCTAGAGAAGACAAAAGGCAAATACGAAAATTTATGCATCGTGCTTAACATCTCTTGATTGTAGGCATCCCTTGCCTTCCATGCAAACCCAGTTCCATGGATGCAAACCAGATTGCTATGGTTTAAGTGAATATAACCATAAACTTTCATGACAAGGCTTATTATAATCTGATGTTTAGACAAACTATTTTTGTGTACAGCAAAAATAGAAGAAAATTCATGCCAAATTTGTGATGCATCAAGCACAAACCACCATGACCACATCTAAGCCACTTAAGAAAAAGCAACATATGGAAAAAGAAGTCCTAACCTGAGCTCAGGTATAACAGATCTGTAGCTTATAGCAGCACATGATACCTATGCCATTGATGTACTCCCGGCTTTGCATTTTCCCACCAACAGGGCAAAAGAATTAGAATGAGAATGAATATGCCTATTTTTAACCACTGCTACTTATGACCACAGGAAACATAAACCTTCCCAGCACAACCAGTAGCTAACACTCTGTGATGTACGAAGTTGGGCTACTAGTGACAAAGGAAGAAAAAAAAATAAAATAGACTGTTTTCAAAAGCAAAGAATGTAAAACTTCCAGAAATCAGGTAGTACTCAGCTATTGGATCCTATGTGTCAGACAGGCCAGGGAAGGTAGGCACAGGCTTTCAGCCATGGGATAAATCAAAGGTAACTAATACACTTAAATTCTGCCTCAAAATAATAACTCAACAAGTTAAAAAAAAGAAAAAAAGAGACAAGATTGTGAGACGCTAGTTAAAAAGGGAGAGAGAAAATACTCACATCTTTTAAAGCTGGTCCTGGGCAACAATTTGGATTCAGAATACAAGCAGGCAAACTCTGATTTAGCACGTAATTAAGAAATCCTCTCTGAATTATGCAACTTTCATTCACTTCTTCAGAAGATATGAGAACACTGCAATCACTTGCCAAGTTTGATCCCAACATGCCATGGGGCAAATGGAGACCCTAAACTGTCATATTCTATTTAAATCATAGGTAGGCTAAAGTGAGTGAGATTGCTCGGTATATTAAATTACTACTAGTATGTTGATAATTCCTCATGAACAATCTAAGGTTCTGAATTATTTATTGAGGAGGAAGTAGCTTCTGAAGTGAACATTATTTCTCTCTCAGAGCTAATGCTTGGATAAGATAAAAATAGTTGCCAAGAGAAGAAATTAAAAAGATAGTTCCATGACTGACGATCCCCAGATTTTACCTTACTTTTTCATGCATTTCTTCTTTTTGTGAAGTCTATATACTAAAATAATGTTCACACGAAAAAAAATAATTAAGAAAAAGTGTGAGACAGCCTATGTCACAAAATTGCTTGCAACAAATCGCAGGTATACACACACTGAGCAATGGCAATCAATAGCATTCCTAGACTATTCCTATGGTTTTATGCTTCCTTGTTTTTAGAATACAATATTGCTCATAGAAATGCAGCTTTGAGGGAGCTGCAGAGCATCAAGAGTGGGACATCATAGAATCAAAGAGCTTTGGGTTGTAGTGCGGATGAAGGACACTTAACAGAGCATGGAGTGACAGTATGATGGGGAGAAGGACCCAATCCTTCCACTGGTTCTTCAAGTTCACAGGCACACTTTTCAAAGCCTTGTCCCCTCAAAAGGAGACTTCAGAGGTTTTTGAGGATTGGAAAGTGAAAGCACAGATGAAGCAGTGGCAGACTCCTGCATAGTAAAATAAATCCAGTGTGACACATTCTCCATTATGATCAAATTAGAATTTCTTTGGTCAAAAAAGTATTCTCACAATAAAGTGCATTCTGTAGTGACAATGACAACATTTGAACTCAAACCAATTACTTGAAATGAACATAAATAATTTGCTTTCTTTGTTTTTCCTTCCTCATGACTATTAAGGTTGCTGTTCATGAAGAATTCTCCAAAGAATGATTTATGACATGCCATTAGAAGGCATACTTCTATGATATATCTATTGTTTATTTGAAAATTCTTTATATACACTAAGCATGTAAAAAAACTTCTTGCAAATTTTCTGTGAACAGAATTGAATGTTGAGAAATTCTTATTTCAAGGTTATTCTTCAGTTTTTAAGGTACCAAAGTTAATTTCTTTAATAACCAATCCTTTGTGTCTACTAATTAGAAATATCCAAAACAAGTTGCTATTTAAATCATATGTCATTGCTTCTGAACCTTGATTGGATGAGTAATGAAATTAAGTAAGACCCATATGAATTGTGAATATTACTACTGAATATGTAATTAAGGTTTTGATTAATATTCTGGCACTCAGGCTTAAAATACACTTTCCATAAGTATTTGCACTAATAAAGCTCAAGCTCAAAAAAATCAGTACAAGTCATTAACACAGTCAAACTGAATTCATAAGTGAACTTCAAAAGAATAGTTGTAAGGTTTTTTATGATGATGGTTATGAACAGTGTGCTTTTAAGTATATTGGTGCTAGCTGTCAAATAAAGCTACTGGCCATCTTTCCTCCTTAGGTCTTGGTATAAAATTAAAAACTAGGAATATAGGTTTTGCTGAGCCATTGAAAACATCTTGTGTTAATGCATGTTGATAATTTAAATGCCAATTGTTTCAAAGCTCAATGAATCATTTCGCAGAAATTTAAAATACTTTAAGATATAGCATTACATTAAAAAAGTGGAATATTACTTTTTTCCTTCAATAGACTTTTATTTCCTACTTAGAATATTTATTAGAAACATTTTTTTATGTCATTATTGAAATATATTTAGTTTTGCTGACAGTCAACATTTTTCAAAATGTTCTTCCTGTCAAATACTTTCTGCACTTAAAGAAAGACAATCAGAATATCTGATATTTAACAAATAGAAAGTTAAGGCTGTATCATTTAATTATTTTGTTATATAAATCTCTCATTTGTAAAACACCATAAAAATTATTGATGACAAATTATTAACATGAACTCTGAAACAGTATGATGTTCCACAAGCCTGTCCTATTAAAAGATAGGAAAATTCTGGCTCTTATCGCAGAAGAGGTTGACTCTTTTGTGAGAATGGACACACTGTGTAATAAAGACATGGGAAGTGTAAGGATAGCTAGACTCAAGAAGAAGGACTGAGTCCAGGTCTGGAACTGATTTTGGGATGTGTTATGAAAAGCATCTGCTCAAAAATACTACTCTATTTTGAACAAGCTTTTAAACCACAAGTAGTAGTAGCAACTTCTCATTACTTGTGTTACAGAAATATCCCTAAACCTGCTCATAATGTCATCCTCCTGCTGCGTTAGGAAGTTTTCAAAAGAACAGAACCTTCTTCCAAACAGCCTGACACCCCAGTAACACAGGTGAGGCTGGAACCTCTTAATATGTTCCACTGGAAGAGGAAAGGGTTAAAAAAGTTTCAAGACCTGCTCTGAAGGTTGTCTGAGGCAAGTCTAACATGAAGAAACGTCCATGGCCCAAATCACAGTTTGGTTGTGAAACCAGCATTCTCTCTCTAGAGACACTGCTGAGTGCAAAGTACCCACAAACTCACAGACTTCTCATTCTACATCACAGCACATGAATAACAGGCCCAAATTGGGAAGGGAATGAGTGCATTTCAGCTAGAGCCTTCTCATCTCCTGGACTTTCATGCTTTTCTTCTCCAAACTCACCAGTAGGCTGTACAAGGAGCTGAGCCAGCCTCTTCAGAGATGAATTTAGGAATCAATGGTGGGGTGACTTGTTTTGCACCCTTTGCTAGTTTTCTCTCCAGCCCTCTTGATTTAATCAGGCACACAGAGAATACTCCTAATAAGGAATTATTTCTCTAACTCAATTGGATTGTTAATGGAATAGCTATGCCACAGAAGTGACACAACCAGAAGGAAGATAGGTTATAGAAAAAACATCTCCAAAATCTTATGCTTTATATACATAAAAAAATAATGAATAGCATACTAAAGGGCCAAATACAACTGATAGTTCAGTAGTTAGTTAGTAAGGTAATTTTCATACTCTCTTATCACGGCTTCTTAATTCACTTGTGTGGTAAAAATTCTAAGAAATAGTTATTGACTGTAAATGCAACCCCTTCTTTTGACACACGCATTAAAGAACTACTGTAAAAGTTCAAAGCTGTTATTATTGAGTTCTTTCAGCCACATTAATTATCCTCTGCACTGCATTTGGCTTCACTTGGGTAAATCTTCTTTAATTACCCAGTCTTTACTTACAGAATATCTGTAATATACTATGAACTCTGCTTACAATTATGCTTTTCCCAGTAATTCTATGTGGAATGTTGTTTCCACCATTACTACTGGAAATGGGTAGGCTTTATGAAAAAGATATGGGAAGGGCTCTACCCACGCTTGCTGCAAATGCTCTGATGGCTAAAAAGGCCGATGCGTCTGGTTGCAAAAAGCACAGTGGAAAGTCTCCTTAGATGGTAGTGACGAGACANTATCTCCTCTTTGGGGCTCCTCTGTTGTGGCAGCCAGTGGCGAGTTCACCACAGAGCACAATCTTAGGGAGGCGGTGATCCTCCATCCTGGAGATGTGCAGCTGTGTCCTCAGCAGCATGGCCTCAATACTGGTGACCCCTGCCTGTTACTGGAAATATTCTACTCTCAGCCTATTTGTCTGCTGTTATCCATACAAGTCACTGTTTTTGAAGCTGAAATATCCAGTGCTTGGAAGCTTTGGGTTGAAGTTGGTTGTAGTGCCTCCACTTTGTTTAGAAAAATTCCCAATCCTTGCTACCTACCAAGGACATTTTAATCGATAGCATGTTGGATCCAGATTACAAAGCAAACTAACAAACAAGGAAAATAGCACAAGAGAAGAGATGATGAGCTAACATGAAGCAACAAAAGCAGTAGGTGAAAGAAATAGGGTGAAGGACAGATTTTTTTTAAGCTGTGTAGCATATTAGGGTTGTAATAAGCATAAACCCTTGTGGAAAAGATCCTTAAAATATTAATATCTTGCTTTAACAGCCCAATAATGTCCACTATAGAGAGATATTCATGTTTTCAACATGCTTAAAACTTGTTTTGACAGACATATTGAAATGATAATTGGTTTCGAACTGTTTTTAGCTAGATCAATTTCCTTCTGAGTATCTCAATGCATATTACAAAAATTAAGCTTCCTAATATTCATATAACAAGTAGATTGCAAATACATACTAAATAACTAAAGGATAACATCTTCAGAAATATGTACTGCTTTTGAATGCCAAAACTGAGCCATTTCACATTTCCTTTAAGGAAAAAAGGGAGATGCAGTTCCTCTTTTCTGAAAAGGCAACCAAAAGACAACCAAAATTATGCATACTGAAAGGTTTGGCTCCTCTTGCTGTGGAACTTGCGATGAGTTGGAAAACAGGAAACTGGGACGTGATGATAGGGTTTCATTTCAGCCACAAAACTGCTGCTTATGTTGATAAAAATCAACTACAAAAATGTTATCTGGAAATCAACCCAGAGCAAGAACCAAGAAGCCATGCAATTTTTAAATTGAAATTTTTAAATTACTATTTAATTTACTTTTGCAAGAGACACCAGAACAAAAGTGTGAAACACCTACTGGATGGACACCTCATAAACGCCTTCCCCATTTTTTTTTACTAAGATTGGTAACATATGACAGATAAAGTATGAGAAAAAATTACTAAAACAATCGTTCAGCTAATTCAATTCATCTAGAGCTACTCCCACAAGATAAGCAGGCATTTTCATGTAGATCTGTATTGTGGTGATGTTTGTAGGATGCATGTTTGTAAACAGAAATACTGGTGCTTTACTTTTGGGATAAGAGAGAGAGAAGGTTAAAAGATGACAAAAGTTTGAAAACAAAAAATTAATTAAGCAGTAAAGAAGAAAGGTATGGAAATCTCTATATGGTATCATTAGAAGGCCCTCTCTGGCCTCACAAACATGACATTCCTGTCAGTGTTATGTCACAACTCCAGCAGGGAAGACAGTAAATGCCCCAGTCCAACCACACCTAAGCATCAGTCCAGAAATCACTCAGGGAGACAAGACCTGATTCCTTACAGCTGGAAAGGGCAGTGGACTCAGATCTCTTAAACCTAATCACAAGGCACATTTCCCCAGTACTATAAAAAAAGCAGAATCAGCAATGTTTGTCAGGGATCTAGGCTCATCATTGTTCACAAAGCAGTTTTAAACGATGCTTGCCAACTGAATCCACTCCACTAAGGGATTTTGGTGCCACTGCAGCCTAGAATCTGGTTTGCAATGAGTTTAAATAAGAAAGAGGAACTCAGGCTGTGTGTGCTGGGAAGGTTGTGGACACAACCAAATTATAGAAATACAAACCTCTAGGAAACTGCCAAGTTGAACATTATGGTCCTCTATGCTTAAGTTCTCTAAGAAACTTCATACAGAATCACAGAGTAACGAATGTTTGTGGTTCAAAAGGACCTCTGGAGACCATCTAATCCAAGCCTCCTGCTAAAGCAAGTTCATCTATAGCAAGTTGCACAGGATTACGTTCAGGCATGTTTTGATTAACTCCGGCGAAGGAGACTCCACAGCCTCTCTGGGCAGCCTGAGAGGGCGCTCTGTCACCCTCACATTAAAAAAGCCTTCCTAAAAAAAGCTGTTGAGCCAAATTTTCCCGGTCATATTTTCAGGTCTATATGCCTGAAGAATATCTAAATTCTGCTTTGCAGAGTTAAGTCCTATTTTAGATCTGTCTCACGGAAAGATTTACATATAAAGTGAGCATATAAAGATTAGGATTGAGGAAAAATAAGAAGAGAAAAAACTCCATCCATATTGTTTTAGATAAAAGAACCCACACTTTTATAATGACACATGAGCAACTACTAAATGGTGAACTTATCAGCACAGTGCCTTTTAGTTGCTCTCTAAAGATCCCTCTGTAGATAGCTGAAGTCTAGTGCTTGATATTTAGAGGTACTTTCCTTGGACCTGTTGGAAGTAATCTATGGATCCTATGCGCTATACATGTTAAAATGCCACTCAAAGAAATTGGGACGATCCTAGAAAAGATCAGATCTTTCCATAAAAACATCCTATTAAGTGAACAGTATGGAAAACTGTGGAAATATTAACCTTAATTATTAAGGTGAGAAATCTGGTATATAGCAGCTGATAAAGATCTGTAAGGTTAATTGACTTTTTATTCACCATAAAATATCTGCATCTTTCTTTAAAGCAGCTGGCACAATCCTTGGTACATTTGTCTTGTCTTAGTCACACCTTCCAATTTTAGAAGAACAAAAAGTAGCTACTTTTGCTGTAACGTAATTGGCTGCCAAACTTCCTTTGAAAACATCACACAAAACAGTCATGCTCCGTGAGCTCCAACTCATGACATCAAATCATTTGTAACTGATAGCACTAACCACCTCCACTGATTATCCCTGCCAATCAAAAAGATTAATGTGGCTTGCTGTTCAAGTCTTACGCCATGAACATAGTGAAGAGCACAAGCTTGTTGTCAATGGAAAAGTAATGAAAATAATAACATAATATAGCAATTATTATATCTTGGGGAGAAAAGTACATTATAACCCATTTCAGCCATTCAGGCAGGTAAACAGAACGAGAAGGAGAGAGATAAGAAACCACTTCAGCAATCAGAGCCCACAGGGAGATGATAATTCATGTTATGGTTGTCAGAAAATTCAGGCAAAATCTCTTGGAAAAATATATACCCAAGACTTACTATTTTTTAATTCAAAAATGTATGAAAAGATGCTTTAGAGTACTCTATTCCCTGTCATCTGATGTCAAACTGATGTCTTACATTTTTATTTATCATTGTTAGGATGACTTCTCACTGCAATCAGAGTTTATCTAACATTTTTGCTGTAATTTTGCCCTGACATACAACTCTTCAGTTTTTCTGCCTCCTGGAGTTAAGTACATAGTTAGGAGGATTAACTGGTATTCCTATGCCTTTTCAGAATCTGCTTCCTTTTCTACATGCTCCCTCAGTTCTTCCTCATATTCTCTTTTATATCAGCCTCCTTTCCTTTTAAAAATCAAGCACATGGAAACTGTTCTTTTTATAGCCTGTTTGCCACTTCCACTACTATATGTCCACTTGACACAATGTATACAACTGACAACTATGCTAAAATGGACAAAAATGGCACCACTTTGTAAATACACTTTAGCAACCACAAATTTCTACTTGAAATGCAAGTAAAAGTGCTATTGATTTTGTTTGTGCCTGATAAATTCCTCCCAAACAACCTATTTACTGAAAATGTAAGTCACTGTTGTGATTTATCTGCTGTACATTAAATGCTACTTAATTGGAACAGAGAGACAGAAGACCAAGGTAACACTGTTATAAGCGACAGAGGAATTGATTTTATTTTAATTTAACTAGAACTTTTGTATCATTGTGGACAAATCAGTCCTTATGGACAAATATTAAAGACTAAGCCAGATGACAAGGCAAGTACTCTTCTGAACAAGTTAAACTGCAACGTAAATAACCTGAAGAATGAAGCAGAATAACTCAGGCTATAGATCACGACGTTGCACTTTCTTCCTTTCCCACAAGAGATGTGGACATGCAAACTCACCTTTCAGCAATAAATACTTTTTCCCTGATTATGTAACAGAAATGTTATTAGAAAAAACCCCCACACCCTCGTCTGGTTGCAATTTTACAATTCTTAGAAACAAATTCTAATGTGAGGCATTTCTTTGAATTCATGGTATGTACATATATTCAGTCCTGTGTTGTGTCACAGATCTCTAGAATAGTATCTGTACATGGTGACATGAAATCCTCTGAGATTCAAACCCTTAAAATCATACAGATTATCCACCTTTTTGGGAAAAGCCAAATATAAATCCATCCCATATAAAAGTTTCTAGAAAGCATTCTGTGTATATTAGTTTTCCTACTAGGCCTATTGAGTGATTAGAAATGTTAGTGCTTAAGCAGTCCTTTGAAAATCTGAAAACTTATGTAACTGATAAATATTCTCTACTGAGAGAATACTTGTTAATTATTAAAGTACAGTATCTTTCTTCTAAAGTACATCAGCATCTTTTACACACAGCTAAGGTTATTAGAATAAACTGACTACCGAATCTGATTTGTATGCAGACTTGTAAGAGATTTTTAAGAACATAGTAAAGCTTCACTTTTGTGTTTCCAAAAAAATATGAAAGGCACAGACTTCATCTGCATACCACTGTCTCCATAAAAAGAAGAACAAAAAAGAAAAAGAACCCCCCCTCCCCCCCCCATTTTGAATATGTACTCTACTGAACGTATTAGCAAAACTTTAAATATGGTCAGGCTACTTACAGGATGGGCTGCCCCTTCTGATCCCGCTGAGAGGGAAAAAAAAGGAAACTTTAATTCCTATTTCTAGCAGCCCATCACGTTTCCTGAGATCTAAAGACACAGCAAGTAAAATAGTTCACCAGTAGGACTTTAACTCAAGCACTGTAGTAACTCAATAAAAGAAATATGGTATTGCTGAGTGGTAGCATTTTGCTACAATAAGAGACAGATGGGAAGGATATGCAACAATCTTGTCTAGGAAATGGCTATGATTCATAAATGTGGACTCCATGTGACAAATTATCTGACAGATTTCAAAACAGTAAGAAAAAATAGTGTCAGATTGAGATATTATTACACCATAGTGTGAAGTCCAGTGGCAGCTGGAATTATTGACCACCTAACTACACTGAATTACTACATGACTTCTGAACAAAAGTGTCAAAACTACTATGTAGAGCAAAAGTGCAAAGACAAAAGAACCTATTTAAGTTTGGAGTTAAGACTGGTGAGGTTTTTCTTAATTTGAGCTACCTTGTTCACAGTTCTAGTTTAGGGCGCCAGTAACGCTTAATAGTGAGCACCTGAGAAAGTTGTGAAAATTTCTCATATATAGGGCAGACATAGTTTCTCCTCTTTTTTTGGTAAATTCTAAGAGTATCAGTTATTGCAGAGGTGAATCTTATGAGCAGAGGCAATGAAATTTTTTTGGTAGATGATCCAGATTTGGGAAAAATGCTTTCACAAGGCAGCAGAGAGACTGCAACGCACACCGGTCTCAGAATACAGCATCACCAGTAAACGTTGTCCCAATTCTTTTTTTGTTGTTGTTTTTTGGGATTTCTTTCCAAATAAGAACCAAGAAGGAGAAGGAAGATAATGCTTTCTTAGTGATACACATAAAGAGGTACAGCTAAACCACAGCATGATTTGTCAGATTCCCACTTTGGAACAGACACTTGTCCTAGAAAAGGTCACCCGGAAGGGACAGCAATTAACCTGGTGTCTCCTCCTCCTTTCCTAGGTGGTTTCCCACACAGCTAGGAAATCTCAGTCAAAATCTCTCACTCTGTTGACAGTGATATACTTAATCATCTCAGTATTATTTCAGCAATCCAGAAATAATTTTAAAGGGTAATTTCCAGTCCTCTTCTTTCCAATGATTCACCCTTCCTCTGGCCTTGTCGGCTACAGAAATTTGACAGTTCACTTTCAGGCACTTTGCAGCCTTTCAGTCAAAATAACAGACACTGTGGGAACCTCCAAGCACCAAGGCAGCTCACACCACCCTGCTTCAAGGCACAATAGTTGTCTCAAAGAGCTACTCGCTTTCCAGGCACCCCAAACTGGGCACTACCAAGTCCTTTAGCCTCGTCTTCTCACCTCCCAATTTCCTACAACCCACATTCCTTGCAGGGCTTGCTCTCACAACCCCTTTACCCAGATTCAGGAGCATGGCTAACTGATCCTGCCAGCCCAAAGGAACATCAGACAGAGAAGAGTTTTTTTGAGAATACGAAACAGCTTCACGGATGCCAAGTGAATGCTATTATCTCTTACATTCCAATCACCAAGTCCTGCTATCCACTGGAAAATCTGAAAGCCACAGCTAAGCCTGGAAACCTTAGTGTATCAAAGGGATGCTCAAGGGCAGTGTTTACATACTCTCATGCCAGACTCAAAGGGCAATAGTTTATCTGAATTGTACTGGCCCATGTATCTCTACATAGTCCTCGTAGACTATAAATTAAAGCATCCACTTCTATGTTTTTTCTTTCAATGTAATAAAAGGACCCTGTGCATTACATCTTCCTTGCACCAGATCTTTCACAGCACATACTTCGGAGAACAGGGCTCCATATTGCAGCTTTTATGCCCATATATTAGTAAAGCAGAACACACTAGAAGTATGGATAAGGAAATGCATATCTATCTCTGAAGGCAGAATCTCATCAATGATTATATTTTAACATGGAATTAGCTGCTAACAAAAGCCTAGTGGCTGCAGTTTGCTGTTGCAAGCAGCTCCTCAGAGACTTCACTGGAATTTTAACAGGACAGTGTTATCAGGAAGTCAGAGAAAAAAAATCTACTTTTATTCTTCAAAAAAGAGGAATTTGTATTCTAAAGTTGGAGGGGAGGGGAAATTATATACCAATTTCAAAAGAAAAAATTACTTTTTTATTCAGAACTGACTGTCCACATAGCTGCTCCTGCAGCACCCCTTCTTTACCCTGGAGGTATAAAAGCTGCTTTAGTAAATTTAGATTGCCTATTTCCAGCATTGTTCCTTGTCACATTAAAAACCTCATTCGCTTCCCATTAGCACATTCTAGTTAAAATTAGCACATAATCATTTTAAATTATCTGGCTTTTAGTATATTTGTAAACAGAAAATTAACCTCAAAGGAAAAGCTTTGAAATTGTTAAAAGCCATCCTGAGAGAACGAATCCCTAAAACCACATTTTTTCAGGTCTTTTTTTTAAATTTAGTCCAAGAATATTAAAAGTGTTGGGATTGCCAGTTGTACACCACCCCCCACCCCACCCCCGCCAGCCCATTCCTTAGGATAGCCTCCTTAAACAAGAAGCTGATACAGCTCCCTCAAAAATCTTCATCCATGAAGAGACAAAAGACAACAAATACCATATGAAAATAAAATGAGCAACAATTTCAGTAGCCTGAGATTCTGGAACCAGCAAACTTTCTTCTCATTCCCTGATATCCCTGCCCCTACACAAAACCTTGATTCTTATACCAAGGGCTCCTTGTCGACAGAGAAATGGCAGATATCTTACTGTCATTTTTGCTGGTAGGATATTCAATGTAATAAATAATAGAAAACTTAAATGTAGCTATAGGAGAGCTTTAACCAGAGTCAAAAGAAAAAGAGAAGGAAAAAACTAGAAGCCAAGGGGAAACACAGTGAAAGACACAGAACAAAGTGTAACATGGTTTTGTCAACTGAGGGAAGGTAACCCCAGCATGTGTGCACTTGTGGCTTGGGCTGTTCAGCTGCATCAAAGAAGGACTTAATATCCAAGCACAGGCAACTGGAAAACACTTCATCCTTCAGTCCAAGCAGGATGAGCAATTTGCTCAAGCCAGTACCAATGTTACAGCATGAAATAAAAGTTCTGGACTATTAAATATTCGAAGAGACATGATATTTTCCAGAAATTTTCCACAGTACATGTTAGTTCTGACACCACATTTAGGGTTTGACGTGACCTCTCTGCTTTGGTGCTGATTATTAGTTGTAGACTCTCCAAAGGCTCTCACTTATCAGGAATACATTCAGTGAAATAAAATGAAGTCACTTTAATCAATTACGAAGTTTTATATGCAATGCTGAATACAACTGACTATATAATTTGTATGTTTGTGAAAAATTGCAAATAAATACTAGAAAGTTACTAACAGATAAACAATTCTAAGGCTCTGTTTCAGTAGGGGAAAAAAACACAACAAGTAATAGGCTAAATCGGAAATAATGCCCTAACATGCCTTTTCAGTCTAATATTCTCATAGTCTTAGGCTGCTGTGAATAAAACATGAAAAAAGCCATATATGATCAAAAGAGACTCAGCCAGCTTTAAATGTAGAGGACTAGGTTCTTTTCCAAGGAGAAAATCTTATGTTAAAAGAGACTGTGCTTCATCAAAAAGCAAGAAGCTGGAGAGCTCTAAATCCCAGACACCTCATCTAACAGAAGTGCTGTACAGTATTAGGTCCCACCCTGCTCCACCCACAGCCCTCCCTGCTCTTTGTGTTCTCCAATACGGAGTCATGACACCAGACCTTGTAAAACTCTCGTCTGTGTCACTCAGCATGATCCACACTTTCTGTCTTCTAAATAGATGAGTATTAATTGTACTACTTTTCTGTCTCTGCAGGATAGGGACTAAACTTTACACAAAAATAATCTCATTCAGAAAGTTTCATCTATGGAGGTAGAGCATAAAGGAGCATATGAGCATTCAAGAGCCAAAAAAAAGCATCACTTTCTGTTCAAAATTCTGCTTCCCTCTCAAGTCATGTCATAGTTAATATTGAGCGCACCTATAACTTTCACAAGTTTAGAAAACTGTATTTGTTACAATGAACCAAATACTCTGGAAAGCAAAATGTACTTAGTTAGGCATCCTAAGGTCTTTGGTCAGTTATCTATCAGCTCTTGGACTCCTAGGTGCTTAAGGGCTGCTTAATGCTGAGCATACAAGATAGTGCGTTAATAGAGAGCAAAAGACAGTCTTTGTTCAAAAGGATGAGACATAGATCAAAAACAATGTTAGAAGTTAGAGTATAAACAAATTAAACTCTCTAACGAAATAATTACGAAAAAAACCCCCACACTGTATCCAAAACAAAAGGTTGACAGAATTTTTTTTTCATCTATCAGATAATAAACCCCAAAGGTATTTTCATCTCTTGCTTTAGTGCATTTGTCCCACTGCATGACCTTCTTCAACAGAGCATCTATCTCCCAAACTTTTATGTGAAAGCTTTACCTTTTTATATGCTATGCCTTCTAAACTTTGTAGTTCAGAGTTTTCATGCAGTACTAAATATATTTGCAGGGCATTCAGCCTCCATATGAGTCTTTCCTGGAAACTTGCTCAAAATGAAGCAAAAGTTTACTTTTGAAAACTATGATGTCATCTCCTTTTTCAGTAAGTTCATTCCACAACCTAGTTCAGCACATCCTTTCCATAACACACGGTACGTCGCTTGCAGATGGTTTTGAGAACTGCTACTCAAAGGTTTGATTTAGAAGACATTCCTTTAACACTTCACATATCTAGAAAACGAATATGTATGGCAAGGAGAAGACTGTTCACAGCATATGTGTAAATCTCAAAACATCGGGATGTTACCAGAAAGTAACTTCGCTGTCAGCGAAGTTCCCCGCTGGCAGCAACGGTGTCCTGGCCACATGTGAGGACACCAGGAGACGCGCATTACCGGGGTATGGCTCCTTTCCTCTGCCAGTTTCCCTAATTTTACCGAGCCTGCGGCGCAGGTTTCCCAGGAGGTTCAGGGCACCTGGTACTGCGCGGGCGGGAGTCAGTCGGGCGCCTGCCGGGGCGGCGGCCGCCCGTGCGGCACAGGGCGCTCCGGGACCCGGCGGGGCTCTCCTCGGAGAGATGGGACGCCTCCCGCCCGGGACCGCTCACAGGTCTCAGGGCCCCCGCTGTGGTCCGGCCACCCGAGCCTCCTGACGCGCTGTCCCGAAGGGGGATCCCTGGGACGCGGCAGGCGGCCGCTCGCCGGGTGCAGTCCCGGGCACGCTCCCCCGTGGCGAAGGGCTCAGGCCCCGGCCCCCGCCCCGCCCTCGCCCCGCTCCTCACCTCCAGACCTGCCCCAGCTGCAGGATGTGGACGAGAGACTGCAGGAGCCAGATGCAGAAGGCGCAGGACGCGGACCGGCCGCCGGCGGCTCGGGGACCGGCGGCGCCGCTGCCGGCGGCGTTGCTGCTGCTGTTGCTGCTGCTGTTGGTGGCGTTGCCCTTGCTGGCAGTGGACGCCTGTCTCTGCGGCGTGCTGGGGCGAGCGGCGTCGATGTCCGCGGCCGCTGAGCCGCTGCTCACCAGCAGCTTGCTCTCCGCGGCGGGGCAGTGCCTGCAGGATGTGGACGAGAGACTGCAGGAGCCAGATGCAGAAGGCGCAGGACGCGGACCGGCCGCCGGCGGCTCGGGGACCGGCGGCGCCGCTGCCGGCGGCGTTGCTGCTGCTGTTGCTGCTGCTGTTGGTGGCGTTGCCCTTGCTGGCNATGAAAAAAGCCATATATGATCAAAAGAGACTCAGCCAGCTTTAAATGTAGAGGACTAGGTTCTTTTCCAAGGAGAAAATCTTATGTTAAAAGAGACTGTGCTTCATCAAAAAGCAAGAAGCTGGAGAGCTCTAAATCCCAGACACCTCATCTAACAGAAGTGCTGTACAGTATTAGGTCCCACCCTGCTCCACCCACAGCCCTCCCTGCTCTTTGTGTTCTCCAATACAGAGTCATGACACCAGACCTTGTAAAACTCTCGTCTGTGTCACTCAGCATGATCCACACTTTCTGTCTTCTAAATAGATGAGTATTAATTGTACTACTTTTCTGTCTCTGCAGGATAGGGACTAAACTTTACACAAAAATAATCTCATTCAGAAAGTTTCATCTATGGAGGTAGAGCATAAAGGAGCATATGAGCATTCAAGAGCCAAAAAAAAGCATCACTTTCTGTTCAAAATTCTGCTTCCCTCTCAAGTCATGTCATAGTTAATATTGAGCGCACCTATAACTTTCACAAGTTTAGAAAACTGTATTTGTTACAATGAACCAAATACTCTGGAAAGCAAAATGTACTTAGTTAGGCATCCTAAGGTCTTTGGTCAGTTATCTATCAGCTCTTGGACTCCTAGGTGCTTAAGGGCTGCTTAATGCTGAGCATACAAGATAGTGCGTTAATAGAGAGCAAAAGACAGTCTTTGTTCAAAAGGATGAGACATAGATCAAAAACAATGTTAGAAGTTAGAGTATAAACAAATTAAACTCTCTAACGAAATAATTACGAAAAAAAACCCCACACTGTATCCAAAACAAAAGGTTGACAGAATTTTTTTTTCATCTATCAGATAATAAACCCCAAAGGTATTTTCATCTCTTGCTTTAGTGCATTTGTCCCACTGCATGACCTTCTTCAACAGAGCATCTATCTCCCAAACTTTTATGTGAAAGCTTTACCTTTTTATATGCTATGCCTTCTAAACTTTGTAGTTCAGAGTTTTCATGCAGTACTAAATATATTTGCAGGGCATTCAGCCTCCATATGAGTCTTTCCTGGAAACTTGCTCAAAATGAAGCAAAAGTTTACTTTTGAAAACTATGATGTCATCTCCTTTTTCAGTAAGTTCATTCCACAACCTAGTTCAGCACATCCTTTCCATAACACACGGTACGTCGCTTGCAGATGGTTTTGAGAACTGCTACTCAAAGGTTTGATTTAGAAGACATTCCTTTAACACTTCACATATCTAGAAAACGAATATGTATGGCAAGGAGAAGACTGTTCACAGCATATGTGTAAATCTCAAAACATCGGGATGTTACCAGAAAGTAACTTCGCTGTCAGCGAAGTTCCCCGCTGGCAGCAACGGTGTCCTGGCCACATGTGAGGACACCAGGAGACGCGCATTACCGGGGTATGGCTCCTTTCCTCTGCCAGTTTCCCTAATTTTACCGAGCCTGCGGCGCAGGTTTCCCAGGAGGTTCAGGGCACCTGGTACTGCGCGGGCGGGAGTCAGTCGGGCGCCTGCCGGGGCGGCGGCCGCCCGTGCGGCACAGGGCGCTCCGGGACCCGGCGGGGCTCTCCTCGGAGAGATGGGACGCCTCCCGCCCGGGACCGCTCACAGGTCTCAGGGCCCCCGCTGTGGTCCGGCCACCCGAGCCTCCTGACGCGCTGTCCCGAAGGGGGATCCCTGGGACGCGGCGGGCGGCCGCTCGCCGGGTGCAGTCCCGGGCACGCTCCCCCGTGGCGAAGGGCTCAGGCCCCGGCCCCCGCCCCGCCCTCGCCCCGCTCCTCACCTCCAGACCTGCCCCAGCTGCAGGATGTGGACGAGAGACTGCAGGAGCCAGATGCAGAAGGCGCAGGACGCGGACCGGCCGCCGGCGGCTCGGGGACCGGCGGCGCCGCTGCCGGCGGCGTTGCTGCTGCTGTTGCTGCTGCTGTTGGTGGCGTTGCCCTTGCTGGCAGTGGACGCCTG
>VXBA01003281.1:105934-154039 GCA_013399895.1 Serilophus lunatus | reverse complement strand
AGAGCGGGAGCCACCGGCCGCACCCCGAAACCGCCCTGAGCCCCTGGCTCGGCGAGTCCCGCCGAGCCCCCCGCCGCTGTCCCGGCCGTCCCGTAGGCAGCGCCGCCGCCGCTCCCCTAACTTTGTGAAAGGCGGCTGCGAGGCGCAGTTCTCGGATTCTGCCGTGACTCACGCTGCCTCAGAGGCGTTCGGGGGAAGGTGAGGAGACACCGTTTTATTCTGCCACCTGGAGAAATGGTATTTTAGGAATAAAATTTACTAGGCAAACTCACGATTCCTTTCAACGCTCCCCGCACCCCCGGCTGCACACGGAGCGCGCTCGCAGAGCTGGCCCCGCCAGCAGTTCCCAACTCGGACGGCGAGCGGCCGAGGCGGGGAGCAGCCGTCCCGGGCGGAGCCGGCAGCCCCTTACCGCCGAGGAGAACAGATCCCCCGGGCGGTCCGCGGCAGTCTTCGCCCTCGGAGCCCGGGGAGGGATGAAAGAGTACGGTGGCTACCCGGCCACGAAAGGCTCAAGCCTCCTGCCTCTGGGAGTCACACGGCTTGGGCAGCTGGCGGGAGCTCGGGGGGCGTTTATCGCCCACCCTTGGCCCTTCTGCCCTCTCTGTCCTGCATCTCCAACTGCACGGGATGCGCAACTAATTGACCTCTTCACCTTTTCTCATTTTTTTTTTTTTTTAAGCCTCTGGAATATTTTATAAGCATGCCTTCTCCCTTCTTAAAATAGAGCAGTGAGATAGTTAAACCACGTTGCTGGAATATCTTAATAGGAATGGCAGTGAGACTGTGATAGGGCAGTGTTACATTAAGCTATGTGACTAAATATAGTCCCTTTAACTTCATTAATTAAACAGAAGTCATATGGACAGCTGAAAAATCTGACTTCTAACTCTTAAATGTACATGGTAAGCATTAAATTGCCTTTAGGAAATTAGCTTTTACTGATATATGCCCCAGATTTCAAGAAAAGACTGCAACATGCATTACAGTATTATTCAAAGAGTGCTGAGCACACAAAAATCAAACTTTGGAAGGTGAAGAGTACATATGAAACTAATTTGGCTAGATATTTTGCATGTTATCGCACAAGAGTCTATATTTGTCACATGGTGGTTCTTAAATAATATACATTTGCTGCACAATCTCTGTTAAATTGGTATTGCTGTACTTTGTTTCTATTCCTTTTGGAACCCCATATTTTATTCTCATTACAATCCGTATGATCTTTCTTGCCTTAGACTTGCAATGTAAATTGCTTCCTTCTCATGGTATCGTTTAATAATTCAGTCAGCACCTATATATAATATAGTATATTCACTTAAGGTTCCTTTCAATACAAATCATTCTGTGATTCCCTCTATGGTTCTATGATTACCTAGTCAGCAGAGAAGATGCTTAGTCATGAAGCTAATTTAGCTACAAGTTTATGGTTTATATATACCAACAAGTTTCTTAGTGTTATTCTATTTCACAGAATGGTTTGGTTTTGAGGGGACCTTAAAGATCACCTGTTTCAAATTCCGTGCCATGAGCAGGAATACCTTCCACTTTACCAGGTTCAAAGCCCCCTCCAACCTGCACTTGAACACTTTGGGTGGGACATCCACAATTTCTCAGGGTAACCAGTTCCACTGTCTCACTGCCCTCACTGTAATAAATTTTTTTCCTAATATCTGACCTAACCTGCCCTCTGTCAGTTTGAAGCCATTACTTCCTGTCCTATCACTACATGCCCTTGTAAAAAAGTCCCTCTCCAGCGTTCTTGTAGGTCCCTTTAAGTACTGGGAAGTGCTATATGGTTTTCTCAGAGCCTTCTACATTTTTAAAAAAGTGGTTTAGTGTGCACTTCAAGTTACTTTGAGTCTTTGACATGTACACATCTAAAAGATGCCACAAATTTATAATGGAGGTTATAGTGTGATACATGACTGGCAGTGAGAGAACAACTGTGCTCCTAGAGCTGAAAACCTAACCATATTTGGTTGGGCTGGAGATGGGCTAAGAGATTAACTAAAAGGTGTCAGATTTAAGATGGAGAGAATAGAATGGAGCAGATCAGGGTCCAATGTCCTAAAAGGGTAGAAGGTGCATCTGAGCAATGAAGTAGATAGTTAAGAATATAAATGGAATCTGTTTAGCTGTACATCATCTTCAGAAGTCATGGTAGCCTAATTAAGGCTACTCCACTGCTTGCCAGCTTGGAGGAGGTTACTGCTGGGGCCAAGTGTCCCTACATCCCCTCTGCCCTGCTCCATACATATGGCAAATTTTTTGGGAAGTTTCCCCTGAACCACTTCACTAAAGGGTAGAATTTGACCCTAAGAGCTGATTCATCTTCCAGGAAGATTCCAGTTCATCACAATGGTCTTAGACCTGCAAATTTAAAATGTGTTCACTTTGCCATACATTTTGTTGTGGTCAGGAGACTTTTATACTTCCTTTCCTATATTTTTCCATTCTGTCTCCTACCGTCTCCCCTCCCCCCTCCTCCCTCCTCCCTCCTCCCTTCTCCTCCCCTCCCTTCCCCTCCTCTCTTTTCTCCGTTTTTGCTTTTTTTGTTCGATTTGTTTGGTTTTCTCTACTTGGATTCAGCTATTACTGCATTTGAGAGGGAATAATATTTCCCACCATTTTTCATGTTAACAATAGCTGTCTGTTAAACGAAGGCAGTGCAATAGATGAACATTGAACTTAAATTAAAGGCTGTTTGATACTTGCTAAGAGGAATATCTGTTTTGTTTTCTCACTTTAGAGATAACAAGTAAAAAGGATCCCAAATAATAATAACAAATTTCCTCTTTGTTAAACTGGCATAACTTCTATGGAGCTGTATCAAGGCCAGAAGAGTTTGTATACACAGTGTACAAATGAGCATGAATTCAGCAAGCCAGTGTTGTTACTAAACCTCAGAAATTATTAATTAAAAAATAGAATTGAAGGGAAAAAATGAGATAAATACATATTTCATAAACCAAGTGCAGACAACCAAGTATATTAATTTCTCATGTAAAGTTAATTTTTATCTGAAGGGTATTTCATTCTTGGTTTTCTTTTTTGCTACCTTTCTTGAAAGAAAACATTTTTATGGGCATCACTGCTTTTGTTTTGTTCTAAGTTATAAATCCGGTTTCCTTTTTTTATCCCTTAAAATATCTTATACTCTTTATCTACTTTAGGAATACTTTGTGTGTGTGTGTGTGTGGTTTGTTTTTTCACTGTAGACCATTATCAACTCAAACCTAAATGTCCAGGAAATAAGCTTTCTGGGTTGCAATCCTCTTATCTTTACTCAGGAGTATTTTTTAGTTCTTCAGATTCCTCATAATGATGTTTTTCCAAGTCTTCTTTAGCTATACTGGACAAACTGCCCTTTCAAAATACACTCAAGCTCTTGCCTGCAGATCTCTCATTTTGCCATTAGAATATCAGTATATTTTACAGATCTAATCAATTTTTGCATGTGTTCATTCCAAATGGTTTCAAAATCTATTTTCTTTTGTTTGGCAGTGCTTTTGGCAATTGTAGTTAGTGCTTGATGTTTCTGCATTTTCTTCTAGCTCAGACTAACTAAAGCATTCAAGTGAGCTCATTGTATCCAGATTTGACACCCTATGGAAGCACTCTGGCACAAAACCTGACTTTCTTACTGCAGTCAGTCCTCTGGGGAGTAGTTCTGCATCATGAATGAGCTATGTGTAACCCTGCTGTCCTGGCAGGGCTTGCAATAGGCCAGTCTCTCCTGCTCAACAGAGCTGCTGAGCAGCCCCTCTTAGAAAAAAAAATTAAGTCCTAAGCTATAAGGAGTTCCTAGTAAAGTCTTCCTTTCCTTCCTTTTCCTTTTCCTTTTCCTTTTCCTTTTCCTTTTCCTTTTCCTTTTCCTTTTCCTTTTCCTTTTCCTTTTCCTTTTCCTTTTCCTTTTCCTTTTCCTTTTCCTTTTCCTTTTCCTTTTCCTTTTCCTTTTCCTTTTCCTTTTCCTTTTCCTTTTCCTTTTCCTTTTCCTTTTCCTTTTCCTTTTCCTTTTCCTTTTCCTTTTCCTTTTCCTTTTCCTTTTCCTNTTCCTTCCTTTCCTTCCTTCCTTTCCTTCCTTCCTTTCCTTCCTTCCTTTCCTTCCTTCCTTTCCTTCCTTTCCTCCTTCTGATTTTAGTCCTCTCCCAAGGGCAGCCAATGTTTTTTTCCTTCTCTCTCTCTTGATGTGTTTGACCTAAAGCTGGAGTTTCCCAATGAAGAATCTGCCGAAGAATTATTTTCTCATTCACTCAGGCATAGCACCTTCCATACATCTGGCTTTAACTAGTTTCTCATGTTAAAACAGTGCACATTAAATCTATTTAGGAGCATCAAAGAACTATTCTCCGAAATGTTTGGGGGTTTAAGTGTTTTCAATAGATTAATGTTTAAACCACACATGCAGGTGTCAGTGGAAGTTGTAATATAGGCTGTATGTTTAATATTTATGCACTGAAGTACTTAATTGTCTTTTTGTTCAGCTAGCTTCATTCTCAATAGGCACATGCCATTGTATGCTCTGATAATTGAAATACTTCATTGCAAAGCAATATTTCTTCTCAATTAAGCCAATATTTTAGCAAATTAACATAAGCCCAAATCAGAAATACACTAGTAAATTAGCGTGCTGTTTAGAAAACTAACATTAAAATACTTTAAATTATTTAATTAAAATTATTAAAATATTTATTAAAATAATATATATCAAGTATAAACAACTATTGCTTGCTTGCTTAAGAATATTTTATTTATAGGTCTACATATAGAGTCACACCAAAACATTTTTCGAACTATGTACTTACTTTTAAAATTGAAAAAGAAGGATGAATCAAGTATGTTCATATGCTAGCCTATTTCTGCAACTGCAAAGATTACTCTAGAATGTACCCTGGTTTCGGAAATTGCTTTATAACATCCTACTACTGATAATGTGAAATTCTTTTTGTTAACATGTTAAAGTTCATGTGAAAATGCCAATGCATATGCACCAAACACATGAGATCAAGAAAGGAAGAGACACCTAAATTTAAGAAAAGTATAAATCAAAGTAGTGGGACTGATTATATAATTAAGGTTTAGGCATATACTTAACATTTTAGGCACATACTTAAAACTGTAATTTCACCATGTGAAATCAGTGTTGAATTAGGGCTGTAGTTTCTTTCATTATATTTCCAGAATGTCTAAAAATTCAAAAAATGTAAATGCATTCAACTGTACATTCTAGATAGATAGATAGATAAATGGGTAGATTCCATGTTCCATGTAAGCAGACAGAGAATAGCCATGCTTTGATGACAGCATATGGATTTAAGAATGAACTATGAAAGAAGAAATTATTTCTTAGATTTTTTGAAAAATTTAACTCAGGATTTTTTAAATTTATATTTATTATTTAGAAGTAGAAGCAAATTTCAAGTTGCTTCATAATATGCATTTAAATATATTATCAATGATAGACAAGAGTATATAAGGAAACATAAAAGAAGACAAAAACATATAGGAAGACATCAAGGAGGCCAGCTTGCAACCAGGCCTTGTACAATGCTGATAACACTTACTCATTGTGTATGCTGAAACCAAAAAATGAACAAGCACATCACATTTTATGATAAATGAGAAAAGCATTTATGGAATGCCTAAGGGGATAGATATTAAGTTGCCCTCTGAAACTATAAGATGTAATTAAGAATTTGCAAAAGTTTGAAAAGCAAAATTAAAAGCCTCATTTTCTTTCCTCTTTTTGATTCACCTGTTTAAAATTAATTCAAGTCAAGCAAAAGAATTGTAAGACAAAGATTCAACCACAGTACATTAAGTTATGACACTGCTTTGCACTGCTCAATATGGAGATTTTTATGGTCTTTTCCAGTCTACTGCCTTTCTTCATGGAGAAGTGCAAAAAAGATCATTTCAAACTGATATTTCAGCAGAGGTTGTTTATATTTGCAAAGACATGTACAAATATTAACAACAGATGACTAGATGGTATTCATCCAAGATGTCTAAAAGAACTCGAAGGAACTTTCTTTTTTCTTATTCTCATGCCGTTTCCATAAGTGACAAACTAGAGGATGGGCAGATGCAATACAACTGCTCATATGTCCTTAAAAGGAAGGAAACATTTCTTACATAGGATGAGTTTCATCAAGGCAGTGCTTGGAGTTCCTGGGAGAATATTAAATGGTCCAATGAGCCAGTCAGAGAATGGTTATATTTTTTCAAGCCCTTAACATCAGTCCTTAAGACATTTAAGGACTTGAATGGGCATAAATGTGTCACCTGGATCAACCTAATAATACATATATATAACAGCACACCTGAAGAAGTGGATGAAGAAAAAAGACAGAGTTAACTAATACTGGACCCTTAATGGCCACTTTCAGACTCTGTTTTGTCTAACAGTCTACGTTATGGTCTTCAGGGTGTATATTTTAGCTTCAGGTTTTTTCTGCAGTGCAAAATTAAATGAATAATAATGATAATGATAATAATAATAGCAGCAAAATCCTCCAGCCACTGCCCTCTTGCACAGATCTTCAAGGACAGGTTGGAGCAGCGAGAGGTAGTGGAAGAAAAAACCCTCCTCTCCACTCCAGCCTTGCCTCCTCCAGCTGATTGAATTCTACCTCTTCTCCTTCCAAGACTTCTTTGTGTGCCAAATTCCTGGGCTTCTAGTTGACCTAGCAGTCTCTTTTCCATGCTACTTCTCCGTTCCCCACAGAGGCATCACTGGTATCAATATCTGCCCAGGCTCTCCATAGGCAGGGCAGGGTGCTGGGAGGAAAAAGCAGAGAAGCATCCTTGCTGTGTAGGAACAGCAGAGTGCACATGAGGAGGCACATCTGTAATGTCCCTGTCTTTGGCCAGCAACTTTTCCAAAAATCATCCCACTGACAAGGGACAGAGACTAAGAGACTTCTGTGCCAAACACAGCAGACATCACTGTATACTATGTGGAAGAAGTACATTTGGAGTTTGGCACTAGTCACAAGCTAAATATGTTAACTGGCATGTCTTCCAAGCAAGACCTGAGCAGGAGGTTATATGGTATGTCAGTGTAATCTCCTGCAAGCACCCATGATGCTCTTCAAATGAAGACTTCTGCTATACTGAACCAGTTAGTGAAAGGCTTAAAGAAGTGTTTATGTGGCTCTGGATCCAGGGAAGCAAATCCAAAGTCTGGTTTAGACATTTATAGGTAGAGAAAATAATTTTCAAATATGGAAGGCAGCTGCAGAAGGAGGGTATTCACTGTTAGTAATGAAAAACAAATTAGGAAGGCATTATTTACACTTGATAAATCAGAAATGACATCAAAGAGAGCTAGTATTACAAACTATTAATGAAAGACATAATAATGAAGCAAATCACATAATAGATCACAACGAAGTGATTCAGTGTAATGAATACTGATACTAAGTGAATTGTGCACTCTGGGGATACAATTTCAAGTCCATTCCAGCGAGCCTAGTAGCAATGTGAGAAAGACCAAAAAAAAAAATCCACAACAAAACAAAACAAGCCACCAAAAAACCCCAACCCACTTTTAGAAAAAATTGATTCTGTCTCATTGTTCACAGTGACCATATCTACACCTTACAGCTTTTGATGACAAAGGTAGATAAAAGTAGATAAAAATTATATTTCCTACCAAGACCAATTATATGCATTTTTTTGTGTGTCAAAGTGATATCTCACTACATATGCAGATGTCAGACAACAATCCTCATTTATATCATAGAATAATGTGAGTAAATAAACAGAAAATGTATTAAAAAGACAACCAGACAATGTTTCATCAACACAGATTAGAAACTCATTTAATTCTTGTAACTATGGAAAACACATTGCTGCTAAACAACATGGTAGCATTTTGAGAGTGAAACAGGTCTAAATTTCAGATCTTCATAAAGATTTTAGATTTTGGAGGCAAGAAAGGTAAAGCCTTCGATTAACAGAGGGATGCTCTATGGAGCTTATATACAATATTTGTATTTTGATCACACACGAAACTTCCTGAGTCAATTCTGGCAAGATTAAAGCATTCTTTTGTGTATGTAAGCTAAATATGTTTTTATTTATTGTGCATTTGAAAAAAAAATTGTTCTGTTTCAATTTGTTTTGTTTTTTCTTTGAAGTAAAGGAATTCATACATATAGCACTGGAAAGCCAGTTAGATGGCTAAGGACAGGTGCTGCAAAAGTCATCAAGCTGAGCAGGGAGCTGCCTAAGCCTGCTAGTAAGATATTGCAGTGTTCCTGAAAACAGCCTTGCTTAAGACACCCTTTGGATGTAAAGGTTCTCAGCTGAGGTTCTGTCTCAGCCACAGGATTTTACTATCAAATGTCAGTGAGAGGCTTACCAACACAGGGTGAACTCCTGAATAACAAAGTCTTTATTGCTCTCTGTTATGGTCTTGTAGAAAAGAGAAGTGATATATGGTGAGGCTGAAGCATTGTGCAGGTTCTTTGAAAAATGATTTTGAGAAAGCCTAAGTTTTAATATATGTTGAAATTGAAAAAGATTCATCAAATTAATAAATATAGACAGATTTAAAGTGAGCTATACTTAGCTTACCCACAAATTATTCTGAAACAAAAATATTTGAGTATGTTGCTACATATGTCTACCATTATGATTGTTCAGATCAAGTCCGTAGAGCCATATTACATATTTAAATACCTGATATCTACATTTCAGTCATGCAAAATTTTGGGGCATCTCTAATAGGATCAGAATTCCGTGTTCACATTGGACATGTTTAATTTACTGTAATGTTTTTAATGCATTGTTTTGACATTTCTTCACAATAATTACAGTACCTTCAGAATTATAAAATACAAGTAAATCAAATCACCATGAATTTGTAGAAGCAACATTCTCAGAAAGAATCACAAATCAAACAACTATGTAAAAAGTTGCACTATGGTGAGACCATCACTTTCATCTTCAGAAAGCCACCTGAAGGGAAAAACATAAAAACTTGTCACAAACACAGCACATAAAAAACTTAATCAGGACCATTTAGAGTAAGGAAACCTGTTCTGTGTAGAAGATTATTGTTCTTGAGTTCCACTGCAAGTTCTGTTTATTTTTCGTATCTGTTTGCTGGTTCACCAAATTTTGAGTTGCATAGTGGACCCAATCCTTGCTCTGTAACAGCCTGTGGAAATTTCACTGTTGATTATTTGGGAAATGAGCCTGAGACCAAAACTCAGGTAGACTGATGTTAACTGGAACCATGGATACAGTGATATTAGTTTCCAAAGATAGTTAAAGAGCCTCTAATTCTTTTGGAAGGTTTATGACAGTTTACCCGGTGTGGTATCTACTAGGGATATAGTATGGGAGGGATTCCCGGACAATAACTATCGCAGTAATGTAGCTCACATTTATAGTTGCTTCGTTCAGCTAAAAAGCTAAAAAGTTCCAGGCTGAAACACAACTAATTTTGGCAGCTAAAATTGTATGTGGAAGTCACAGAGCCTAGGAAAGGCATGATGTATAAGCTAGACAACAGGCATTTAAATGGGTTAGCAAAAGATTCAAGTTTCTCAGTGATGAGAGACGTCATTTGCACCAGAGGAGTCCTTTTGTGAGAGAACAAACCCACTCCCCATTTATGTGGTAAGTGTGGTGTGGAGCTCCATGTCTCGGCTGGAAGAGGAATATGAACTTAGAGTTTCCGGTGTCTGAAGAGTGCCCCCCAGCCTATAGGTCACTGAGTACTCTGGGGTTAACCTCCTAATCTCTCCTGCTAAAAGACTTCCGTTTAAGCAAGTAGGTATACATCAAGGTAAGCATATAGCTCTAAGCCACCAAGGCCCCAGTTAAAGGTCCGAGCCAGCAGCATATAGAATCAATCTGTCAGTCACTCCACTCCATCCGTGATGTGATTCAAGTTTTTGTGCCAAATGGGTTCTCTTACAAACTTTTGTGGTTTTACTATAAGACTTCAAAGAATATTGAAAAAAAAAAACCTCTGGAAAAAAAAAATTGCAAGCTATCTTTTTCAAGAATCTTCCTCTGACTGGTGTGGTCTGCAAATGTGACAAGCAAAAGAGGTGGAGTGACATCGACTGAAAATTCCATCATGGATTGTGTTTCACACCTGAGTAATACTGTGGTTTTAGGACTATTGTTCATGCCCACTAACTTAAATTCAGGTAGCTGGAAGATTAGATAGTGTCTGAGCATGTGTTTGGAGGAAGTTAAATGAAGCAAAGTTTAATGTTGTTTAGGTAAATAACAGCCTCATGATTTAGACTATAGAGTCCAACTGACTATCCAAGAAACAAATAAGTATTTTTTTTTTAGGTACAGGGAAGGGTTTTGGCTTCCATTAATTGTCAAGTTGACAGAAACATTTATGGAAAGGCTAAAATTAAATATTCTTGGCTACCATTTCTGTTTTCATATCACCAGGTAAGATCCCTCCTTCTAGATACAGGGAACTTATAAACTTTCACTTATATGTTCTCCAGATACATTAAAAAACAGATTTCCACTTAGGAAGACATGAATCTACTTGCTTCAGTTGTTTATTCTGAAATTCTCTGAGTTATGAACTGTATACTGTACTGAACAGTCACTTCAAATATAGCCTTCAATTTAATTTCTAACTTTTGAAACTGTACTGTTGGTTTGACACAGTGCACCTTCTTTTGTACATTAGAAAAAGCCCTTTATCCCAGCACCACAGCATACAAACAAATTTCTAAATTTAGATCATTGTCCTCTTGTTACATTATATAAAGCTTTCTTTTGTATTTATCCTATTTACTGGATATACCTTGGACCTATGCTAAGCAAGCACTGAATCAGAATGATTCTAATGTGTTAATGTTGCTTCCTCTCAATAAAATACACTATTTTTTCTCCAGTTTTTTACCTGTACTACCATATCCTACCATCCTCCTTTCTAATTCCCTCTCATGCCTGTTTGCTTATCCATGATGTGTTTTTCAGAGCTGTATATGTGCTAATGCTTGTATAATAGCTCACCAGACACCTTCTACCTCTTGAAAATACATCTGAATATCTTCTCCTGGCAAAGGCACTAAATTGTGTCTCTCCCTCCTACAGTCATTCAGTTTTAATTGCTTGGAAAAATATATTGTCTTGTTCTAACTATTATTCTAACAAATTATTTTTTAAATTGGCCAAATAGTTCAAAAATAGTTCATTGGGAATGAACTGAAGAACACAGCATGGTAAAAAGAAAAAATTCTCACTGTTTTAGAAAACCAGAAGAGAACCAACTGAGAGAATAAAAAGAATACTACTAATTCTTGTGGAAAAGAAAACAGCATGTACAGAGTGATGATGGTGAGGAATGATCTACTGACCTCTTACAGTTGAAACAATACACTGAATTCGTAGCTGCATCTGTGATCTCCACTTTTTCCAGAAACCAGCCACTTGCTGTAGAAGGAAATAAAAGAGCAAATTTAATATAACCAAAACACAAATAGAGCATAAGAAGGGGTTTTTATTTAATTTCCAAACCCCGTGTGATTCAGTACTTCCAAGCGTATTCAACTTTAATAATAAAACTGAAATGTAGATGGTTCAAATTACTGTGAACTTCTCTCAGTTTTACAGGGAATGTCTTTGATGTCCTTGACAGAAGATGTAATGGAAGATTTTTTTTACAACTTAACTTATTTTTCCATATTGAACAGAACAGACAGTAAAACAAATGAAACAAAGTGCATAGTAATATTGAATATATTCTTGAAAACCCATTTTGTCCTTTTTGGTACTTGGAAATGCACTCAAAATGCACCCTTGGTGGGCATTCTACTATTCTTTTTCAATTAATATATTGAAAAGTATATAAACCAAGTGGTGAAACTGAATGGTCCTCATATCCCTGTTTCTCCAGCAGCTGTGATGCAGAATAGCACTTCCATTTAGGCCAACATTCATAACTGTTTTCCCTTTAAGAATGTATTAAATATTCTGCTATAATCTCCTCTTTTGCTGTGTGAAAAATATCTCCATTCTTTGGATGTAGAGTTTTATTTCATTGAATATTAAAGTATTAAATTTTAAAACCAACATTTTACTATATATATATATATATATTTACACACACAATGATTTTGGTGGTATCTTTAATTGTGTTTGTCAATGCAAATACAGAATGACAACATTTTAAAACTGATTAGGATTATTCTACTAGTCACTCACTACCTTTGGCATCGTTTGCATGTCCTAGAGATAAAACTACAATCTAGCAAATTATTTGGGCTTTCAACTATTTGAACAAAGTTCAAACAAATAATTAGGCCATGAAGGCATTTGGATTTTCCATCTTCGATTGATTTATTGATATTGAGAAGCATTTTTTGAACTCCTTTAATGAAATCTAGTGAACGGTTTAATATATCATAGACTCTACTTGGAATATATGACCTTTCATGAAATCTTTAATTCAGAGTCAAGATCATCAGCAATAAAAATTTACTGTCTCTCAAAATTACACGGCACTTTACAAAAGAATAAAAAGGCATGTTTTCTTTCCTGAAAAGATTAAAATCTAATGCTTCATCCTTTATTGACCAAACTCCAACAGACCTCACTGAAATCCCCAGGTATGGAGAAATCTGGAGGCAGCTAGAAAATATTAGCAAACAGATAAAGCCTTTCAAAGAGCTGCTACATTTGGGGAAGCCTGTGTGGGCAACAGCCGATGTGGCAAGATACTTGGAGATAATTTCAGAGAAAAACTGAGAGGAAGGTAGTCAGGTCTGTAAGATAAATTGACACACAGCAGCTGTGATAGGAATGCACTATTAGCACAGGACACAGAGAGAAAAGATAATAATTTTGTTGATAGTTTGGGACCTGGGAAATAAAAGTCCAACCTATTATTTCCCCTTCAGACTTCTGAGCAACATTGAGTGCCAGAAGTCTGCCAGTGTAGAGTTCCCTTCCCACAGTGGGAATCAGTTCTAAGCTGAATTGTGTGCATGTACAGCAGGATGAAAGTCAGCAGGAGGATCTTATTTATTATAGATATTTCAACACGTTTGTTGTATTTTTCCTTTTGAATTTTCAACACCACGACATATACAACATGATTGGGTAGTTAGGAAAAAAAACCCAAACAACTGTTCAACCTTCTCCAAATAAGAACTGTTCTTTGCAGAATATTACTTGATTTATCATAGAAATGCTAAGCCTTTGCCACTATATAGTGCATCGTGAACTTAGATTAATCAGATTTTATTAAACTTAAACTTATTTCTTTCAGATCGGTTAAGCATATTTCACCTGACTAGACAATCTGGCCTTTTTGATTCAGGTTACACATCGCCTGAAAATTCCCTTAATGTATTTGTCTATCTCTATATATCTGTATGTATCCAATATCCGTATATCTCTAGGGCTCTTTAGCACTATTAAATGAAATCTGAAAAGATACGTGCCCTAGTCTCCCATTTTATTTTTGTGTAAAATTCAGGTTTTAGAGGTTACATGTAGCACACTGTATATAGAAACATTTTCCATCATCATGAGTGGATATGCAGTATAGCCACATCCTAACATCAGGGCAACACTTGGTGCACACTGGTGTTGACCTTACACTTTCACAAGAAGAAAAGCTATACGTGTGTGAGAGGGAGCTACAGCATGCTTTGACCAGATTCCTAAAACTTGCTCAAACCATGGAAAAGTTTAGCCTGAAGTTTGAAATCCTCTTATTTAAGACATTAAATAAGGGTTTTAGCTGAGCAATGTTTGAAGGATGAAGCTGCCTGAGGTTTTCATTAACTAGTTCTCTGTTAGAAAAAAAAAAAATCAAGGTAAAGTCAAGGGAAATGCGATAGACAGGGGGAAAGCAAGAACAGCAAAATGGACCTCATTTGTACACAGATTTGTATTAGCAGCTGTAGCAGCAGTATGTCTTCAAACACCATTCCAAATGTCAAGGAGATCTTTAGGCAGAAGATTTTTACCAGGCTATGGAATACAGGCAGCATACTCACCAAATCCTTTCCCATCATGTCCAATTTCAATTGAATGTAGGCTGCCTAATTTTTTTGTCTTAATCTTGAATGTATCAACCTTTAATATTAAAATACAATTATTAAAAATATTATACTTACACCAATGTTTGGAAACTTAGAAATTTGTTTAGGTCAGTTCTGGGACTAATTCAACTATAATAATAGCAATTCAAAATAGATGACTTACACCTCATGTGGTTTATTTTCCTTACTGAAGATGTGCAGCATAGATCCTGTCCTACTAGGTCTCAGTTTAAAGGCAAAGGATTCACTTTTCATCTTATTGTAAAACTATCCCCACCTCTTTCCTGACTATCATCTACCAGAAAAACATTTTTAGTCTGATGAATACTCAATTGTAGAGTCTTCTAAAATATTACTAGTATATGAAATATAAACATTCAAGAACATAAAATAAAGGCTTTTACTACATGTACTGTTATTTATCTCAAATATTATATACTTTAAAATATTAACTTGTTTCATATTTCAGATTTTTTTAAATGAGATCCCTTTTTTATAATATATTTGATAACACTGCCTACCTATTGGCTTAACAGGATTTCTATATATCTACTCTTCTTTTTCAAAGAGTAATGACACCTTCTGTGTAATAGTAGGCAAAAGGAAGTACTGCTCAAGACGCTTTTTTACTTGCTCCTTACGCCTGTAAGTAACCTGATTTGTTAACCTCATCAGTATGAAAGAAAATTCATGGGTAAAAATCTTTTAGAAGACAGTCACAGATATCCTGGCTGAAGAAACTCAGACCAATTGCAGGTAAAAAGGTGTTTAGTACACTGGAGACAATGAGTTACATCTCTTAAGGAAGATATTTTCACCAGAGTTCTTACTATTCAGTCACAAGTCCATAGGAGAAAGATATGGAAACTATACATATTTTTTGTTACTTAAAGGATAACCATCATTTTACTCTTTTGCACAGGTGGTGACCGAATGGAGCAATTCCTCTGCCAGAGTAATATGCTTAACAAAATAGAACATTCATCTAAGGTACTAGGACATCATGCAAACAATCTGCATTCTTATGCACATATTTGTATCTGAACTAGGAGTCTTGGAATTACAGCCCAAAGCATGATGGTTATCAGAATCAGGTTGATGTGTTTGGTTCCATTTTGTCTGGTTATAAACTTATACATTCAGTGACACTCACAACATCGGTTTCCATGGCAAAATAAAATGATGGGATGTAAGAGACTGATGTATTCTTACGCATGATATTCAAAGTTTGTGCAACAGCATGAGATATTGCGCATATATGCACATGCACAGGCAAAGCATATTGTGCATTTCAGAACAAGGAAATGCATTACTGGCAGATAAGTGGATGTAATACGAAGATGTCTTTGGGACTAAGAGACAGAAGAGCAACAGAGACAGTTAGATACTATAGAAGCAAAATGTCCCTTGGTTACTCTGGTGAAAAGGTGAAACAGAGATAGCTGAGACTGCATCTAATCTAGTGATGTGGAAAACAGAATAAATGCCTCAATTTCTCTAAAGGACTTAAAATTTCCTTTGCCAGTACATAAATGGACACAACCTATAAAATCTGCGTACTCACCTTTCCTCTTTCAAAGGGGTTTTGATGCTCCAGTGGCTGAGAGAGATGAATTACCTCGGATTTGTCCTCATTCCCATATAAAATAATATGCACGTTGGCATCAGTCCCTGCTCCCCTTTTGTCGCCTGTGTACACTTTAATAGTATACTCTGACACATTTCCTGCTTGACTTCCTTCTTCATTTAAGTTGTTATCTATGTCATTATTTTGTTTGTCTCCTCTAACAAAAGATCTCGGGATTTCTCTTTGTATTTTGGGCTTATTTGCGCCCACAGAAAATTCTCTGAAAAACAAAACCACATACATTTTTGTGGTATGTAAATCTTACATTAAAAAAAGTCATATGAATTTATGTGGAACAGTTGAAGATGGACTTATATTTAAAATATCTACTAACAGAACTTCTCTGTGGTAGTTACTTTAATTCAGTGTCTTATCGGTGCTTTCAACTATTATACTATAAAAACCATTACTTGCTTTACATAATATACTTACTCATTCACTTCAAATATATAGGTAGGATGCTCCTTTGAAGCTTCTTTAACATGCAATTTTTTAATGTGCAGCTTGCAGTCTACAAAGCAGGAAATAAAGTATAGTGAAAATGTTGCACTGCATGTCAAGAAATTAGCTAGACTCTGTTGTTGGTATAATGGTATCACTCCTAATATGAGAAAACTTTATTAATTAATTTATAAATGTAAACAATTGAGTCAAAAATGTTGGAGTCATTACAAGAGTCTTTATTTTTTTCTTATGTGTAAACCTCAACTTAGAAATTTAGGAGTAAGCATTTCCTTTACCTTTCTTAGTGAAGGAAAGGAACGTTGTCTTCACTATCCTTGGACAGCATGCAGAAAACATTTAGCATGACTCAGTCAGGCACATTTGAGAAGGAAGAGCAGAAATACACATCTAGTGTTTCCTTCTAGTGACTGGTTGAGAAGAGAGTTGTAGCTCTATTCAACATCCAGCACAGAGCTTAGGTGGCAGCTATCCACTGTATCCCTCTGCTGTTAAGAAACATTGCTCTCTGACTTACACTACTACCTTTTGAACTTTCTGCTGCGGGCTTCAGCTACATGACCTGAATCTCTTGGCATTGGTTAGTCACAAAACCTATTCATTTTCCTTTCTCTTCTACTATTTGTCACTTCAGCCCTGTTCAACAAACTGCATTCCAATGTCTTCTACTATTGTCAAAGTCCGTTCAGTTGTATCAATAGGATATAATCGGCCTCCTGTGAAGGAATCCAGGATGTGGTGTTACACTCATGACCTGCCAAGACACAGCAGGGTGTGAGTGATAACCTTCAGAAAGGGATCTTGTACTACTTGATCTTAAAAACCAGCTCAGATACTGAATGAAAGCACAAATATATTAAAGCTAGACTGCTTAGGCTGACCAGTCCTGGAGGATATATGTGACTGGCTCAAAGGCAGAGAGGCTCTGCAGAGAGACCTTGAAAAACTGGGGGACTGGGCAATCACCAATCATATGAAGTTCAAGAAGGGAAAGTGGCAGATCCTGTACCTGAGATGGGGCAATCCCAGATGTTCATACAGACTGGGGAATGAGATAATGGAAAGCAGTGCCATGGAAAGGGACCTGGGGGTCCTGGTCAACAGCAAGTTAAATATGAGTCAGCAGTGACCTGGCAGCCAGGAGGCTGAACCATGTCCTTGGGAGCATCAGGCAAAGCATCACCAGCCGGCTGAGGGAAGGGTTTGTCCCGCTCTGCTCTGCACTGGTGTGGCCTCACCTCGAGTATTGTGTGCAGTTTTGGGCATCCCATGATATAATAATAATAATAATAATAATAATAATAATAATAATAATAATAATAATAATAACAACAACAACAACAACATAAGCAAGATATTAAGCTATTAGAGAGCATTCAAAGGAGGGCAACAAAGATGGTGAAGGGCCTTGAGGGGAAGCCGTATGAGGAGTGGCTGAGGTCACTTGGTCTGTTCAGCCTGGAGAAGAGGAGACTGAGGGCAGACCTCATTGCAGTCTATAACTTCCTTGTGAGGGGAAGAGGAGGGGCAGGCAGAGATCTCTTCTCCATGGTGACCAGTAACAGGACCTGAGAGAATGGCTTGAAGATGTGTCAGTGAAAGTTTAGTTTGGATATGAGAAAGAGGTTCTTCCCCCAGAGGATGATTGGGTGCTGGAACAGGCTCCCCAGGGAAGTGGTTACAGCACCAAGCCTAACAGAGTTCAAGAAGCATTTGAGTTATACTCTCAGGCACAATATGTGACTCTTGCAGATGATCCTATGCAGGGATAAGAGTCGGACTTGATGATCCTTGTGGGTTCCTTCGAACTCGGTGTATTCCGTGCTTCTCTGATTCTGTGACTTTAAACACTAAAGAGGTTTTTTGGTTTTCAAAATTTTTCATTCAAATCTTGGTCCAACCTAGTCTCAGTCCAGGCAAGTCTAATTACAATATGGATACCCTTACTCATCTGAAGGGCTTTATCATCTAAGTAACTCCTTTCGAAAAAATATATTATACATTTGCCTATATCTCTCTTCACAACGTACACAGAGGCAATAAGCCCAATGTCTCTCCTTTGTGATTTGTGTTTTCAAACCTGAATGGAAAAGCCGTGCCTATCATGCCCTCTGTGGTGCCCTTTGGCAATACACAATTGCCACATTCAATGACTGACAGTCAGACAGACAGCCATAGCTAACTTCTACAACTGAAACTGTGGGAAACGAAAGCAATGAGCTATATGCCTTGCTCCCCACAGCAGCATGGCAGGGCTGTCCCTCTCTGCCTCTTCCACTCTAGAGTAACTGTAGCTTCACACTGTAACCCCTTGGAAGCCCCCAGTGAACAAGGCAGCATGTGCTGTCGTGCGGGATGTGTTGACCAGCCAGTGAGTACGTACACACTTACTGCCCAAAAGCCATCTTACATGTTTAGTTGAAATTGGGTGGTGAATCTAAAAGGTTTTTATGAGGAAGCTACAGAGGGCAAACAAGAAAAGACAGATAAAGTGCAGACATAGAATCCTTGTTTTCTTAGAAAGCTATCAACTGTAATATATAATAATGATTCGCAATTATATGGCAAATTACATTAATGGACTTTAAAAAATTATAATTAATTACTTGAATATTCTGTTGTAGCATAATAGTCATCCTACAGATGATGTTAAAGATATGGTAGTTTTAAGAAGTTCAGTCACAAAAGTTTCTGACTGACAAAAAGGGGAAGAATTCCTGCACAAATGTCACAGGAAGAAACCAGAACAGATGGGAAAAACAGTGAAAATAATTGAAACACACAAAGAAAATTAAACCACACCAATTATTCTCGTAGATCACTTATTCTCAGATGATGTATTAATCACAGAATATAATTATTCACCTTAATTTTAAGTTCTTGTTCCTTGTATGCAAAGGAATAGTTTATTTTCTCAATGTAATAATGACGTAGCCCTTAGATCCAAGGGTTTAAGACGTCAAAATGAAGGATTTTGCTTCATAAAATATTACCCTTTCTAAAAGTTGCCAAAGGGAATTAATAAGGATTTAACTCTGGCAGTAATTTCATTGCCTTTAACAGGAGGTTAGCCGTGTGATTCACATCACTGACTGAGAAAGTAAAAAGTACTTTACCTGTTTTACTGCTGATCAAAAGAACAATTTTGTCCAGTTCTCCTAATTCAACAGCATCCACGATAACTAGGAATAACTAAAATGAAATTATTCAGTATTGCAATTTCAAACTATACTAATTATATAGGAAAAATTGTATAGGAAAAATTGAAAATAATACATAGGAAGTACAAGAATGGATTAAAGGGTAAATTTTAAAGTACTTCAAGACAGAGTACCTCATTTTCTTCTCCATGTTGGACATTTTGCAACGACCGGAGAAGGGATCTGTCCCCTGTGTCACCATGAGTACCATATATACATGCAGTCATGTGCATTGAATTTCTCTCACTCAAAATATTTCTAGAAAATACTGTTAGATGATATGTAACAACTGCAATATCAAGCAAAAAGAGATCTTGTTAAGACTGTGCCACAGCCTTGCACAGCTGTTTGACAACATAGCATTGTACAGTCAGATGTAATTAAAAATTCAAGCACTTGAAAATTACGGTAACACTCAAAATTTTTGCCATTTTTTTTCCTTAATTTTGTCTTGTAGTTGTTTTACCACAGTCTCTCAGATCTGAAACTTAAGAAGTGAGGTTGGGCCAGATCAAAGCAAGAGTGAAGGGATTGCATTTGGAAGGTTTCTTTCTTGGATCACTGTGTCAGAGAGAAGCAAGAGTGGACAAGACAGGTGCTGAGCATGACCCCAGCACAGGCAGAGCCTCTCTGACCAACAGTTATGCAGCATCTAAATGTGGCAGGCAGAGCTGTCAACAGTCCCAGATGCAGCAAACAATGAAAAAGACTTGAGATCCATCCTGATGGATCACCATCCTGATGGTGACTGATATGGGACCAGCAGGAAAAAGGGCCAGAGAAGGACTGAAAATAAGCCTACAATATAAGCCTAAAGTCTGCACAGAAGACCAGGGCAGAGAGAGGAGGAGAGGAAGACGCACACCTGATGCAGCTCAGGCATGATCTGAAACGGACACCCTATGCTTATCATGGATGGATGTTCCAGGTCAGTCTGGTAAAGGCAAGTAAGAGCTGTTGACTTATCATGGCCCTGATACGCTTGTAGGCAAGCAGGAATTGCAGTTCACGAACTTTGTATCAGATCATACAGTGAATAGAACTCGCAGATCCCATTGTATAAAGAAGGGCAATTGAGGAGACTATTGTAGGTAAGGGCAGAGGGCTAAAATGCTTCAACAGTGATAATTGTTCAAGTGGTGAGATCAGACCTTCACCGTACAAATATAGGCAAACAAGCTTTTATCTCTGTAGTGTACTGAACAGATCGGAGACAGGAAAGACAAAAATCTCTGAAAAGGAGTTACATACAGTAAGGGTAAATCTATGAATGTTACAACTCCATTAATTTTATAAAATTCTAATTATTCCATAATCTCAGTGTGAATTATGGTTCTCTGTTAACTTTGTGGAAATAATCAGTTTGAAGGTAGCATTTTGCTTTTTGAAAGCCTTTTCAATATTTAATTGTTTTGCTTTAAACACTACAGTAGGGCAAAATTCACCTTCTGTATAACCCTGTATATGAGAGGAGAAAGAGAGTGCCATGTCATCCCTGGGGATTCCTGAGGTATAAGCATTTCAAATGGTGGCACAGTGAAGGGAAACTATTTATGTATGTACTCAGCTGGAGGCCTCTGCCCATTAATACACCCAAAGGCACATGTGTGCACAATTAGAGCTCGAAGGTCTGTACTGTATTTTATCAAATTCATTTTGATGGTTTCAATTAGCCATTAGCATATGCTTCATCACAATCTCAAGGAGAAAATAAAAAAAAATAAAAAAAAGAAAGAAACTACTAAGGATGAAATACTGAGGCACTTTATAAATGACTGAGCTGTATCTGAAATTTAACAGTACATGACTTCTGGTTATGCTGATTATGATCAACTGCTTTCCATTCCAATTAACACAATACTAGTTATGCTTTTAGCTGAGAAAAAGAAAACCAGAGAGAAAATAAGTTAGATTTAGAAAGCTGGCAGAAAATAAAAAATCTTTTGCACAATAAATTGCAAGTAAGTTTGTGTGTAAAGATCACTTTAAACTCCATTTGTACCACATGCTGTGGAGGTGCTTAAATCTATCTCAGATATAAATGGCAGAGATTTGGGGGAATCACAGTCCTAATTTTTTTCTTTACTCTGGTTACAAAACCCTCCTTGAAGAATTCTGAAGCGTGTGTGGAACGAAATAAAAGAAACAGAGATGAGCTATTTTATTTGTTTGTTCTTTTACCTAAACACACAGGTAATATTATATCTATTCCTTTTTTGTGATTTTTTTTTTTTTTATCTTTCACTCTCAAAGCTTTTACAAAAAACCAAAAATACTACCAAAAAGAAAATGGGGGGGGGAAAAGAGCAAAGAGTGAGAAAATTATTTTTTCAACCAAGAGGCAAGTGACAGAGCCAGAGTCAGAACAAAGGTCATAAGGATTCCAGTATCACTGCCCCATTATTATCTGTGCTTCATCTTTCTCTCGTCATTTCTGTGTGCCTGTACTTGTATCTTAAATATTTCTGCATGTGACAGTGATCAGTCTTTTGCAAGAGGCACACTTACGGCCTTTATGTTAATCTGAAGGTCCTCTTTGTTTCAACCATGTGTAGGAGTTGAAAGACATTAATCCCTGTTTTGTACCCATATTGTAGATGTCTTCAAGTGAAAACAACATCTCTAAGCAATACAAAATCTAAAGCCTAAATATAAATTTTACATTTTCATTTCATATGAAAAAAACCCCAAAACTCAACTTCCCTTAATTGCACTGTGATTATTTGCATACCTACACTTAGATGCATTCAAAGACTTCACTCAAACTGGGCCGTAAGTTTCCATCCAAAGAGTACTGGGGTAGTTAATTCAACATCTGCTTCAACTCACTTTAGATAAATGAACTAATTTTTTACCCAAATAATTAATTTAGTTTCTGCATAAAATTCAGGCACAAATTATTTGAATATTAAGCACCACTTTTTGGTCTGTTATTTTAGTTGATATTTATTTCATCATATGGTGGGATTCAGTAAACATCATATTAGAAGATACGGTGGATTTTAGAAGAATTTCTTTTATTTTACTTAACCAAATTCGCATGTGTAAGAATTGTTGAACTAATTTTAACAGGCATAAATATTTGGAGTGTATAAAGGTAATAAAGCTGAAGCTTATATGTAGTTTTGAGTTGTTATTTACTGAGAATCTTTGTTTAGAATGTGCAAACAAACAACAAAATCACTTAATAGCAAGTGAGCTATAAAAAAATCATGTTGTTACTGTCAGTAATATGAGCAGCTGAGGACTAAACAAAAGAGAATAAAATTATTACAGTGTTGCAAGAAAGGGATATTTTTTATAAACTGTTCTTTGTAGCATATAATAATGGTTCTGTGCAATCAAATGAATATTGCATTTCCACTTTATGGTACAGAAATTAAGCTGAGTGGGTAGTATTTTCCTTCATACATTTTAAATTCTTATCTAGTCTTTATGAATCATTAAATAAAGACAACAAAAATTTCTGTTTTGATAAAGGTTTCTTTTGTAATACTAGGACATGTTAAGCTCCTGGACCACTCTGCTTCTGTGAAGTAGATTTATACCTACCAGAAAGTGCTTCTTTTAATGGCCACTGTATAGGGAATTCAATCCATCCGTCTCCATTAAGAGAAAGTGTTTTATTTATGGTTAGAATAAAGGTATCCAGGGTCGATGTATTCTGTATTTTAAAGTGATGAAGAGATAACTGGGATATGCTGTTTTCCAAACTCTGGAGACCAAGTCTCACTTTATACAGCATTCCCAAATCAGATGGTAAATGTATCTAGGAAGTAAAAAAACGATGAATTATCATCCAAACAGAGATATACAAACAAATGCATAGTCAATTAATAGGAAGAGAGGAAGTTAGCTCTAAAGGGATCAGCACAGTCCTGGACTCATTTTTATCAGTCTTGGCACTTAAAGTCCTGTTGAGTTCAAAAGCAGCGGAACCAGGTTGACTGTAGGCACTTAGAGACATTTTAGCTTTATCCTCTAGGGGCATTCATTGCAATTGTTCTATCAAATTCAAATTACATACCACATTGATTTCTAAATGTGAATACATAATTTTAATACCATTTAAATTGATATGCACTACTAGCTATTTGTTGGGGGGGGGGGGAAGTATATGCTTGATCATCATGAACTTGAGAAAAACAAAAATTAAAGCCGAAATCTGCTATGCAACTGAAAATTTCAGTTTTGTTTTTCTTGAATATTTAAATAATAATGCCTCCAATATTTACAGCACTACATGATTATTTCTCTTCAAAAGGAAGCTCAAAGAAAATTTAAATATAGTCATATCTATATGTTATTTTACATCATATGTTATTTGATTCTTAGTCTGATGTTCCACTCTGCTTTCCATGGAAACTGGATTTGACTTGCCCTTGTTTCCATAAAAAAACATAACCATCTTGGATAAATTTTCTGACAACTCTTCAAATTCTTGTTTTGTTTCTTCTTCATGTTTTGTGAAATAAATCTTCCATCTGCCTTCTGAACAAAAAAATAAGGAAAATAAAAAGGAAAAAATATTAAAGATATTTCTGTTTTCATATATGAACGAAAGTATAAATTTATTAAGATGCCCTAATCTACACGGGGAGCAATATTTATAAGTATGTCACCTGGGTGCTGATGAGCTCGCTAAGTATATTGCCATTTCTTACTATTAAAGAGAGGAAACTATTGTCAGTACTAGTAAGTGTAATGACATATTGTGATGAAAATATTCTCCCATTATTATTTCAGAACTGATCTATAAAACAGTTTGTTTAATGAGAGAAGTTATACCTGAATTCATTTGTTCTCTTCCTGAAGGCCAGTCAGAAGAGCTTTTCCTCTCCCGAAGTTCTAATTAAAAAAAAAAAAAAATATCAAATTAATACTTTTTGTAGGACAGTGTCTATATGATAATAAATGTCTGTATTCATCTCTATTGAGGCTATTGACTGAGTATTATACCATTTAGATTAAAGATTTAACTAGGAAGTGTACAATGTGATTTCCTACTTAAGCATCATCTCTTAATATCATCCTATTTAATGAACTGACTCTAGGGTTAGCTCTTTACTATGAAATGGTTGTAGCATGAAGATTCAAGTATTTTTCATTTTAAAGCATTTCTGTTTCATTTGTACAATTTATGCTTTGGATGAATGAGCACTAACTGGATATCTTTAATGCCCATTCTAGGGACTGATGTTCCTTCCACTGATATTTTTCTCCATTGATTTCATTGGAATTTGATATAGAAAAAAACTGCTTGTAAACTTTAGGTAGAGGCCTGAACCAAAGATGAGAAGTGTTGAGTTCATAACCTAGACTGGATTTACCAATTATTGTATAAAGAAATTTGAAGGAACACTTCTTCCAAATCAATGCAGTCTGATAGAAACAGAAATTAAATATTATTATATATATGTTTTAGAAAAGTCCCAACATACAATCTAAAACATAGCTAAATTATTTACTTTTGCACAATAACAGCTTCCTTTTTTTCTTTCTGGTTTCACATGATCAAAACTTAGAGATGATAAAGCAGGAGAAATGGATTGAACTGGAATTCTAATCAATCTCAAGAGGTTATTGCTGGACAAGCACTATACAGAGATATAATGCCAATGCTGCTATGGTAAGCAGAGATGCCCTGGGAGTTAGGAGGAAAAGAACTGGTATATTTTCTGTAATCTAAGGACTCATCTATGTTGCTAATTAAGTTCTCTTAGAGGTAGGATCATCTGAAGTACATCAGTCTTAGACGTACATAATGAGCTTTGGCTGCCTACTGATCTGCTTGGACTGTGCTGTGGTTCCATTTCAGCTTGCACACCAGATTGTATTGAAGTATGTGCTTGTATTGAAACCATGACGCAGGGAGGGAAGGTGTACAGTCCCTTCTTGTCTTGACAAAGAGTGCAGACACAGGCAGTGTCTGCCTGCTCCTCTGTAGACTAATTACTCACAGGGTGTCAGTCAAAAATATGTCCAGTTTCTGACAAAAGCTGTCCAAACAGTGTAGCATAAATACTGTAAAACAGTTATCTTGAATACAATGGGGACATTTTCTCCACAGCTTAACCATAGTTCGCCCCACTTTTTACCTCATTTTTCACTCTGCCTAGCAATTAGTCAGCAGAGGTTTCTGAAGCTTAAAAAGTAGTTTACAAGTGTAGAAGTAAGACTTGGAGAAGCAGCAATTTGTAAAAGAATAGGCCAAATATGTTGCCATTTATGCCACTGTAAATCTGGAGTAACAAAGCAGATAATATCCTCTGGCAAATAGTTGTTATTAAATGGTACTAAAATGCAACAGTGTTCAGACACACTAATATAAAGACAATGTTTTACTCGAATATTTTAAATCACAACTTTTTGGTAGAAGCACATCACTTAGCTGCATTTCACAGTTTGGAAAAAATTTCGAAGAAAAAAGTAGTTTGAAGACAGTATTGACCTGTGGCATTCAGAGTTATTGAGGCAGATCTTTTTCCATTGCGCCTGTCTTTTAGCCATGTTTGAGCCATAAACAATGTTTCTGTCCCTGAAGATGTTGACTCTTTCACAATAATCTTCTCCAGAAGCCAGTTAGAGCCTTTCCCTTTTTCAACCATGATCTTTTGCAGAATCCCAACATCTACTGCTTCCACTTGAAAAACATCCACCTGAAAAATTCAGAAGCAAAAGTCATATGGAAACAGGACTGTGGAACTAAATTATCAGTGTATTTTGAAATACACAAAAGTGATAAGAAAATAAGGAATTTCTTAGTTAGTTCAATAAATACCAGCAGAACCAGAGATGACAAGTTTAAAGATGCTTAATGCCTGCAATAAGAAGTATTTATTCCCTTTGTGGTTCCACAATATACAGCTAATCTACCTCTTTGCCCACACAGATCTATCAGTTGCTTATGCTCAATTTGTGAGATATTTTCCTTCCCAAATTTCAAATTTAATGATGTACTGGGGTATGATTTTAAAGATCTTACTCTCAACAAAATAGACCCAAAGGGCTATCATTTGAGGGGTGAAATACAGGGAGTGAGATGGGGAGAAATGAGCATCACAGAACAGTATTTTATTTTCTTAGGAAAGAATGACAAAATTGATCCTAGATTTGGATTAACTGCAAAATTAGTTTTAATTGAATCTAAGTACTTGAATTTAAGGAAAAATATTAGATAAAGCTATTTTGAAAGAATTTCCACTATTCTGTCAGTGAGAAAGTCCACAATAGATGGAACACTGAAGAAGGTTCCTAAAGAAAATGGTGAGATGTCAGACATTAAATATTTTCACAATATGTAATTTTGGCTTTTTGGGTCTTACTTCTATTGTCCTATTTCCTCAGGTGGAAAACAGATTAAATTCTTGCCATAGAGACTTTCTACATTTTTTGCTTTATAGCTTTATGAATTATCATCTCATTTCTATTGGGGTTGATAACTGGTAAAATGCAGTGTTATTTGTGATGGAATTTCCAGCACGATTCAAAGATATACACGTTTTTGAAGGGAGTAGGTAGCAATAGTGATGAAAAACACTCGAGTCCTGAGAAGTCTTCTCAATCTAATTCACACTAAAGTTGCACTGCCAGAGCAAGAGGCCAGCAACCCTTATTCAAAGGTTAGAGAAAAGCAGTTCTCTTGTTCCTTCAATCACAGTAATGTTTCTTGGACAGGTTTTCCAGCTGAAAAATTGATGAAAGATTTGTATCACAAAGACAAGCCTGACAAGCTTGCACCTTAATAAGACTCAGCATAAGCAAAAGTATTGAGCTCAATATATAGTAGATTATATATTACCACTTATTTCAGAAAAGAACACACAGAGACAGAAAATTTTAAAATTTGTTCTTCTTTAACATTTTTTCCTTGTTTTTCATTAATATATGTGCATGTGAATATGAAAGATTGTGCGTTTGTGAACTACATATTTAAAAGTCTCCTAAAAAATAATCACTAACCTGCCACTGAATTACTCCATGACTTCTAGACTGAAAGGCCGTGTTAGTCAAAAACTGCTACAGTGCATCATCTAATCATCATCACAGCTGCACTATCACCTTTAAGTTATCAGGTGAAATGGGAAAATGTGACAATGATTTTAAGGGAAAAGTGTTAAAGAGGCACTTGAATAGCTATACTTCCTTACAAGGAGTCAAAGTTATCAGCTGCATAGTGAATTCTAAGTGGCAAAACCAAAAAATGAAAATGTTCTGCTGCAGCAGAGCAAACAGACTAGCAGGACTGTAATTCCGATGGACTGCGGGACTGGAGGTAAAGAGGCTCTTCTTCACGTTTTCCTTAGTTAAATCAAAATATTGAGGTTTAGTGTCAACACTACCATTTTACTTTATTACCTATTGGACTAATTTGGTAATTGAACAAAATTAATCTGAACTCATAATTTACCTTAATTGTGATATTATTTTTATCACAATAGGACTGGTAAAATTATAACACTCTGCTTGAATAAAATGAAATGATTTGTAACACTTACTAAATAAAATGTATCAAAAATACAGAGTCACAGAATTAACTAGGTTGGAAAAGACCTTTAAGTCAATTCTGTGAACAAACACTCCTCATCAACTAAACTATGGCACTCAATGCCACCAGCCAGTCTTTTTTTAAACACCTCCAGGGACGGTGACTCCACCGCCTCTCTGGGAAGCCCATTCCAATAGCCAAAGGGTTAGGAGATGGGTGAAAAATACAGATAGACTCAAGTAAGAAACATACAGACCCCTGTGTCTATTAGTAATAAAATATTTTAAGTTCACAGAATGTGAACATTTTTCTTTGAAATTGCTGCTAGTTCTTGCAAATGATTATGCTTATATTAATGCAAGGTTGTCATGATTTAATCTCAGCCATCAATCATGCCCTATGCAGTCATTCACTGACTCCCCAATCAGCAGGATTGGAGAGAGAACCAGAATGGTAAAAGCCAGAAAACCCGTGGCTTGAGATAAAGATGTTTTAATAGGGAAAGCAAAAACTGTGAACACAAGTCAAACAAAACAACGAATTAAATCACTGCTTCCCATGGGCAAGCAAGTGCTCAGCTATCTCCAGGAGAACATGTAACAGTTATTTGGGAAGAAAAATGCCACCACTTCAAACATCCTCTTCTTCCTTCTTCTCCACATTTCATATACTGAGCATGATGTCATGTTTTATGGAATATTCCTTTCATCAGTTTGAGTCACTTGTTCTGGCTGTGTCTCCTCCCAGCCCCCCAAAGCATCCCCACACCCTCACCAGCGTGGCAATATGGAAAGCAGAAAAGGCCTTGGCGCTATGCAAGCCTTGCTGAGCAGAGACAAAAGCATCTCTGTATTATAAACCCCGTGCTCATCACAAGTCCAAAACATAGCCCCATACCAGCCAATGTGAAGAGAATTAGCTCTACCCCAGCCAAAACCCAACACAATGATTTATTTTATTAGAAATATATGAGGAAGCTTTTGTCAGATACTTGCTAGAATAACTTCTTTTTAGGAGAAAAGGGTTTTCCAGAGGTGACTAATTTAGTGACTTGATCATCAGCATCTCCAAAAAAAAATACATTGTCAGTGATTGACTCTTAGAGAGCTAGGAAAAAAAAAAATATAGACAATATTCTGCCAACTTTTAGATTTGTGTTGTCTCCAGAAGAAGGATGGTTGGGTTTGACTTATACTAAACTTGACAGTTAATAAACTCTTAGTACTTAGTACCTTAATAAATCAAGGGCAGCATGTACTATGGATTATCTATAGCCTGGATACTTCAGACACAGATAACAGAAAGATTGTATATATAGTTAATACACAAAGAGTTTTCCAAATAATTTTTCCTCTGAAAATATTTTGACTGAATAAACATTTGTGAAAACATTGATATTTGGTTTTCATTAGAAACGTCATTATTTGTCTATGTGCTAATTTAACAAGCTCATTTTAGAGCATGTAAAATCTCAGAAATCCATGGTCAAATCTGTGGACAATTCAGACACCTAATAAACTGTGGATTAAGAAACTACTAAGTAGACTAGAAATTGTGTCAGGAGGGGCAAACTCTCTTCATAGACAAGATTACACTTTCTCTTTATGTGCACATTTGAAAATCTACATGATGTAATGAGCTTTATTGTAGTTAAGAGACTAAAAAAGAAAAGAGAAAGAGCAGCAACTATAATTGTTAGAGCTAAGAACAATTTGCTAGAGGTAATTTATTTGCCAAATTTAATTCACATTTCTCCTCTCAAGCTGCCTGCAAACAGACAGATTATGACATATATTTCATTCTAATTTTAAGAAATTTAATTATTATTAATAATTTAGCTAATATTTCTGTGAATTCATCTGAGGCCACAGATTAGCTATAAAATGTGGGAAATACAGAAGCTGTTGACAGGTCTTGTATGTCACATGATATTCTATCTCTTATTTGACTTACAAATGCCGACCTTTTAAGTTATTGGAGACTTAATTCTTCTGTAAAAAGAGAGAGGAAGAAAACAAAGAAGGTAAGTAAACCTAGAGAATAAAAAACTTCTCTTTATCAGTTTCCCCTGGGGAAAATTGTTAGTTGTTTTTCAGTTACTATTAGCAAACTCGATTTGGATGGAGAAAAGTCATCTTAAATATTGATAATAATGCATATTATCCAATTTAGGTGAGCTTAATATTGAATTTCTCAGAATAATATTAAAGCAATTTCTATGTATGTACAGCCCACTAAATTTTCTTAATCAACATTGCCTGGAGAAAGAAAGATATTCTCCAAGACTGAGAAGCTGAGACTCACAATGTGAGAGCAATATATTCTCATCCTCTGTGACCCAGAAGAGTTGCTCTAGCAAAACTGGAATTGGCACTTTTCGTATTTCTTGGCTAAGAAAGTAAGAACTAAAAAATTCCTTTAAAAATAATTTCAGCAAACCTTTCAGAATATTTCATTTATTTTTTTCTTAACTCCTTTTCGTATTTTCATTAATTGTTTCTTATTTTTTCCTGGGACCCATGTTTTGAGCATTTCCTTTGAATCTATGACCCTTTTTGACTTTATTCAGTACTCTTCAGTGTCAACATATCACTGTCTGTAACAGTTGCAATAGTTCTTGCAATAGAAGAAGCATTTGAATAGTCACTGTGCAATATTTTCCTTTATAAGTGCCAATCATTTTATAGGCTTGGTATTGAGACTTGATGGTTGGTTAATGACAATTTTCCCAGCAGAACTGAAAATGGCAAGTCAAGACACACCATATGCTTCCTTTCATCAACCTGTATGCGCGAGCAATTTTCCATACTGCTAATGTTAGTATCTTTTTAATAGGCTTTTATTGGAAAAGGAGTTAGAGCGTCTAGATAAAGGACCTTTTCTATTAAGCTTAGCAAACCTATTGATTTGCTGCCTGATTATTTTGATCTCACTTCTTAATCTGGAGAAACTCCACTGAAAACAAAGGAGTTTTGACACTGAGAGGCAAAATAAAGGTCTCTGTAACACTGAGCCCAAACCAGAAACAGTTTATGAATATTCTGTAAAAGGAGACAAAGGAGAAAAACTAATTTTACTGAGACACCACTCTTCAAAATGTGGTCCTATAGGCTCTTCCAATTGTGCTGAACTGAACTCCTCCACCCTGTGCCAAATCCTTGTCACATCATTAGTTTCTCTTAAATAGACATTATCACCTCTTTAGCTGTGCCAGTATAACCATACAATCAGCTCCAGCCAAATTTTATCAAGATAGACCATGTGAAATAGTCCAAGTCATTAACAATAATAATTGCTTAAACTAAGTAAACATTTGCACAGAGTAAATGTATGTCACTGTGCCAGCAGACCTAAGGGGTGCAAGCATTGGGTGATAAGCAGGAGTGATGACAAGCACTCATAAGACTGTCTTGGCTCAGCTCAGCGGAAGGATAAACAGTGCATCTGACTGTGCCCTCACCATCTTGTAATCGGTGGTCTATACAAACAATTCTTTAAAAATAGGATTTTCCTTTCATCTCAAAAAGCCAGCCCTGAATTTCCTCCTAAACTACCATCTCTGAAAGGGTGTTTTTGTACTGTGTTAAATTCTCATCCACAAATAAATTGAAAATCTTTTTCTTTGAAAGAAAAAGCAATGTAAATTACAGCAAATAAATAATTAGAAGTTTCTAATAACCTACATTTATCATGATTTATCCATTTTCAACAAGATTACTGAAGAATCAGGGAAAGAATAGGGACAGTAAAAAAACCCAAATAATATTTGCACTGCACTGACCTCATGTTAATTTGCTTGGTATAACTGGGAAAAAGTCTGTCTAAAACAGAATTTGTATGCACAGAACAGCGACAGGAGTAAATGAGAATAGTGGGATCTTATAATAATCAGCAGATATGACCATTCAACTCATTAGTGAAAGACATTTCAATCAGACTTTATGTAAAATGCTTTAAATAAAACACAAAAGGACTGCTACCATGTTGAACCATGCTCAAAATCATGCTACCATGTTGAACCATGTTCAAAGCTGTAAATACAAGTTATTACACAATAGAAATTAAAAAACAAAACAAATAACAACAAAACACAAACAAAATAAACAAACAAACAAAAGGTAGCCATGACTTTGGACAGATTCAACCCTATGTGATGCAGTCTGTTTGTTGAATTGGCTTGATAAAAGTCCAAATTCAAGATCTGGTCTAATAGGCAAAGAAAAGAGCACGGATGTAATTTTCTTCAACTTCAGTAATGCATATGATTGTATAATATTCTGCTTAAGACATCATAATCCAATATAATAATGGGATAATACAATGTCTAACTTGTATGTCTCCAAGTGTAGCTGTAAACAGAGAATATTTTCAGCACATTTCATTACAGCTAATAAGTTTATGTTCTTTAGTATTTTCATGAGTTATCTGGAAGAAAACAAGATTTTAGAGATTATGCAAATACAATCTCCAGTTATGACACTTGAAAAAGTAGGGTACAAAATTGAAGAGCAGTCTGAAAAGATTTGTGAGAGTTAATAAATCACTGGAAAGCCTTCCTTTCAATGAATCAAGCAGAATAATCTATTTAACTTGTCAAAGGCATACTGAATTGCTTATTGTCATAAATACTGTCAAAGGCAGCAGAAGCTTGGTGTAAGAGAGCTATCTAGGCTAGTCACAAGTGTGGCTAAATTCAGTTCCTAGAAGTTAGACAAATTCAGACAGAAAGTAGTGTGAATCTCTAAAAGGATATTTAACCTTTGAAACAACTTTCTAAATAGATGCAAACTTCATGACTGGTAGCCATTCAATCTCAGATATATTTTCTAAACTATTTAATTTGAATTGAAGTTAATTTAGTTCTTGCTGCATTGAGGAAAGTGATTGATTTTTTTTTTTTTCCTGAAAAATGCAGACTTGGACGGACCATAACTATTTTATGATTTCTGATAAATCAAGCTAATAAAATTAGCAGCACTTTATTTCAAAATAATCTTGTTTATTAGAAAACTGAAATGAACGTAGCATAAAATTCACTTGCACAACTTGGCCCATTTAAAATAAGTCTATATAGTAAAAAAATTTCCCTGCAAAATCTTGAGAATACAGCAGAACTCTCTGATGATAATTAATTTCATTTTAAGGTAAATGTCCAAATAAAGAGAGAAGGTAACCATCTCTTGAAAACATCTTCACTCTCTTTCTGCAGCAGATGCTCAAACCACCGTGTTAGAACAAATGAGTGCAATACAGGCAAGTAAAACTAAGTGAGATACATTTCGGCTTTAGAAATGTAATTTATATGATTTATTTTTGAGATCTACAGAGACAGAACACAGCACCCCATTCTTCTAATCTTAGTGTTAATTAATTTTGTCCAGTTTTTAATTTCTTGACAAGTTTTCTTTCCCTACAAGAATATGCCAGGAAATCAAAATTAATTATTCACACAGCTCTAATCCATTGGCCAGTGTTGTGTAGGCAAGCTACATGATTGCAACAGTATGTTCTAACTCTGCCTCTTATAAATCTCTTACTGACTGTAACTACTGGTTGGGAACCGCCATCCTGGAGGTATTGCTGTGAACTGAACATTACTCTGATATTTGCCACTGTCTTCTAGGATTACATAAAGCTTTAGTTAATTCTTTCTTTCTGTGTTTCTCCTCACAGTTTCTGGCAATCCCTACCAGTCTTTCCTTCATTAAAACGGTATCACCTATTTTTCCTAGCTCCCCTCTGATTAATTCTTCTTCTCAGTGGATTTAAACCAAAACCAGCTCTCAGTCTCCAAGGCAAGCATCTCTCATGCTGGCATGATCAGCAGCTGAGCATTGCAGTGTGGTGCACAGAGGAGTTTCCCAAAGCGAGGTAACCTCAGGGGGAGCAGAGAAAGCTCCCAAGAGTCCAGAGCTTGTGCCACAGCAGCTGACAGGATGGAGCCAGGAGCAATGGCAGCCAAGCTTCACACAAGTTTAGAAGAAACCATGGGGAATACCAAGCAACAGGGCAAACAAAGGATGGGGAGAAGGCTGAGGTACATATTGCCTTCTTTGCCTCAGTCTCTAACAGCAAGACCAGTTGGCCTCCTGGTACCCAGCCTCCTGAGCTAGAAGACAAAGACAGAGAGCAGAATGAAGTCTCACAATCTACAGGGAAATGGCCAGCAATCTGCTATGGGTGTTGTTTAGCTGAACTTTAAAAGTCTTTGATGCGATTTCCCACAGCATTCTTCCAACGCTGTTCATGGCTTGGACCAGTGCACTGCTACCTGAGTAAAAAACTGTCCCAGAGAGTGGTGGTGGATGGACCTCCATCCAGCTGGTGGCCAGTCATAAGTGATGTTCTCCAGGGCTTAGTATTGTGGCTAGTCCTGCTTAATATACTTATCAATGGTCTGGACAAGGAGATTGAGTGAATCCTTGATCAGTTTGCAATGACACCATGTCAGGTGGAAGTGCTGGTCTGCTGGAGGGCAGGAAGGTCCTGCAGTAGGATTTGGGCAGGGTGGATCAATGGGCCAAGGCCAATTGCATGAGGTTCAACAAGGCAAAGAGCCGGGTCCTGCATCTGGGTCACAACAGCCCCATGAAGCACTTCAGGTTTTGGGAAGAGTGGCTGGAAAGCTTCCTGGTGGAAAAGGACCTGGGAGTGCCGATCAACAGCTGCTGAACAAGAGCCAGCAGTGTGACCAAGTGGCCAAGAATGCCAATAGCATCCTGGCTTGTATGAGAAATAGTGTGGCCACCAGGAGCAGGGCAGTGATGGTCCCCCTGTACTCAGCACACCTCAAATCCTGTTTCTAGTTCTCGGCCCCACACTTCAAGAAAGATACTGAGGTGCTCAAGTGTGTCCAGAGAAGGCCAATGAAGCTTGCGAAGGGTCCGGAATGCAAGCTCCGTGAGGAGTGGCTGAGGGAACTGGGGCTGGCTGTTTAGCCTGGATAAAAGGAGGCTCAGGGTAGATCATATCAATCTCTTCAATTACCTGAAAGGAGGTTGTAGACAAGTGAGGGGCAGCCTGTTCTACCATGTTAACAAGCAATAGGCAAGTTCAAGTTGCACCAGGTCAGGTTTAGATTGAAGATTAGGAAAAGTTTCTTCACTGAAAGGGTCACCAAGAATTGCAACAGACAGCCCAGGCAAGTGGGTAAGCCACCATCCCTGAAGATGTTTATAAAATGTGTAGATATGCTACTCAGGGACATTGTTTAGTGGTGGACTTGGCAATACTGGGTTAATCGTTGGAATGGTTAATGGAAAGGTGTTTTCCTTTCTAAAAAATTCTATGATTCTATGATGACCAGACTGATTTAATGTTCATTTCTGTACAATAGTAACTTGGCCAACAGCCTACCACTATGATTAATACATTTGGATCTATGGCATTTTGCAATTATTTAATCATTATGTTACACATGCTTTCCATAAGAGAGCGTTTATCTACAACTACAAATTAACAGCACTCTCAGTGTGATGCGATGTAGAGACTGCAGGCAAATACTGTTTTCCTATTAGTGGCCTCAGTACACTGTCCTACTTTCTGACCCTTTTTAGTATATTCTGGCACACATGAACTTATTCCTGAAGCGTGGGTTTTTTTAAATTGTCTATGCTTAATCTGTAAATGAGTACTGAAACTGAACACCAACAGTCACCTCTCACTTACAATTTTTGTATGTGCTGCAGTTACCATGGTACCAACCTGAGCAGTTGATGTCTAAATATAGGGCAGGATAAAGGATATATCTTTTCAAGTACTAATGGAATGGAGTAAAAATTCTCAGAGATTTTAGTACTTCATTAACATAGAGTACTTAAAGTACTGGCGACTTCCATAAAGCCTAGGTTAAAATACTTAAATATCGGTGTATTCTGTGTAGTTGACTGATTTGATGGAACTGGGCTTAAAAAAAGCCACTTTCTCAATGAGGAAATTTGTGGGTAACTCACAGCCATATGACAGAGCATACAGAAAGCCTATCAAAGATGACATAAAAAAGCACAAAGAATTACATTTGCTGAAAAATGTTGGATGCAAGAAGCAATATACATACTGTAAGAATTTTTCAAAACTGAGCCCTGTTTTTCATCGAATGTCTGTGCTGAGTATACTTGGTTCAAGAAAATGCTTGTAGCAGGTAACATTTATCAGACTCAAAATGGCTCATGAAGTATGAGCAGGATTTCATGAAAACTGAACTGCATGAAGAAGTGTGCTGAGATTGCTTTGTCTATCATAACAGTTTTTAGGAAAACATCAAACAAGGCACCAATGTCATAGCAACTTAAAAGAATATGTTTCTTGCAGCACAACTTCTCACACTCATTTTTCTGAGTAGATCACCAGAAGCTCAGTTCTCACGGTGACAGTGCTGCTCTCTCTCAGGGATAAGCTACAGGGAGCTTACTGAGGAATTAATAATATCAGGCAGGTTACTTTATCTACCAGTTCTCTGATGGTTCCACAGATCTAATGGCTTTGGAAAGGCAAAAAGCAATTTTTCAGATATAAGACACTAATTCACTTTTTTACTATCATATAACTCAGCTCATGAAAATAAAAGACCTGTTAAATGAGAGAATAATATCTCCAATCCACTGCAAAGTTCACTGAATATTTAAACATTTCTATGTATTTCTGTGTAGCTAAACTGTTGCTTGTAGCAGGCTTGACATTCTGTGAGACTAACACCATATTTTCGTGTGATTTCTAACAGAAACACTGTTCCAGTTCACTAGCTGTTACTGTATAGTCAGGGGGGAAATTATTGCAAGGAAAAGCACATTTTAAAATGTCAGAACAACTGTTAAGATTCAGAATGCAAATTCTGCCTGTTATTCTTCAAATCCCCTAAAACACCAAGTGCAGACTCTCTGACTGCAGGGGTGCTCAGCACAATATGTGATTGGGCTTGTGTAGAAAGAGACATTCTACACTTGAGAGTCTTTTTGGAGATTATTTGTAAAGGGAAGAAAACATTGGGAAACTTCCAAAACATGTCAAGAACAAAATGTTGCTGCAAAGGAAAGGAGTCCTGTTTGCAGAATCATTTTAGATTTTTTAATTAACCACATACCTTTATTTTCACAGAGTGAATCAAGACTTTTATGTGTTTCTCTGTTATTTATCTACAAGCAATTTCTTTTTAGGAGCCTAAAATAGTCCTATGCTGATATCTACATTTAGTAATATAAGGATACTCTGTTACATTCACACACTGCTCCTGTAAAATGTCAAATAAATAATGAAGAGATGGCTACTTGCCAGCTCTGCTTCTTACTCTGTAAGACAGAAAAATTCTGAGGCACACTGAAGTAGATGCAAATACTATAAAAATACTCCTCATCTTTGTGGTTCATTTCTGTTTTCTTGGGCAACATTTCTGGATATGTATCTCTAGCCTCTTCATTAAAAACTGCCAGTCTAGAAATCAGATTGCACACTTGTGGGACTATGATTTAAGGAGAAATCCAGCAAAACTTACACTAAACTAACTTTTCCCCGTGAGGATAAAAGCACCGCAGCTCTAAGATTCAGTTAAATCATCTTATCAGTATACCATAATCTAAATTTCTGCATTAGGCAAGGCAAATGTGACTTTATCAAAACCGAGCACCCTTATCTACAAGTATTTAGGCCCTCAAAAATACTTAAACTCTCTAACTTTTCTTATGAATAAGTATTTCAAGTATATGTAATCCAGTAAGATAATATCCATTTTCAATTTCCACTGAATTGATGAGGCTGGGGGTAATTAGGAACTGAGCTCCTCATAATCACACATATCATGCCTCTGCTTTGACTAGGCTGATAGCAGGGTAAGACAGGCAGGTAGCACTGTCTAATGTAAAATATGCTCAGCATTTCTGGCTGCAAGACATTGGTGTTTCTTTTTCTAAACTTTAACTATTCCAAGCCAAATTTTCAATAACAGGTGTTTGTTTCAGAATCTTTATTAAATTGTTTCTATCCTCAAATTTGTTTTCAAATAAAGAACCACAATAAATACAAATAATTTGTTCATTCTTTCACCTTTTTAGCTGAAAATTTCATTCCCTGTGTCCAGAGTTTCCAACAGGGACTAGGTTTTATGTCAAAGACATACATTTTGCTGTAAATCTATCCATGTTTCTGGAGAACATCCAGACCCAAATTCCCCCTAATTTCTGTTTATGCTCACAGTACGAGAGGGAGATGCATCTCTGCCAGCTATGTTGGTCTCTAACTGGTCTATATATATGAGCCGCAAGACTCAGTCCTGCACAGCGAATGAATGACCCTCTTGGTGGACTTAAGAAAACCGTGGAGGATGGTCTCTGACTGTTTGGAGGGAGACCAAGAGCCAGGCTGAGGGGTGGGACACAAGTAGGCCAGCTGATTCAAACTGACCAAAGGGATATCCCATGCCATATGGTGTCAGTTCAAATATAAAAGCTAAGGAAAGGAAGAGGAAGGCGAAGGGCATTCATTGTCTACAATGGCTACCTGCTGAGAAACCATAATGTGTGCTGAAGCCCTGCTTCCCAGGAAGTGGCCAGACATTTCTTTTTGATGGGAAGTAGAGACTAAACCTAAATCTTAAGTTGCACCAGGGAAGGTCTAGGTTAGACATTAGGAAGAAATTCATTACAGATTGAGTGACTGGGCATTGCAATGGGCTGCCCAGGGAGGTGGTGGAGTCACTGTCCCTGGAGGTATTTAAGAAGAGTTTGGATGTGGCACTGAGCGCCGTTGGTAGTCTCAGGTCAAAGGTTGGGTTCAATGATTGCAGAGGCCTTTTCCAATCTAACTGAGTGTGTGTGATTCTGTAGACGGCAGAAGTCAGGGAAAGGTGCCACAGTCTAAAAAATGGCATGGAAAGAAAAGAGGTAGTAAAAGAAAATTGAATCTCTATTGTGAAGCAAATACAGAGGAAAACCACTGCCATGACACTGGAGACCTTCAATATTTACAAAATTGTTTCTAAAAGCACTTGATATAATCACTTTCTTACTTGTCAGTACTGTTAGCTTCAGCAATATAAGTATCAGTATTTTCCACATAAGATAGAGCTATTGATAGACATACACACAATCACAGAGCATTGCAAACTGCACTTTGTAGACTGCCGTACTTCCATTAAGTCCACATGAATTGGACAGGGTTCTAAAACTGAAAAATATAATGCAGAAATTATAAGTATACCTTTCCTTTAGTGAAATTATCATCTCCTTTTCTGATTAACTTTCTTCTGCCAGTATCTCCCAGAGGGCCTTGCAGCATGACATATACATCTGCATCTGTTCCTGACCCAGGGGTAGCTCCTGTAGTGATGTAGAGAACGTAGCTTTTCACTGTGGGGAACAAAAGAGAGCAAAGTTTTACCAAACCTTAATGAGTTAAAAAATATGTTACTTAAAAAAAATACTACCATTTCTCATTCTACTCAGAGTGATCAGAAGACCAAATTATATTGTAGTGCTTAGAAAAGCACACAAATGCATTGTAATTAGAATTAAAGAGGCACTATTATAAGGATTAATAACCTAAATAGTTTGACTGGGCCTGAAACACAGCCAGAAGAAAAAATGAAAGAAAAATAAATACATCACATTTTGGTATAAAAATATAATACTCTATCACCACTTGTGTATAAGTAAATACATAACACTCCAACGAAACAGTTCCTATGCCATGGATGATGCTAAATCACTCAACAAGAACATCTCTCCTCTGAGTCCCATGGAATTCAAATAAAGCTGAACTTTGTCAGCAAGACGTCAACTTTTTTTTTTTTTTATTTCCTCTGGATTGTGGTCCAGTCAGTGTCTGGCTGCTCTACACTGTACCCACTGCAATTACTGGCCTCAGCAGAGGAGATGACATTTCAGAGAACATACAGCATTTCTCTGATATGTCATTTTACTTACAACTCTTCTGCTGAGAATTTCTTGAATGGCTCCTTATGTAAAGTACCTCCTTGTACTCCCAGAGAAATGAATAACACACTGGAGATCTGGTCCCCAAAATAAGAAAGATGGCATATCCCCAAAATATTCAATTGAAAAAGAGAAAAAAAATGTTGAAAATTCCCCTCAGAAACAGGAGCGGCATTTATAAAGTTTTAAATATCTGTAGTCTTCTAGACAAAAATAAATTTCAGAAGTATTTAAGAGCAAAGAGCCTTCCTAGGGAATATTCTAGCAGCACTCTTCTCAAATTCATATTCAAGAATCTTCTGCCTAAGTGCTTTGTTTGATACTAACTTTGAAAGAACAGCAGAAAAGGCAAGGAATATACAGGATACTTATGCTTGATTTAAACCCTTGACTTAAGGGCAAGACTGGGATATTCTCATGGTAGACTATCCATTTAGGACAACAGCTCTTCTGTTCTTCTCTAACTTTCATTATAAAACCTTGTAAGAAACACAGAGCAAACTAAAAATGTCCAGTCTTAGGTGATCAAGGCTCTGATGGAGTTTGATGATATACAACTACTAGGTCACAGAAAAAGAATGCCTGAAATTCTAGGAATACAAACAGAAGAGTTCTGTTGTGAGGGGCCATGGATCTCCTTCTTATCTGAAATTACAGTACAAGAGTTATTTCCTCTATATTTCCCTTGTTTACACTGGGAGAGAACCAAATCATATTATTGGAAAACTCAGGATTCTGAGTATCATTCAAAACCTTTTTAACAGTTTCAGCACTATGTGCTTGTTCTTTTGTGTCACAAACTGATATCATTCAGACTTGAATGCTCAATGCTCAGTTGTGGGACCTGAGATACTGCTTTTTAAACACTGCAGTGGACTGGACCCAGTCATGCATCACCAGCCTGAAATTAATACAAAATATCTGCTAAATCCTTTGCACTGCTCTGAAAATCAGCCGTCGTCATTGACCAAACCTTTTTGTGTTCCCGATTTGTGACAAACCTGCTGGAAAAGGAGAGCCAGCTATGAGAACTGGAAGCTCAGTCACTCTTCCTCCTTCTTCATCCACAAAGGTGTGACAAAATGGAAATTCTAGAACATTTTTACTTTCTCTGTGTTGAAGCTTTACCTTAGCAAAGAGCAAAAAGAAATAACTTCAACATCTGTTGCTCTCTAACACAAACTATAGCAGAAGAAAAACTATTAAACAGCTATGACACATCATCTCAATATTTAAAAATAAGAGGAAACAATTTATTCTAAAATGTTTTTAAAAGCAGCCTTTTGAATGAGAAGGAATAGATACCTTTCCAAATTAAAGATAATTAAAATGTTGTCAACATTATTGCTGTAGAGACTTCAGGAAGGGAAAAAAAATATTTAGAATTGTTCAGAAAGGTTTCTTTATACATCTTATTCATCCGGCATATGGAGAAAAAAGAAGTGTTGATATGGGCACATTTCAGCTTGTAAGAAATACCACAATATTTTTCAGCACAGAATGTTTTCTTATTCTAAGTAGCAGCAGAAAGAAAAAGAAGTGTTTCTGGGAAAAAGTGAGAAATAGAAATTAAGAATGCTCTAAGGCATATATCAGTACATATGTATCATATGAATATATAGAGTATCATACTAAGTATTTTTAATCTCCACAAAATTCTGTGTATAAACTAAGAAAATGTTGATCCTGAGCTAAGTAGCTTATTCTTACTATAAGAAAACCTATTTTAGTAATGACATCACTTACATTATGGTACTATCAGCTGTACTAAGAGATAAAGTCTCGTTTTGGAAGCTATTTACAGATAGACAAGATAAGATATTTGAAAAAAAAAGTTGCAGGAAGTAACCCTGTTTTGAAAAGGGCACAGATAATTCACTCATGCACCTGACCTAATTTCCTAAAATGTCCAAACCTTTAACCTAGTAAGCAAAACCATCTTTGGGTAGGAATTGTCATAGCAATCTTTTGTCTTCAGAAGACACTTATTCTTCATGATGACAGACACATTGAAAAGATTTTTTTAAATACACTTTAAAGCATAATTTCAGTTTCATAATAATACCTAGATTCCTGAACAGCTTTTTGAAACTCAGATTTCATTTACTGTGCTTTATTTCTTCAAGAAATGAAAGAAGCAAGAATAAAGATGCTAGCTAATACATGCTGCAGAAATAAAACATATCTTAATTTTGTTCTGAACATTATACTGATTTTAATTTCCTCAAAAACATCAAGATAATTATTTTGTAATTATGGCTATAAGAATGAATTCGGAATCTAAATATGGAATTCAACCAACTACATCTGCATTTACTTTTGATAGAAAAGGGAAGTCTCAGGCTTTCTGGAAGTGAAGTCTTGTAAAATCAAAATAAAATAACATAGAAATGATCACATAGATTCTAACCAGCAGTGTAGACTGCTAACCTGTCTTTAATAATAGGTATTATTCACAATCTGCTTTACCAATTTAGTTATTTCATACAAGGATTCTGCCAGGCCTGCTATAGAAACCATGGAATAAGAGGCAATGTCTTTCTAAAACACAAATAACTTACATGTATACCACAGAAATTTATAATTTTCTTTTTCTACCCCTTCCTCTTGCTTAAGATAAATATGTATCTTTTCCTTACTTATACAAATGGTGATGATTTTTCTCCTAATTCAGCTTTGAGTCATGTTCTGAGCTAATGAAGTAAAGCAAACTAATAGATGTCACTGTTTTTAACTGCCAAGCTTCCATTCTGAAATTTTTACTGTGATCCACTCTTTCCTACAATACTCTGGAAGCAGTCTTAATCTTGATATATTTGTTGGATGACTATTTCATCTAGCTATGAAGATGAAATTAACACCTATCACTTAAATATCAGGGGCTTCAACTCACTAATATCATGCATTGGACAGGAAAATTTTTTTTCCAGATTTTAATGAGAAAAAAATGGAAACCTTAATGGAGAAAAAAATATTTCTGCAATCTGAAAGAAGATGAATTTTTCCTTTGGAATTCTCCTTTTTTATCCAGCATAAGACGATAAAGGCATTTTTTGTATAGTTGGATGCCACAGCAATTTCGGTGTGATTTCAGATTTTACCTTCAGCACTTTGACATCAGAAGAAAGATTGCCACTTTTGCTATTCACTTCTTTTTTCACATGCCAACTTAAAAGGCAGATACTTTCACTGAAATGCATTTCTAGTGTCCAGCTTAATTATTTGCCTTGGATTACTAAGTCTACAATGTGGAACAGCCAATTTATAGTTATGTAAATATTGCAATGGATGCCAGTGAATACAGTTCTGAAAAGACACCCCTGGATATGCTGCATATGATGGCACATCTGTATCTATGTGCTCGAGAAATCCATCCAAGTTTGCAAGGTTTTTGTGATCCATTACTATACTAGTAAGTGTTTTGAGAAGTCTCTGAAGTTATCACTCTACAAGTAGTGTAACTTTTGTAAATTGAAAATTACATCATTTCAGACAGAACTGAAAATTGGAAGCAATAACCACAAAATATGAGAAAAAAAATTTTAAAAGAATTTCGTAATAGAGATACAATACGTAATCACTTTAGGGATTAGTTTTTACCTCACAGCAATGCCAAGCCTCTCCTTCTCGAGCTTCTTCAATTTCTAGGCGAACTTTGAATATAGTATTAAATTTCTTACTTAGGTCAATAGAAGTCTCATAAATCTGCTCTTTTTTAAGGGATCCTTTGGGGAATATGACTGAAGTACAGGTTCCTTTTTCACCACATACAGTTAGAGACATTTTAGGGTTCACGGAACTAGATGAAATATCACTAGTTTTGACAAGGACATCCCAAGTCCCTGTTGAAGTAAAACAGTAGAAAAAAGACTAATCGGTTTGCTGAATACTCAAAATAATACAGCAGTTTGCAATAGGTTGAGTTACCGGATGACTAGCAACGCATTCCCACCTTTGTACTGAGCTCAACTATTGGCATGTAACAGGTTCACTTACTATCACTGATTTAGTTCCAGCCCTTTCATGGAGGTATCCGACCCTTTAAAGGTGGGCCAGTCCAAGAGCAGTGTGCAGATAAAATTGTCAGTTCTATATATGAGACTTATAATGAACTATACCAATCTGTTGCTTTTTTCCCCCCTTATAAATTTTCCTCTGATGATTTCAATTATTTTCCCATACTAATCACCATTCAAAAGCAGCATATTTCTTACTAGATACTATTGGTTATCAGGTTTGCCTTTGATCAGGAGACAGCTTTTTTTGATTTTAACTTTTTGAGGATTTCCTTAAATGAATGTGTTAAAATTTGCCCCATACATACTATAAGAAGATGGTGATGAGATAAACTGGTTCAGAACTTGAAATGTGATATTTTTATCACAGATCATCACAATTATCATGACAGCAAAGTACAAAACTTTACCCATTTCTTCTGTGAAGAAGCAATGTTTGCTGAGAAGTTAAAAATAGTCCTGTATAACAGCCCATATATTTGTCTGCTTTAGGGACACAGGAAACACTCAACTAGCATTTTTACTAGGTATTGTTTGAAGCACTTAGTCACTTAAGCATTGTAGATGAATCAACAGTCCCCCGAAGGATCACAAGGACTGCAGACTGATACCAGGTAGGCTCCTAAGTAATTTCTGCAACTCTATATGGAACAGATAGATATTTAAACCTTCAATCAATAAGACAGTTTTAAAGATCAGAAACTTGTATCCATAAAAAAAATCTCACTGATTTAGCTATCTTTAATATTTTAATTTATCTTAATGGAATATATGGAAAATCTAGGGCTTTCAAAATCATGGTTTCAATTTTAAAAAATTATGAAAATCAAGTCTTTGTTCACCTGGGATGCTGCAGAATTGAGTAGAATTTTTTTTTATTAGCGTGGCTTAGCTCTGTTCATGCAAAGCAAGAGAAAGTAGAGATTTGATAATTTCAAATAAGTATTTTCTAAAACAGGTTGTTTTACTTTGGGTAATGGAAGCCATGACTTTCTGAGTTTATGTCCATAAACCTCCAAAGTTCACTTCCTAACCACAGCAGAAAGGACTTTGTCTCCTAAAATAACTAATTTAAATAAAACTTTATTACTTTAGATGTGGTATCTGTGCCATACATCCAAGACTTGAAAGTAAAAATTTAGTACTTATCATCTGTAAAATCATCTAAAATAACTTCAGTGTTATGATTTGATGAATAATCTTAAATATCTACCATTTTCATGTCTAAGAACATTAAATGTAAATTAAACCAATGAGATCCATGAAAAAATGGAAGTCAAATGAAAATGTATCATATCACCTGTGACATAATCTAAGATATTTTAGCCTTTTAGTACAGAAATATTAAGCCTCTTAAACTATCCACATATAGCTGTCCCAGGAAAAGTGAATGGAAGAACTATGTCTATTGGATTATACAGTATCATATGCTGCTATAACATGCAAAATAAATTGTATAATCTCTGATAAATCTGTCAAGATTCAATTTAAAAGCAGCTTTATTCCTTCTCTTTAACTAAGTATAAAACAGTGTAAAACAGTGTGGCAAGGTTCTGGTAGCAGAGAGGCTTCAAGGGTGGTTTCTCTGAGAAACCACTAGAAGCCCACCATGTCCAATAGAGCCAGTCTGCTGCCCCAAGATAGGCCCAGCGCTGGTCAAGGCTGAGCTCATCCATGACAGTGATAGTGCCTCTGGGATAAGAAATGGTGGAAAAAAAGAACTGCACAATTGCAACTGGAAAAGAGAAGAGTGAGAAAACGCAAGAGAGACAACTCTGCAGATCCCCAGGTCAGTGCAGGAGGCTCCAGGCACCTTAGCAGAGATTCCTCTGCAGCCTGTGGTGAAGACCATGGTGAGGCAGGCTGTCCTCCTGTCCTCCATGAAGGTCCACAGTGGGTCAGAGATCCACCTAGACCCTATGATGGAGCAAGTGGATGTCCAGATGAGGATACAACCTTATGGAACGTTGTGCTGGAGCAGACTCCCAGCAGAACAGTGTGGCCCCATAAAGAGAGGAGCTCATGCTAGAGCAGGTTTTCTCCTGAAGGACTGCACCCTGAGGAAGGAAGCCATGCTGGAGCAGTTCATTAAGAACTGCAGCCCGTTGGAAGGAGGAGTTTGGAGTTTCTCACTTTGGAGAAGTTTGTGGAAGACTGTCTCCTGTGCGAGAGACTCCATGCTGGAGCAGGGGAAGAGTGTGGAGTCCTCCCCCTGAAGAGGAAGGAAAAGCAGAGACAATATGAGATGAACTAACTGCAAAATGCATTTCCTGTTCCCCTGAACTTCTGGATGGGAGGAGGTAGAGAACGTTGGGAGGGAAGCTTAACCCAGGTAGAAGTGGAAAAATGTGGTTATAGATGTGGTTTCAGTTCTCATTATCCTACTCTTATTTGATTGGTAATATTTTAAGCTACTTTCCCCAAGTCTACTCTAGTTGGCTTATGACAGTAATTGCTGAGTGATCTCTCCTTATCTTATCTCAGCTCACAAACCTTTTGTTGTGTTTTTTCTCTCCTGTCCATCTGAGGAAGGGAATGATAAGCAGCCTTGACGGGCACCTGGCATCCAGCCAGGTTCAACACAATGCAAAGAGCTCTATGCTAAAAATTTATTCTTTCTTTGTTTCTTTCTCAGAAATCTTTTCAGTCTCTCAGAATGGCATTAACAGATTGCTGAAAACCGTTTATTTTTATGACAACTTTGCTAGCTTAAATAACACTTTTCCTTCCTTGATGTGTAAACCACCATTAATTTTATAGATCACAACTGTGTCCATTTTTTAGCATTTAATTTGCTATTCTGAATCTGTCAAGTTTTTTCAATGCCCTTTCACAACAAAGATTTGCCATATTCTTAATTAACATATCTTCTTTACAGCTATTCCAGCTTGAACCAGTCCTTCTGGCCACAACTACACACAGCATTCCTGGTAAAATATCACAGTTTCTCTGTAGAGATAGCAATTCACTTTAGTTTTGACTGACAATGCCTTGATGTATTATGGGGTCACAGATAGCCCATAGCTGTGTCACATTACTGCTTCAGAAATTATCCTGTAATCATCAGGTAACAAACTCAGGTATTTCTCATAGTCCTCCTGCTGATGAACTTCTGTAGCAGAAACCATTATAAAAATGGCTATGTAGATCAAATACAGATTTTATACTTTAAGTGACTACTTAATTCCTAATTTAAAAAAAAATCAATGGAAATTAGGAACATATATCAGAATTGATAACTCAAATATCTAGTTGGGTTTACACTTAAGTGTATACAAGCTTTTTCTGCCACAGAATTCAGTTTCATTTCTTTCCTCAAGTTCTCAAAGTTTATCCCACAAACTCTTCATTTCCTGATAATACTCTCAGCTTTGTAGCACCAACATTAACATATTCATTGTCTCGTCTCCACCTCTTTACAATTCTTCTTCTTCCTACTACTTTTCACTTTCCTATGATTACTTAATAATTTTCCATAAAGTTAATGAGATTCAGTACAAAAATTCAGGCAGATTAGATGTCATTAGATTTGTCTTACTGCACAATATTTCTGGAGTATCATCTTGTTTTACAATCTACCTTTAGTAAACTCATGGTGCATTCCTTCTTATTTTCTATTTGCATCTATTATCGTAACTAGTCTTTTCTTGAAAGTATGTTATAAAGCTTTTCATGTGAACAATTATTAGTTCTACATTCACCTACATTCTGCTTTCTATGTTCTAGATAGAGGTATTACCTTTGCTATTGTCAAGTCCTACCTTGTGTCTTCATTGAATAGTTTTAAAACCTAGCTAATAAATCTGCTACTTTATTTCCCAATTCCTTCAGTATTTTGGACTAACGACTACCCTGGTTGTCACTGTTTGACTACATGTGTAGTGGTTTAACCCGGGCTGAGTGCCAGGGGCCCACTACAGCCACTCTCTCACTCCCCTCTTGCTCAGCTATAGAGGAGAGAGAGAATATAACGAGCGGTTTCGTTATTCATGATAACAACTACAGCAGATTCTTTCTTAATCACCGTCACAGGCAAAACAAGACTCCATGTGGGAATAATAACCAAATTTATTACTAACAAGATCAGAGCTAAGAGTGAAAGACAATAAGAGGCATCTTTTACCCCCCACCCCCTCCTTCTTACATCCAACCTATTCTCCCACAGCGGCCAAGGGAAAAGGCGAGGTGTGTGTGTGGGGGGGGGGCAGGTGTTGCTGTGGTCAGCTGCTGTTCTCAGCCGCTGCTTGGGGAGAAGAGCCCTTCCAGCCACATTCCATGGGGTCCCATCCCTCACAGGATACAGTTCCTCTCACAAACTGCTCCGGCGAGAGTCCATCCCA
>VXBA01003281.1:0-105922 GCA_013399895.1 Serilophus lunatus | reverse complement strand
TCTCCCCACAGGCTACAGTCCCCTGCCAGGACCCAGCTCTACCTTGGGTCTCCCACGGGCTACAGCCTTCCCCAGCATCCACCTGCTCCGGCGCGGCTCCTCCACGGGCTACAGGTGGATCTCTGCACTCCTGTGGTCCTCCAAGGGCTGCAGGGGCACAGCTGCTTCACCATGGTCTTCCCCATGGGCTGCAGCTGGATCTCAGCTCCGGCGCCAGGAGCATCTCCTGCCCCTCCTTCTGCACTGACCTTGGTGTCTGCGTTGTCGCTCACAGGCTCTCACTCTGCTCCTCTCTGGCAGCCATCTTCCTCTCCTACCAGCTTTTTTTTCTTCCTTCTTAAATATGTTATCACAGAGGCGTTCCTTCAACTGCTGATTGGCCTGGCCTTGGTCAGCAGCGGGCCCAGCCTGGACATGGGGAAATTTCCCCCACTGCTACCAAAACCTGGCCACAGAAAAACCAATACAACATGAAACTGGAAATTATATTTGCAGTTCAGATTTTGTGATTTCCAATAACCTCATTCCCATTAGTACCTGTATTTTTCTCCCCTGATCAACATTACAGTTCCTTAATGAACAGATAAAGTATTCTATTTTTTTTAGAGATTTGACTTACATCATCCTCAGGGTGAGCTCTATTGTTCCTGCATAGTTACTCATCTTTGCAGGTTCTTTTCATAAGTAAATGTTTGAATAACCTTTACTATTTGTTTTTATTCTTCTATAAAATCTGACTCAGCTTGGAATTTAGTAAGTCCTATTGCATCCATATAGTTTCTGAGCCCTAAGGTATAGCACTCTTTACTGATCAGTATTTCATTTCTTTATTCCTCACAGACTCTCTGCATACTTGTCATATTATTTCTGGAATTATTTTACACGCAGACAAGAAATAATTTTCAACAGATACAGAGATGAGTAATGATAGCCCTCAACATGAAATTATTAGCAAGTCTGCACTCAGATTTTTGAGGACTATGTGAGTGTGGGAAACCAAGGAAGGAAAATGTTTTTACACAGTTACATTCAGACACTAATCAAGGTGCATAAATAAGGATGCAAGATTAATCTCATTTTTCAATTATTAGTGAAGAAGGATGTAACAGACTTCAACAAACCTTGGGCTTCTGCTGTGAATTATCCACAGAAAACACGTGCCTTGCTCTGCAGATTATATGGGACAACTATGTTACCTAATTATTAGAGAGCAAGAATACTTACAGTGGTGCAACAGAGCTATTTTCTTATTCTGAAACTGACACTGATCTAGCTGCTCATCCTGTGCTTCTATTTCCATGGTGTTCTGTTCTTCTGTTGTTTCAGTGACATTACTTTCTTGTTTTCTAGGTGATATGAGATATTCACTAGTAGACTAACTACAGGTGGCTAAATATGAACTGATTTTTTCTGCAACTATGCATAATAAAACTCTCTGAACATAAAAGGAAATATCCAGGAGTATGAAAGTTAATAAAGATCAGTTTACAAAATGGCTGATACAGAATGCAAATTCACATGTTCAGATTAGTTGAACTTTACATAGCTTGGTCTGTCAGTTCTGATTCAGATTTCATAAATGGACTCAAACCAAGATTTTACACCTCTTCAAAAAGACATGTGAGAGTGCTAAGAAATCCAATACCCTGGCAAAGCATAAAAGACTTATGTCTTCAGTGTCTAAGTTGTTTCTGAATTTTGGTTCTTTTTTAGTTAAACAATTTGAATAGGGTATTTGGTTCAGGTCAAATAACTGTTTGCAAGAACTTGTGCCATTGATATAAGCAAAAAATAAAACTGCAAATAAAAGCAGATACTTTCTGTAAATATATGAACATACGGGAAAATCTCATTCTGCTAAAAGAGTTTTTGTATCTCTTGTGATTTCATCACTGCTGCAGGAGCCTTCTGCTCTGCATTGACTACCATATGGAACAGCCTACCTCTTTCTGCTTCAGCTTTTTTTCTAGTCTCAACTGAAAACATAGTTCCTTCATTGCCTTCATCACTTAATATCTCCCTTCTGCTCTAGTCTTTCTTCCATGAACATTGTAATTGTATTTACCAGCTCACAAAAGTGTTTAAAGAGGCAATTTGTGTGAGAGATGCAATTCACATTCAAGTTATATTGTTTCTATAGTTTGGTTTTAGCCTTAAAAATAACAAAAAAATATTATGAATAACACTTAAAACAAAAGGTGAAAGGAGTTTTGAGGGTTTGGGACCTTACCATAAATGTTTCCTGTCAACATTGCTTTCCCAACTTTTCCAAGAAGTTTCAATGTTCTTTCCATCTGTGCATCACCAACTCCACTGTCTAACCATTGTTGACAAAAAAATACATATTGGTCTTCAGTCTTGCCTGATTCATGGATGACAATTTGGTCCAGGTACCATCCAGCTCCATAACCCGCATTGTGGTGCTCAACATGGATTTTGATTAACTGTCCAAGGTCTACTGCTCTCATTTCAGAGATACAAACCTGAGAAGGTAGAGCCAAAAGGATACCAAACTGATTAAAATATATACTTTATCTTCCCTCTTTGAAGAGATTTGGTTTGGAAATACAGAGTTCTTTCTATGCTGAAGTATCTTTTCCTTTTGAGAGTAAGGAAAGACATTATAGGCTCACAGGGTTTCATATTTGGTGGTCCTATTCAGAAATTACGTGAATCTTTTTAATTCTTCAGGATCACTGCAGCCCAGGCTTTACTATGAAAAACATCTCACTATTTTGGGTAGAAAAAACCTCTGATCAATAACTTACAGCAATCTCAAGAAAATTGAAGTTCAATTAATCCCTTATAATTGAAAAAAAAGGAAGTACTTCATGTATCAGTAGAGACCTGGTAAATTAAATTTTTATATAAGGATTTTATTTTGAAACATTTCAAAGTATCTTACATTCTAAGGCATCCTATTTTTCCAATTGGAAATGTCGTATTATTGAGCTCTGAACAGAAATACTGACACTGTTGATGACTGTGCAAACAAAGGAAGATACTGACATTAGAAACTATAACTAAGGCTGTGCACGCATACAGACAAGAATTGATGTGCTCTTCGGATGTAAATAGACATCTGTTTAAATATTGCTACGACTACCAGTAAACAAAAACTAAATGGCAACTGCACTAGTGCATGTTGGGAATGAATAAATTATGTGAGTGAGGGAATGAATGTGTTCTGTGTGAGAGATAATATAAGTGGGTGGGTAGATACATGGGCATGTGTGGGTGACATTAAAAAACCCCAGATGGATAGTAGAAACAGACGCTATAATTTTTATTTGTTGCCAACTAATTTGCCAACAGGCAGGAAAAAGCATGAGGACCAGAAAGCAACAAAGGAAGAGATGCTTTTTAGAAAAAATTATGTCATCTGGTTCATTCTCCTGACTGTGTCAGACTATTCTCTATGTGATCAGAAAAAGAAAACATTAGAGTTATTATTCCTGTCACAACCTCAGGACTTCCAGCATTCTTATTTTGTTACTTCCACAATCTCCTCAAACAGTTACCATGGCAAGTTATACCCCTGCATGTAACGTATATGTAGCCCAAAATAAGATCTAGCTATGAGGAATATCTTGCAAATAACTTTTTGAAAGCACTCATTGCTTTTTAATTTTATCCTTTGTAGTTCCAAGCCAAATATAATTTTCTTGTCAGTCTACATGACCCTTGACTTAGAGGAAATAGCCTGTATTGCTAATATTCATGTTCCTTCACCACAAACTCTATCTGAGAAAGGGACCTATCATTAGTTTCATTCTTTGTGATAGTAATTAACATTCATTAGACAACAGTGGTCATAATCACCCATTGTCATCAGTGAATTCTTATAATAATACATTAAATTGCCTACTCCCTCAGCATTATCAAGAATGTACTTTTGGTTGATGTCATTGCAATTCTTTTTTTCCCTTCAGTATAAAGACATTTGGAACTGCATTAAGCATGTTACTGGAAATATAATTAATAAAAGCCAAAAGGGTTTTATTTAAACTGTTTTGCAAACCCTCTTTACTCTGTTTTCTTCCACTTTGCTGCAATTTTCTGTCTTCCTAGCTTTCTCTTATATTCATGTCCTTTATCAGTAAAGAGAGATCCTTTTTTTTTTTTTTTATATCTCAAGTTTCCTTAACTTTGTTTTCTTTGCCTGTCTATTGCATATTTACCAGGCATATTGATGGCATAACCTTGTCTCTCAAGACAGCTTGCCCTTTACATTCTTTCCTTTCACCTTCTATTCTTAGATACTGTCACTAAAACCACATTCCAACTTATTTATTGAAGAACTTCTATGAAAAAAGAATGTAAGACTGGTAGTAGTATTTCAGATTGCAAATCCATCTAGTCCAATATAGTGCTGCCAGTAACAACTACCAGTAACAAATTTCTTGGGAAGAGTTGAAAAACATGGCAAATATATAGAGATGCCTTCTGAATAAAAAGTCTCTCAGGCTTTAGCAATTTGTGGTTCCAAGATTGCTTAAGCCAGAGATTGTGTCTTAGCATTTAACAGCTCTCAGTGGAAAGTTGTATTCCATGACAATTTGCAATGGCTTTTTTCATCAATATGTATTTTGCCATCTGCAATATCTTGTGCCAGGAAGCAAAATGTATTAATTACACTCTGTCTAAAAAGCCACCTCCTTTCATTTTGAGTCTGCACCTGCAGGTATCATTGAATGCTCTTGAGCCCTTGTCTTTCATAAGAAAATAGAAATGCTCATTTTCTCGATGCCATTTTATGTTTCTTGTCTCACTCACCCTTCCTCTCATCTTTTCTTTTCCAGGCCAAACAGCACTTGTTTGCTTCATCGTTCCTTGTATGGAAGGTATTTCATATTACTTGACATTCTTCTTGCACTTTTTAAGACAAGTGAATCAAAACAAAATACAGCATTTCTTATGCATCTGCACTAGAGAATTTGGAGGCGTGACTGACTAATGGTAAGGTCACTTTCCTATTTCAGAGCCTGTCATTTTTCATGCAAATTTAAGGGGTTTTTCCCCTCACAACCATTGCTTTTCATTTAGCTAGGATGAATTTCATCTGCCATTTTATTACCCATTCACTCTACATGAGGTTCTTCTGCAATTTCTGCCACCAACTTTCATGTTTATTACCTTACATAGCTTAGTATCATCAGAATATTTTGCCATCTCACTACTCGACCCTTTCCCAAGAACCTAGCGCACAATGAAGAATATGAATATACAAAACACCTAAGATGAAGAACTTTTTCATTGACCACAGCCCAAAACCTGCTCTCCTAAAACAAAGAATCTTTTCAGGAAGGCATTCAGCACTCTGCTGTAGTGCCTCTGATTTCTCTAACACTAACACCTGCATCACTCTGTATTAATGTCCAGTTAGAAAGTATCATGGAAATAATTTATTTTTAGACCTCTTTTATAGATTATGTCAATGAATATGTACCTTTATGCCTTTTACTAACTCTTCTAATTGCCCCTAAACATTTGCCCTCAAGAATGCCAAGGATTAACCTGTATTGTTAATGATATCATCCAGACAATCAGCATCACAAACGTCTTCCTATATTTTTATAGCACAGTTTGGACTGTGAAAGCAGGATTCTGTAAAAATGACATCTTAAAAAAAATTTGCTAGACATTATAAGAAAATAAAAGAAAAACATGAATAAATAACTTGGGTGGGAAGACTATGGCTGCATTATTAAATATTTCCCAATGCAGGTTATTACTATGAAAACAAAAGATTAAGCATATTTTTGAAAGAGATACTTAATTTCTTCTGTATCAAATGAAAATGGAATTAATCTTCATTGAAATATATAATTGTTTATCTCTTTTCATTCTTGCCTGAACTACTGGTGATTTCATTTTATAGTAGGAAATGAGGGATACAAGGAACGTAAATTCATACAGTCATATCACCAAGTAAACCAGTAACTGAGCTCAGAATTTAATATAGGTGTTCTGCTTTATACACTATATCACGAAGTCCACTTAGAGCAGCAGTTGTCTGAAGATGGTACGTAGAGCTAACCTAACAGAAACTAGACAAAGAAGAAAAGAGAGAAACAGAGGAGGTGATGGCAAATTTTTAAATGGATTGGAAATATATTTTTGAAGAGTCAGGAATGTTCAAGCAGGACGATTAAAGAAACATTTTTTTACACAAGGAACAACGCAGCAAAAGGACAAGTGAGCAGAAGATAGAGGTCTATAAAAGCAGGAGAGAAACAAAAAGAAGGTGACGTGGAAGAAAAGATTCATTGTCTTCCAAAAAAGACATGGAATGAGACTAAACTAGTGTGTGAAAGTTTAGTTTGACACAGGTTGCAGAATCAAGTGCAGTTATACTGCCACAGGATATTGTGGACGCTCATCACATGTCTAAAAAAGAGTTTATACAAATTCGTGGAAGAAAAAGTATCAATGACTCTGGAACACAGCAATGACATGACCGGTTTCTAAATTTCTAAGCCCAAGAATATATTTTGGCATTATAGAGCAAGTGAAGGAGGAATTGTTAAGGGCAAGGTTATGAAAGCAATGGAACATGTTGCCTGGGAAAGTTATGGCATCTCAGCAACAAGGAAGCATAAGAAATGGTGTGAAATAAATATAGAGTATCTTGCTTTATTGTGCAGGACGAATTGATCAATTGAAAGATTTCTTTAAATCCTACCTAGTCATATCTGGTCTGAGTCCAGAGTACATGTGAAGATGCAGTATAAATATAATCATTAATATGGTAATCAGCAAAAGTTGACCAGAAAACGTCTGCTTGGACTTATCTTGAGAAGACACAGTATGTGCCCAAGCAGTTCTATATATAAATGGATTTATTAACATATAGTTGCTAACACATTTAAAATCCTTCTTTCAACTCTGTCTGAACTGATCTTGTAAAGAAGTACATTTTAAAGGAGCAGTCAGAGGAAATAGCCCTGATATTTCTATACCAGCTTCACAAAAAACTGAAAATTAAGCCACAAAATTTTATAAATCATTGGATTCAGCTCCATATTCTAAGAACAGTTACTCATGGTTTGTGGAGTTAAAATTTCATGGTACTTTAACTATTCTTAAATTGTAATCCCAGTTCAAGTAAAATGAATGCTCAGTAAGCAGCATATTCTTTCCACAGGTTTACCAGAGTGTAACAATAATGCTTGTATTTTGTAAGTAAAATGAAATATGACATTGGAAAAGAATAAAATAAAATACTTTAAACAAATATATAAGGAAAATAACTTAGTACTAACCTGTCCTCTCTCAAAATTTGAGTGCCTTAGTCGTCTTTTACAGGAATCTCCCTGCTCTCCAAATACTGTAATAAATACTTCTGCATCAGTCCCTGATGCAGGCAATGTTCCCGTATGAACAATGATTGAGTAAAGGACTTCTGTCATAAAAAATCAGTGACACAAGACATTACTGAACCAGACTAATAATGACTGTTATCAAACATTATAGACCAATATTTATTTTAGATACAAGATTAATTTCAAGACAAAGGAATTAATTATAGGAATGGACATCAGTTTTCTGAGTTTCATATAGATTGCTAGCTACCTCACAGCATACAGTACAGCATTAGAGATTAAATGCTCTTTATGAATCCATGCAACATTCTATGCTTGTACTCGAGAAGAAGATGTCTTAGTTCTGAGCTCTTATACACTGGTCACTGGAATCACCTGAAAGAATAACACTAATTCTACCAGGCATTGTAAAAAGCCTGGACTACTTGTAGGAATTCAAGGTATTGAATTGAGTTAGGATTTATCAACTCTAACATTTTTCCAAGATAAAAACACAGACATAAGAGATGGAATTCACTTTTTTGTTCTGGATTGTGTTTTTGTCATATTTTGGGAATTATGGCCTGTATACTTTATCATGTTCAGGAGAAATGCTCATCTATTTATACAAAGAAACATTGTTATTATTATTCTTCATCACAATGGATGGCATGCCATGACTTTTGGCTGATGAGTTATATAGCACATATTCCTTGAGGTGGCATGACGGAGGATTTTTTTATGGGTTCTGTGAAGAACTAAATGTTATAACAGACACTTTATATGTATTTCCATTTGCAGTGTAGCCTTTGGTTAGATATTACATGAAAAAGTTTTAAATATTTTAACCAAGTCTTCTGTTCACAAAGTATAATGAATGAGAATTCTTTTTTAAATATTTTATAAAATGCAATCAGAACAAAGGAGGATGCTATCTTATTTTAAACACAATGATGAAATGAAATAGGGCTTCCGGGGTAGAAATGAGACTTGAAGAAAACCTCAGAAAATATTGTATTTTCTCTTTGTGGTTCCTGTCATTATGCTTTTGCACCTGACTTGCTTTAATTTGTGATTTAGTCTCTCGCCAAGTGTAAATCGGTCATTTTCTGAAAACCACAAAGAAATATACCAATTGTGCTTTGTGCCTTTTTCAGACTTTCAAATTGGTACTTAGTCTAGTGAAAACAATTCATGTCAGTTGTTTTAAAACAGCCACAAAAGAAATGCTTTAACTATACTCATATATAGACCCCACATGGTTTATTCAGGTTTACTGAATAGATATTTAAAAAAAAATTAGTGTCTTTTTAATATATATAAACCACATTACAATCTTGTCCATTGTATTCATCCCATTGGGCAGTTTACAATTTCACATGTGTGAGTGCATTTGCTCATGTATTTATTTTTTATTTCAGCAGCATACCCCTGAGCGGCGGCTTGTCCGGCCTGACTGTTGCTAGCTCTGTCACAGTCTCAGATCCATCTTCTCCAAACAGATATGGGGCTTCAGTGTGGAAGCCCAACTCTTGTTTAGTGTCCATGTCTTTTAGCTGAAGCTGTAGACAGAATCACAGGAAGAAATTCACTTATCTGAATTATATAATTTCTTATTTATATCACAATAGAAACTGACATTTCTTCCTATTGCTAACTCCTGCGCACATTTTATAAAAACTACCTGATTCTGCATAAGAGTTACAATAGTTGCTGCAAGCTGCTAATTTTGCAACCTGATGTTTATAGGCGTATTCTTCATTGCATATCGACACAAGCATAGGACCCATTTGTAGAGAACCAATGGTGGATAGAGATTAAATTGACCTGTATGTGCTTGCAATTTCAGAATGTCAAGTGAATGAATACAGGTACATCAATCTTAATAGCACATGCCCATTTTGAAAAACATTTGCTTTGCTGCTTTTTATTTATTTAAATGTGACTTGCTATATCTCAGCTAGGATTTTCAAAGTTGGCAGAAATTAGGTGTCCAGTGGCCTTCAGGGCTCTCCATGGAAATGAGTTATTTGAAGAATGAAGGTCCAGTTTTATTCAACTTGGCTTTAAATGCTCATTGCAGACAGAACAAATTAGATTCGAAGTTTATGGACTTAGTACCTCCAAATCAACTGAGGAAGCACAGCCTTAGGGGTCCATATATCCTAGATACTGAGATGGTCAATGCGGAAATCATATTTACAGGAGGGCAATTCAGATTATGACATCTATTCTAGGTCATGTTAGAAAATACAGAACTTATTTTTCTTCTACTAAATGTATAATTTCTTATACAAAAATATTCTCCCTAACTTTTAACAATCCTAGGTAAATATCAATAAATAAATAAATATCAATATGTATCACAAACTGCTATCTGTATTAAAATTGCACTTAGGGTTATCTGCATATGGAGGCAGACAACCTGCTGCAACTGAACTCATAAAAATGAAGTGTGCAAATTTATGCAAACTTTGGCCTTAAAATAAAATCTATTTTACAAATTCTTGTTAGTTGTAAGATCACACCTAAGTGTGAACTTTATCTACAAATCATGCAGTGTTTCTATAGTCTAAACAAAAGTAAAAATTATTTTGTATTTAATTTCAGAAAGGGACAGAAACTTTTTGCATAAGAAAAAGCTACTCCTTCTGTAGTACATAAATCTTCGAAAGTTACCTGAAAATACATAAATTTTAGCTAAGGTTATATAATTTTTTTTACAGAAATGTGCATACAATTCTAGAAGAGAACTGGAAAAATTCTGATACTCTAAAGCAGCTCTATAAACACCAAAATAGAGAAAAAAGAGAGTTGCAAAAAGAATGTAGGGATTTTGTCTCCTTTTAAGCCTTTGGAGTTTCATCCGTCACCAGTTTTTCTGAGAGATTTCTGAAACTTTGGATATTACTTCTTTCACTTTAGAAGAAATTAAGGAAGGGAATTATTTTCAGTTGAGGCTGAGTTTAACCACTGATTAATAGTGAGTTTACACATACTGACTACCTCCTGTAGTCTTACTGTTTCTATACATCTCTACTTTTTACTGCACTCTAAGAGTCCTATTAGAGCAAAACCAACTTGTTACATTTTAGATTATGCTTGCATGAATAAATAATTTATAAATAGACTAATAAATTAGTATTAGATGCTACAAGCATATTAATGGCAGAAGCAATGTATGTTATTGTGACTCACGTTGTGGGTTGCACACGCATACCAGTAGAAGAAACTACGTAAGTCTGTAGCAACCTAACAACTTCTCCTAGATTGAAACAATGTATACTTGTTATTAAACTCATTATTAAATAAATTGTGAAGTATTTAAAAATCTTGACAAAAACCACTTAGCCATTTGCAGAGGGTTGTGGAAAAGAAAGCAAACTATTATATTTATGAATTTTGTGCCATATTTTGAGCCATCAGGTCTGGAGGCTGAAATCTTATTTTACATAATCACACAATGGATTTAGTAAAGGTAGTGTCAACATATTTTAGAATGCTTTCTCAAATGGCCCAGAGACGCATATTTAAAATGAGAAATTAGCTTTGCTTACCTATTCTTTCCATTCTTGTAGCCTAAACTGAGATTATAAAATTAGCTGACACAGAACACATTTGGTGAGAAAATATGAGCAAGATAAACTCCTGCTCTATCCTCAGAGTACCCATAAACTCAGACTCAATGTTCCTTTGAGTACAACAAACCCATTCACATTTTAGTCTGGAATGCAGCTGTCTCTAGCATTTCCATCAGAACAGTTTCTAGAGTGTTTATGCATTTAAGGAATCATCTCTAATCTTTCAAATACACAGTATGGTTAAGATACTATATGGCTCAGTTCAGGAAAGCAGTCTTCTGCTGACTTCAGAATAATTCAGTGCTATGTCCACAATGGGGTTTTTGCCCTTGTCTACAGGCAGAGTTCATTGACACAATACTTCCTTGAATTAACCTTCAAGTTTAAGTATTAGGTATACTTTTAAATTATAGTTCCATTGTAAGATTGACAGCATTAAGTTCTTTCTCCATTCATTTTTATGAGAGTTCGTTAATACATACTAAACTACAGTCAGGTTTTTAAGGCCCACTGATGACTATGCTGTAAAGAATAAACATTAAACCATCAGCTTAATTGGCTTCCACATATAGGCTGCTATGTGTCTGGAGGCAGCCAGTATTTCCATACAGGGATTAAGATTTTCTAATATCAGCAGAAAACACTGCCTTCCATGTCACGACGAACTATGCAGAATGGCTCTGCACGTCAGAGAATAGCTATAGCCATATGCACTTCAGCAGATACAAACAAGGTAGATCTGCCCACAAAGAGATCTGGAAGCTGTAGGCAATCATCTGTAGATACCAGGTAACAGAGACAAAAGATGCATGGTTTTGCTAGTATGACGCAAATTAAAAGTAGCCATCTGTCTCACAACAAAAGGTATTTCTTGTATGTTGTGAAAGTTTATACGTAGTATATTTGGAGTACCTTGTGAAGTTTAATTCCTCTTCTCAGGGATGGACCAGACAACACAAAGGAAAGTTTTGTTATATCTCCAATATCACCAATAGTCAACTATCAGGAAAAGAAAAAGACAAAACCAAAAATCTAAACGTTGTATGTAATAGTTTGCATGACTCCTTAAACTGAAATAAAAAGACAAATACAATAGGTAAAAACAATAGTCTATCATATTAATGTTAGTGTGGGGAAGTCCTATTAAGATTGCAAGTTAATTTGGACTCATGTTTGTATCATAATTTATGTTTATTTTTAACTGAGAGAATTGGATGCAGGGCCTAGGCCAACATGTCAAAAGCGGGGAAATGTATGATTGATTCTGTATTTTCAAGCCACATCCATATTACTATTCTTTTCTCCTGGTTTTCCTATTTATATCCTCTCACACCTTTATTCTCAAACTTGAATTGAAAGTTTAACTCATGATTATTCTTACCCCTGGCTATTGGTTCTACTCATGATAATTCTTATCCTAGGCTATTGGTTCTGTTCTCAGTTATTCTAGCACTCAAAAGAATGGATGGCTGGTGTCTGTAAGTCCTATTGTACCATGTTTCTTGTATGTTTTCATCTTGCATCAGTTAAGCTACTGATGTTTATATTGGCATTCTGCAAAAGATGGGTAATGAGGTGGGGTTTTTTTCCCCATGTTAAAGAATAAAAACCTTTTGAAATGAGTGGTCCAGGCTCATACACCTGTGCAGAAGCTACCGTTAACTGTGTATGCAAACTTCACCCAGGCACAAGCGCATTATAAAGAGGCACAGCTTCTTAGTAGTGAAATCAGATTAGTTGACATTAGTTGAGAAGTAGAATGCAAAGGAAGTATGGAGCATCTTCACCACTGGTTGCCTTAGTGTTAAGACCTACTAGTTGCAATCAAGTTTATGACCTTTTTCAAATCAAATTTGGCATTTGCTCAAGAGAGCTTTCCTAAATGATATGTATTAGCCCACAAGTGGGAAGCTGTCCAAGTACTGTTTCTTTAAGACATGGAGGTATAGACTTTGATGCTAACAAGAAAAAAGTCATTCCACACAACTTCACACATATTGGCTAAAATACTTATTTTGCTGAAACAGTTTGGTAAGATTTGTGCAAAATAAAAAAGAAACCAACCAGAAAAGGATTATCACTCAGATTTTGAACTTTCTGTGCAGGGGACTTCCCTTTTCTCCCAAATGCAACAACTTGAATATCAGGAACATCTTCTGGCACTTGTGAACATTGCACCCATGTTTGCCATCGTCCTCTGCTTTTTGTATCAAAATCTTTTGTGGGAAGAGATGTCACAGATGTTTCTGCAATGAAAACAAAGGTATGTTCAGAACCTATGTCTAAATTCTAAGGCAGTATAAAGCAAAAGATACTAGATTATATTGCCTGGTAGTGCTGGGCCTAGTGCTGGATTATGTTGCCTGGTACTGTCTGACAGGCAAGTCAGGCTACAAAGACGTAAAATCCTCATTACTCATGTTAGTCCTGTGGAGGGGTAGAAATCCAGGCCAGCTGCTACACATCACATACAAAGGCCATGCCCATTTTCATTGGGGTACCAATTGGGATACCAATTCTCAGTTCTGCCTACAGTGTGAAGTAGCCTTTTACCAGTTGTGTTCTGGTCTGCCATGCAGGAGTGATTCATGCAAATGAAGGACACTTCTGTTAGTATTACCTTTGAGTGGAATTGCCACTTCTACAAAATCTTTCTGGAAGCGTTTATTGATCCAGTTGTTGTGAACAAAAACATGTTCAGAAAAAGGGTAGGAGACTTCTTTTATAACAATTTTTTCCAAGAACCACTCATCTGATTGAAGATAAACAGGAGATTATTAATTTATACATTCTAAGCAACAAAATATTCCATGTACACAGTCATGAGCTTCTATCTTCAGCAATAAAATGTGTTCTTTTGATGAATTTCTTCAGGAAATAAGACTTCTGAAAATATATATTGGCTGTGTATAGGTGTTTCTGCCTGTTCAACTACACTCCAAAAATATCTGACAAAGTGAAGAAGTCTTTATGTTTTTGCAGATCTTATGAAATTAAATATAAGGATAGATTTGTTGTAATGATCTATTACCATTCCAAAGTATGAAAAGGCCTTTGCATGAGTTCTCTAGATACAAGGAATCCCCCATAGGAAATTATATTATCAATATCCTAGAGGAAATAGGATCAGGATTTCTGTGACATTGACCGTCAGAGAATTCACTCAACACACAACTTTCTGGTGAGGCTTCACAGTAATAAGGCAAAATCTTCTGCTTAAAGTTTTATCTTGATGGAAACTGTTGTGTTGATTCTTCAAAAACAAAGAATTTGAAGAGTCAGATCTCTGAGTGAGTCTTGGTGAAGTGAATGAAAGTTTTAATATTACCATCTAGGAAATATATGGGTCTCCCAGTCTGCTTTTATGGGTCTAACATACAGAGTCAGTTTATAATCTTGGATTTTTTAAACAATACGGAGGAAGAAGAGACTCAGCTTATCACACTCTTGAAGAATCTTTTCTCTAATAACAACGCTATTTGCAGAAGTAGAATATCCATAGAATCTCTGTTCTTTTGTCTTTAAAAAGTGACAGCTAAAATCGTAGCCAAAGGATTGAATAAAAAATACCAATTTGTGATACTCATTTGCTGTTGCTATTTATTTTTAAGAAGTAGAGAACTTTCTTTATTTCCAACAGCTGATGAGGAGTTGGAAGGAGGATTAGAAAAAATGCTGCAAGGGTGCAGCCTTTTTATCTGCCACTGAACCTCACATACACAGGATGCCTTAAAAAAATGCATATTTTGCATGGACTAGAAGGAAAAATGCTATGAGGTCAGGACAGCCTTTCTTTCATCTTCCACTTCCCAATCTAATGAACCGATTTTATGTTCTTATCTCTACCTAGAAGCACTTAGTCCTGAAAATAAATTCTTTTCTTTTAAATTATCTATCATCTAAAAATGGAGAGAAAGATAAAAATTTAAAAGTTTGCAAAAGCGTGATGTCATATTGTTTCCTGGGGAAAACAAAAAAACACAAACCAAAAGCCACTTTATTGACTATACTTATAAAAAACATCTTATAAAAACTTCTATGGAGAAATTTTCACATATAATTTTACCAATTTACATTTTTACATTTCTTAGGAATCCTTTGCAGATTTTAGCAAAACCAAGTTGGATGTATACACTTGACATGAATAATCCAACAGTAGTAATTAACAAGAGAAAATGGAGAGCAACTTCATATATCTAAAACTTTAAAAAAATTTTTGATTCTTAATATTACATTAATTGGAAAAATTGCTAACCTTTTTTTAGACTTTTAAATCCAACAAGAACTTGATTCAATTTGCCAAGGTATACTGATTTGATATTGAAAATTTCCACCTGCAATATAAAAATAATCAAAAATAAGTTTTAGTAAAACTTGATATGCATCTGCTCTTGAACATTTACCAATTTAGCCTCATGTGTCTAGTCATTGCTTTGTACCTCAATGGAAGCAATTTTATCTCATTTATGACATTTCATTGTCTTTGAGTTCACATTTAGACATTACATGCTATAACTGATCATTTCTGATCTAGATAATATTATGAATTATGAATTTCAGAATGCTGCTGTATTTAATAGAAAGTAATTTTGAAAACATCAGATACACACACTAGCAATAAAGTGCTTCTTTCTAATACCTTCATGGAGTGAAACAACCAAATTAGATCATGTTGAAAGTTAATTTGATCCAGAATCTAAGACTCATTGAAACTGATGAACAGGTGTCTAATAATTCTGAAAATCTAAAGCAATTTCATTTTCACTAAAATTAATAGTTAATTTAGTGGGAATTAACAGGTAAATGAGGATGGAGTGAATGGTAGCTGGGATGTTTTAACCAATGCGCTGTTGGGATAAGGACTCCTCATCATCTCTATATTAGGTCAAATTTTAAACAGGCTTGAATGATTAATACACTTCACAGAATCTCCTTTGCACAGCCATCTTCATAATCAATGAGAAAGCTCACATAAGTATGCACATTGAAACTGGGAACACACATTGCTTAAAAAATGTATTTGTTGGCTCTTTTGAACTGGGCCTGAAGAAATGAGGTTTGGAAACATACTATTCATAAATGGGTTCATCTACGCTTTTGGGAAAATAGCTGTGAAATTAAATCTCTACAGCTAAGACTTTTATTTTGTGAGACTTCATGGTCTATCCTGCTGTAGACAGAAGCAGTTGCCTTGGAAAGGTTGGATTGAAAATGCAAGTTGAATATAAAAATTGGGAGTAGTTTAAAAACAGACGATAAACCCCTTGTATTGTTCCCCTAGTTGCATAGTTCCCAAAATTCACACTGTCTGTGAGAATCATAATGACGACAAGAATCATCTAGGAAAAAAGAGCGATAACTAAGAACATAACATTAGGAGAGAAAAGTGGAGTAAAGAAAATTGTGACAGAATGAACCCAAACAGTTGTTACTTAAATTTTTTTCTTTAAGAAGAAGATTAGGATGCTATAGCCCAGGATATAGAAAAGCCCTTTAGGGTTTCAGAGGAAGGATTGAGCCTCCTGAACAAGCTGCTTCAAAAGCTGACACAGGATCTGGATTATACAGAAAAAATCCTTGTGAATTTTCAGATGAGTTGCATTTCCACAGAAGTAGAAGTCAAGTGCTATTGTTCACACATTTTTCTCTACAAGTTTTATTCTTAGCAAAAACGTAACACATTCTTACAAAATAAAGATCTTTTTAAAAGGTCAAGACAGTTCAGTTTTTTGAAAGAAACAGGAATCAGTCTCTCTTTCAGTCTGTACTAATACCTTATCAAGCAGTCATGCTGTTCAGGTTTCTCTAAGGTATTATCCTATATAAGATAGAGTAATCTAAAATTTCTTACATTAGTCCTTACATCAAGAGGAGCCCTAATATTCTGTCATCATTATTTTCAGATTTTCTTGTGAAGTCTGAGCTACTATTTTGATAGTTCTTGATGAACATGACATTGGGCACACATATTCTCTTCTAGAATGGAGAAATAAAATGCAGGAGTACAGAGGACATAATGACTAAGAATTGGTTTTGTTTTCATACAAAAAATATCGTATCTTCCAGAATCTTTAAAAATAATAGGAAAAGCAGATAAAATAAACAAAGGCATGTGTAAAGAATAAATGAAGCATATTGCAGGCAGATTTCTCTGGATTCATGTACCAAAGAAGGAATTATCCTGAGTTGGCTGGCAACAGTGAAATACTCCTTCCTGCCCTCCCCAAAAGAATATTCCTAAGCACTTCACAGTGATTTTATGATTTCTTTAAAAAATTAAAATCTTCCAATCTGAAATTCAAAACAAACAGTAGGATCTAGAAAAATATCAACTAGACATTTCCTTTTGATCTGAATTTTGGTTTAGTTACTTTTTTCTTGTGCCAATAACTGCTGCATGAATTACTCTTCTAGGAAAAGCCATTTAACCTCAGAAAGCAACAATATGTTTACCATGTTTAAAAGCAATAAGTGGGTGGAAAAATTGGAAGCATGAAAAAATAAGACACTGCTTGAAACATTGGTAGTGTTCAGGAAAGTTAACAAGGAAAGGTCGTAGACTGCTTTAGATTGAGTGGTTACAAGTGCACGATATTCTAACAGAAATGGTATCAGTTCTACCAATCAGACATATTTTAACAAAGCAGTGATGCCTCTCTGCCTGTAAAAATCTGGAATATTGAAATAGAACTCTTAGAGAACCTTTAGTCCAACTCAAAATTACTTCAACTTGTTTTGCTGTTGCACAATGCTGAAGATGCTTAAAAAGACACAGAGACAATCACCTCCTACTTACAAGAGAAAATTATGTCTATGTTGAATATAAAATATTAGTATTGATACTCAGTTCATGAAAGTCTTTCCATAAACATAAGTTATAAGAAAAAGACATTTACGGATTCAGTTACATTTCCCCTCATTGTTTTACCTGTCCTCTTGCAAAAGTGATCAGTTTGTTTTTCAAGTTAAGCCATCGTTTCCCCGAGTCACTTTTTTCTCCTTGTATACAAAGATAAGCTTCACCAGTGGCATCTGCTTTCTTCAAGTCTCCCGTGTGCAAATGAATTGCATATTCCACAACTTCATAAAAAATAGACATAAAACCTCGAAAAGTTAGCAGGAGAAAATGCTCCTTGTCTTCTTGCCCAACACCTGCATTATGTGCCAATTGCAAATTTCATCTGAATCTCATACTGATCACAAAACAAGGAGTAGAGGTTTCTTCAGTCCTGGTGACATACATAACCAAACACATTCCTGCTGCATAACTCCCTGTATGGCAATCCACAGAATATAGATTTGTTCTGCTCTGACATCACTCCCAGAAAATCAGAACTACTGGCTGCTCTTTGGGGCACAGGATCTCCTGTGTACTATCATCTCCCTAAGGTAGAAAATTCCTTTCTAAGAAAAATGTTATGTTTATATCTTCTTTGGAAAGTCTAAGTTTTTCTTTCTGAGATTATTTACTGATATTTCTTTGTTTCTTCCTGCCCTCCTTCCCTCTCTACATTTTTACTTATCACTTGTCAGACAATAATATTATTACAATATTCTTAAGTAAAAATATGTTAATGTGAAACAGAAATAATGATATAGAAATTCTTTCAGCATCAGCTTTAACACATAAATAGAAAAGCCCCTCACATTTTGTATCAGACTCCAAAGAGCTTTCCATTTACTATACAATAACCCATAGAACCAGGTCAGCTAGTGAACTTTAAGGGAAAGCATTCCTGATATATCAGCTGTGGTAATAGTATAGCAATTAAAACAAACATCTATTGCCCCTACGGGAATCTTCTGCTTCCTTGCCTCTTTCTGATACAATATATAGGGATGTGATGTAGATGAGACAAGATTGCAGTAACGCCAAAGAAACTTCATGGAAAACTCTTATGTTCACTTTTTAAATGACCTATTTTAGCCCCTGAGTTTATAAGGGAAACAAGGAACAAGGAAATAAACAGAAGCAGGTCACAATCTCAATATCCATTGCTATTTGCATAATTTTAACAAGAAAGAGCCCAGGAAAAAATAAGGAGGGTTTTGGGAGGGTTGTTTTTCTTTTCCTTCTGGTGTCCTAAATGCAAAAATGTAATAAATCTCATTTGTATAATGTGTGTTCATTTGTATAGTGTTTTCATTTGTATGTTCCTGCTCATTTCTGTAAAGAGCTGGTGTTGTCAATTTAGGAATCTAGCTTTGGTGGCTATATTAGGAATAATATTCTTATGTAGTCAGCAGGGAAAGGCAGGTGCTAGAGAAAACATCTATGATGGGTTCTAGAGATAGACACTATAAGTTAGGAGTCTAAATTTAGATGGTCATCTGCTTCCAATCACAAGCATCATTTCTTCAGCCTAAGTAAAAAGCTATTATTTTGCAGCAACATAGGTTTGTAAAATAAACCTTTCTAATATTTTTAAGAAGAAAAAAACATTTTTATGCACTTTAAAATGCAAAGTCACATTTGCGATGTGGATAATGAGCAGTGCATGTGTACCAAGGATGTATTAGAGAATGCTTATATTATCTCTTGAACAAGCACCAAGACAGATTTGATTTTTTTTTTAAGGACAGTGCAGCCTTAAAATCCAACATTTTACAAGCACTGAGCTATCTTTGACTGCCACAAACCACCAGCTTCAACTCCCACAACCATCATCACTGTAGCAGTAAAACATAGACAACATCTAGACTATTTGACATTTATGTGCTGGAGGAAGTCTTTCAGCCTCACTCTGCCACAGTCCCTACCTGGAAACTGGCTAGCTCTACACATCTGCTTTCTTTTTTTGCCTTTTTTGTCATGTGTGCAAAGAAGGGGTGTGGTGCTTTAGAAAGTCATGATACCAAGGAGAAACTAAGAAGCATTTTCAGTTTCAAAATCGACAGTACAAGCCAGAGAGCACTGAAGTACACATTATTCAAGTCTGAAACGCATATTTCAGTCTAAAGTATGCTGTAGGACACATGAATATCTAAGTATATATCCTGGAACATCTGATATTTTCAGGATGCTTTGCTTCTTCAATCAAATTTATTCCCAGATAGAAATGGTTCAATTTAACCATAGTGTATATCCTTTAAAAAAATATAGAGTTATGAGAAATTTCTAGTAGGTTTTGGAATGAATCTATAAACCCAGAAGCTGAGGCTGTCATTTATTTTCATGCGTAGGTGATAGGAAAACAGGGAGGGAAAAAAATGTTCTGAGAATATTTATTTTTAAACTTTTCTTACAGCTCTTTTCACAAGTTGGTTCTATTCATATTGAGTGTTATAATCAAGGGGCTTGAATTCAAATATTGTGACATCTTATATAGCTACTTCTTTATGCATCTAAAATAAAAAGGTCACATAACTGGATTAAGGGTTTTGAAGAGTGAGTTTGCATACTGACTGTAAAATTAATATCTAAAAGGATTCATCAAATAATAAGGGTTGTTATCAGTCTGCTAATAAAGTGTGCTCATTGCAATAAACTTCTGAAATGTCTCTGTTTATCTTTTACTACATGGGGAAGCTGTCAGAAAAAATTGTTGAAAAGTAGCTTTACTTCACTGCAGTGCTATTCACTACAGGGACTTCCTCTGGGATTTTTTTATTTATTTATTTTTTTAATTTAAATTAAGGCCTGGGAAAGTACTTGTAATTGATGGTATCATGTTTGATGTTAAGAAGCAAAAAAAGAGTTTTTCGAGACTGGGGCCCTAATATGTCTCATTCCTTTTAAGCAGATAAATATGCATTGTCAGGTGAAAGACAACACAGCTGTACTAAAGTCAGTGTAGCTACACATACTTTCTCCTGATGGACCTCCCAATAGTTGAAAGAACATGAGCTGTTCAGGTGACACCTTAGCACTTAGCAAATGGCATTTTTGCTTTCAGAGGAGTTATGGCATGAAGGTAAGATTGTGTTATTCATCTAGAGCGTTGCCTTGTCTGTATAACTGGGCCATATGAGAAGATTCATTGAAGTCAAAAGGACACTTGTGTGAATAACATCAGGAAAGTTTGGTCCACAGGTCTGATCACTCATGTGGGGTAGATTATAAATCAGAGTACTCATATCTTTACTGCTTTTGTCCAGAATCATTAATATACATAATCACAAGCTTAGCTTTAATCACACAAGTAATATTCAAATGAGATAGACCCTGAAAATTAGAAATATATCTAATGGTTTTGCTGAGTCAGTATTTTCAGCTGAATCTGCTGAACTTATTGATGCATAATTTAAAGCTCATGTAGTTTAAGCAAATATTTCCCATTAATTTTCTCCTATAAAAGTGAAATAACAGTATGAAAAGTAGCCCCTACGAAAGCAGTCATAACACAAAAGAGATGCTGGGAAATGGGTTAAAAGCTTCAAGAGTGAATTTGGTACTGTTCTGACTCAGATGAAAACCATACCATAACAACAAAAATCTTGTAAGTGTACTGTTCAACCTTGTCTCTTCATTGTCTCTTCCCAATCCTATTGATAAAAGCTCTGTTTCAGAAGTGATCCAACATAGCGTGAAACTAAAAGCGACCATGTAATGTTTATTTAAAAGGGAAAATATACACCATAAATTAAAGTTAGGAGAATAAATACTTTTTGTGTGTGTCTAGCAATAAAACAGAAATTTTAGACTGAATTATTATTGGAGCCATAAAGAGTAAAACTGATATTAACACTTCCAGTTGTAGATCACTGGACTCCACAAAATGGTTTATGAGAAACTTCTGAGGTTAGTAGATACTCTGATCTATGGAAAAAATTTCAAGGGAGAGCATATACACAGTATATTCTCAGAAATTTTCCAAGATAAATACCTTAAATTTCTAATATACTTCAAAAATTAATTACTTTACACATCACAATATTGTATCTCTTTATGGTAGCATAACACAGGGTTTGAGGGCTGTAGTCTAGATTTTTTTTTTAATTTATGGAATTTTTATAGGTAGTTAAAATTTAACATGTTTGAATTCATAAAATATTTGCCAATATTTTAAATTTTCTTCATTTTTTATAAATAAATTTCGGAAATAGAGCATTTTAATAAGTTCTAAAATTACTATATTCATGTTCATAAATCCAAAATATACCTAATGTCCAATGGTTTGGGGTTTTTACGAATCTGATGGGCCAAAACACTAAACTGTAAGATTCTTCAATAAATTAATACAAAATGACTATTTCTTTTATAATTATTTAAACCCACACAAAACCATTTACAAAATTTAAAAGCTCTTCTGTGTTTTTGTTCAAGTTTCAACTTTAAATTCAATTAAATATTTAGGGAACTCTCCTTAGAGTATGATGTTCAAGTGGTCTATTTTATTCCTTTTTCTGGGCTGCTTCCATCTTTTTCTACTAGTTTCTGTTTAAGCAGAATACTCTGTACTATAGCCTCTAGCAATAAACCTCTTAACTGGCAATAAAAGCTTCAATATATGATCTGTACTATCTCCATCAATCCTCTTTATTCTAATGAGCTGGATAGATGGGAAGCCTCTTCTTAAATACTAGTGATCAAGTTATCAGTATGCAATCACTTGTTACTCTGCATATTCCAGGAGGGGTGGCAGAAGTCACTTAATTATCTCTCTGGCATCATACCTTTCACATGTGTTACTAACAACAGAGAAATATAAAACTTAATGTATATTTTTTTAGAAAATTACTTGCTGTGCTATAAATTTCTCATTGACACCACTAAAACACTAGTGCAACTGAAATCCTTGGATATCTCTTTCCTGTTTAATTGTAACAGATTTTAAAAATGCTACCCTTGTTCTGCAGGGGGTCTTTGCAATCCTTCTATTCTTAAAAAAAACCCCTATGGTTCTAGGTTGCATATATTTCTTTGTGAATAGAAAGATACGGGCAATATCACAGAGTAGATGATATTTTGTACACATCCTCAGCTGACATAGTGTTAATTTGAAAAGATAATAAATAGTCAAGAGCTAAAGCCGAAACATCATCTAATATGAAAGAAGCCAAATATTAAGTTTGTTGTCAGCATTTAGAGCATCTGTCATAATCCTCCTATCAATGATTTCTGTTATCTCAGCTTTCTTTTATGACAAATACATGTGTAAAATCATTATATTCCTTAATATCAATTTCTTATGGAAATCCTCACACAGTATTTTAGGCCTCAAAAAGATATACTGGTATTCCACAAAAAGATCCTGACCCCAGTAACAAAAAAGGACACAGCTTACCAGGCAAAGGCTCCTGATCTGCATAGAGAGCTGGCAGTTCCACACATTTGTCTTCCTTAGGGTTGAACCAGCAGTCAAAAGCTAAATGCATCTCTTCCTTTGTCCCTGTGTGCTTCATATGCAGTAAATCTAAGTGCCATGGCTGTTTTGGCTCACTGTGTGGGCCGGTTACCTGAACTTTGTATATTGAGCCAATACCTGCCAGTTCATCCTATGCGAGGAGAAAGAGAAGATGAATGGATATAATTTTAATTGTGCCTGGACAAATGTAGTTGGCAGCTGTATGCAACAGTTGAACAAACTTCAGTAGTTAAAGAATTGGGACAAATTTATATCTAGTAATATTTTTCCCCTTTCTAATCAATACAAAATTGATTAAGTAACATTTTAATGAGGAGATGGAATACTTGAGGTTTGACATTAGGGAACAGGCAATAGCAGTCACTGCTGAAATTTGTACACAGAACAAGACACACTGTTCATATATATTACACTGATTCAGAAGACTATTTTCAGGAACAGAAGCTTTAGTCAATCTTCAAAATTTTGAGCACTGTTGGAAATATTTCTTACAATTTGTAATATAAAAACGGTGCAATTAACTATAAATCTGAAGGAGAGCTAATCCAATTTTAAGGAAACATCTCAGAGATCCTCTATTTTCACTATAGATCATGTTTTCATATAGAAGCTGTCCATTAAAATATTGCATTCATGCTTGAGAAAAAATATTCTAATTCTACTTGGGATAATACAGTGTCTCTATAAAATACCACTGCTTGAGTAAGTGAAGGTAGAGGATGCCTTCTATACTATAATTATTGGTTTAATTTTTTTTTCCTCTCTAAGGGAAAAAAACAATGGGAGAAAACAGAAGTTGTCTTTTCTTATTATCTGCTTCTCATTCTTTCCCCTTCTCCAGTTCCATACTATTTTTTATTTTTTTTTTGTATTTAACAGAGGTTCCTGGAAACAACTCAAGAAGACCTTCTGAGTACTCCTGATTTTGGATCTTGTTGGCGGCTAGTCTAGTCTGCTTAGCTTCTCTTTTGTTAAAGAGGAACAACAAAGACCAGCCAATTATTTCTTTAGCTCAATTATTAAGTTCGATTTACCAAGAGGCAAAAGGAAGTGATAATAAATAACAGGGAGGAAGAAGAAAAAAAAAAGAAAAAAAGAGAGAGAGAAACCATGCTAGAAAAAGCAGTTAGTTCAGAGAAATGTGGTGGCGAGGAGGAATACATTATATGAAAGAAAAGAATGAACTTTCTATAGGCTTCATCCCATTTATGATTCTTCCTTCTCCATCATCAACCCCATCATCTACAGTATCCCATTATCATGGGATTGTAAGTATTTGTAAGCATACAATACTTACTTTGCTTGCTTTTGTGAGATCAATAAAGCCTGTAAATCAGTACCTGCAGCATGGTATATACTGTGATAGGTACCAAGGGACCAATTTGCTCACTTAAACGTTCTCAGTGTGAGACACTTGGAGAATCTGCTCATACATAAAGTATTGTGAAAACGTTCCTATCTACAAACAAAAACGATGACCTGTGCCAAACTACGGAGAGGATTTAAAAATCAATTTGGTAGTTTAGTTTAAAGAAACAGTTTATCTCGAAATTAAGTGGGTTATCAGCTACATGATTCGTAGGCTTTTCTAGCAGTAGAGAAAGGTTGAAGTACTTTGATCTGAATTGTTTTTCCTGTGACTTCAAGTGGCAACTTTTTGCAGCTCAGGTTGCCATAGAAGATAAGAGAAAGGCATATCGGGTCCTCTTCATTGCTCAAGTCAGATCCAGTGACATCCATTATCCAGAGACCTGGTGATTTCATGTTGACGTCAGACACTTTAGGACTAAGAGTCAATCTTCTACCTTTAAAAATTATCAAAGAGAAAGGAAAGATGACAGCATGGGAGAATGGCATAATCTAGCAGGACTGTAGCCTTTGCAGCACACGAGCAAAGCTCTTTTTGCAGGTTTTGTTGTATCTATAGCAACTGTTCACTAAGAATAACACATCAGTTCCCCTCCTCTTTTTTTTTTTTTTTTTTTGCCAAGAATTTAACTGTTTGATGTTCTTTCTGTTTTTAAAATGTAGTTTCAAATGCATTTTATTGATGCCAATGTATTTTCCTTGTCATGTTTGGAAGCAATTTCTAAGAGAACATTCAGTTACCTTTTAGAGGTCTAAATAATTGTTCTTAAAAAAGCAATCAATGTTACTAAAACAAATTTATCATTTATAAGGACCAGGTATATGCAGCATGTAAACAAGTAATGCAAAATGAACAATTCTAACGAACTTCACTCATAACTGGATCTTATGTAGCAATATAATATGTGCTGTAATAGTGTGACTGACAGGTACTCTATAATAAACACATGAAATTATTTGCCAAATCCTCATAAGATCAATATTACGATCTCCCTCTCTTTTTCTTCATTAATTACTGCAATTCTTCATTTTCACACTGTTTTAAGCATTCTAGGGGAAATGAAAAAAATTAATGGAGAGCAACAGCCCAGAAAAATGTACTTTCTACAACTCAGAAAAACTACACAGTGGAACACTTATATATCTATCACGGGTACCTTGTGTTTTTAAGGTGCCTTACTTCCTCTGGACAAAGTTTTGTAGCTCATTTCATTTGCATTGAATTGTTTTCACAGGATTAAAGGAAGAAATCTTTTACTAGTTCTGAATGACTAAAGGTCCTGATGTAAGCGTTCCTTTGCCAATTGCACCCAGGTTTAGATTTGCACAAATCATGGTGTAGTAGCAATTGTGAAATGTGCAGAAACTGAGCATACTAGAACTACTGCTGTGTTCTGTGGAATGATACCACAGGTAAAGATTAGGCTCATTTTACTGAAGTAACTTTCCTTTGGGCTTCAAATATTATCCTAAGCTAAAAACTGATGGATAAAATTTAACTGATTTATCCTCATAAGGTGCATATCCAAAGCTCTGCTCTATACCTCTCATTGCAATATGCTATATTTAATTTGGAAGGTAAGTGTTCAATACACAACACACAAACAAGATGGAATTATATTAACTTTGACCTTACCAGATGCGGCTTTGTTATAGCACTAAGATAAAACTGAAAATTCACATTTTTAAAAAAATAAAGGTACTATAGATATCTGAAAGAGCTATAGCCAAGTATAAATATGAACAGGCAGTTCAGTTTTGCAAAAGAACTTACCAAATGTTACAATCTCACAAACAGTCTCACATAAGCCCAAATGAGTATCAAGCCAGTTCCACAACGGAAAAACCCATTCTTTGTCTGAATCTTGTGATTCCTTGACTGTTACCATCTTGAGGTACATCCCCGCCCCATAGCCTTCTCCATCATGTCCTATGACTACTTTTTGCAAATGACTCAGAGAAACGGCTTCCACCAAAAAGGAATCCACCTGGAAAAAACAGGGAAATACTAAAATGGAATTTTAACCCAAATATGCTTGAACTTCAAGGAAAATGTGTGCCGGAATCCAGCTGAGAATTTGAAATTTATGCCTTTTTTTTTTTTTTTTGGTAGTATTTAACATATCATCTCATCTCTGAATCTAGGAAAGCACTATACCTAACGTTGACTCCTACGTTCACCATTAACAATGCCTTGTAACTTCATTTATTTTTTTGCCAATATGGATAATTGCATCAATCATTTCATATTACATCATAATGTATATACCACAACTGTCAGTTGTGATAAGATTTTGGTTCTAACCAAATTTCCATCTTTCAGAGTACTTCTATTTTCTAAAACTTATCATACAAACATAGATATATATTAATAGTTCTAAGGAAAAGTTACAAATCCAGAAAGATACCTTCTAAATTATTCCCAAATAGTCAGAAAAGCCTATCTTTTTGTTTACCTTACAGAATGAAAATACTAATTGTGGAAACAGCAAATGAAGAAAAAAGTAAACTATAAAAAAGAGGAAGTTAAGGTGAAAATGGAGAGGAAAAGACGAGATGGGAAAGGAAGCAGAATGGAGAAGGCACAGAAAGACAAAAGGGAAGTAAACTCAAGCAACAGTGGATAAGAATAGAGGCCACAAAAACAAGATAAGGAAAAATGTGAAATTCAAGGAAATTATATGCTCCACTAAATTTTTGCTTGTTTTGTAAGAAAACCAGGTGTTCTGTATAAGGACCAGCCTAGGGCTAAATGGTCCTGATGGTAGCTGGAAAGGTTAGAAAGTACTGAACAACTGGAGCTAAACAGCAACATCTAGGATTATAATTAACACCATAATTCCAATAAAACATTAATCCAATAGTAGGAATTTACTAAACTGGATGTCAGAGCAATTAAAAAGGAAAGATATTAGCAAAGTGATCTCTAAAAATATAGTACTAACCAAAGTCCTATGTGTTGCCCCTGCTACTTTTTAAATAAAAATATTGGAGAAGCAGATTTTCTGTGCTTTCATATGAAAAAAGACTAATTTTTTTCCTAATAATAGTCAGAACTCAACAGCAGATTGTGAGCAGAAATCATTATCTTTGTTAATTAAGATATTTTAGGAAATAAATCAGTGTATGAATATAAATTAAAATAATTACATTATATTATTATCTTCTGTATATAGGCATAGTTCTGAGAAATATGCAGAAATTAAATTTAGAAAGTCTCTCCCTTTGTTACTGATTCCACTTTTACCCTAACAACTGCTGTGGTACTTGTCTAATAAAATAATTTCACAGAAATCCAAGCCGCTCCTTGATGATGAACATTTTGGCAGTGAGTTTTTTCAAACTTCAGTGTTCAGTGAGTGAATTTCTCACAGGAAAGTCTAATTCACAAGAGAAGAATTCTATTGCTATTGATCATCTAGAAACACTGGGTTTATGTGTATTTTCTTCTCTAAGTGGAATTTTTTGTCTCTTTTCAAAAATTACTCATGAGATATTGAGTTGGCATTTCATGTGAGATTGTGATTTCAGGAAGATCACTGTCTGCAAAAGTCTCACAGAAATTTCTGTAACTACTTTTGAATCACTGGTTTTTTTAATTCTTTGGTACCTGTACTGTCATAAATTTGGAACAAAAGAAGTCAGAAGCATTATCATAGAGGTTCTCCCCAGTAATCAGCTTTGTATATGCTCAAGTGGAGCCTTTATTGTCATGTGGAGATGCTCTTGTAGAGAAATAAATAACACTGGCATTGTTCTACCGTGAATATCTGGAAGATAAATTCTGGGAACATTTCAGAATTCTTGCCCATCTCTGGCCAAATATATTCAGGGCAGGTATTAAGTGACAACACAGTGCTGAACCCTGCATATGTAAAACTGCATTTTATTACCTTTACCTTATTTCTTTGAAATTTTTGTCCTCTTATTAAAGATGTATGAAGTTTCCTCACACCTGTATCTCCTCTTTTGCCATAAAGAGTGATATTAACATTTGCAAAAGTCCCCGCTCCCCAGCGGTCGCCAGTATGTACAGAGACAACATACTTATAGACTGTACAAAAAGAAAAAGAAATTAAAGCTAATTAAGTATGAAGTGTATTTAAAACAAACAGCAGCACAGAGCAAGATTACTGCTACCTTTTATTTCTGTAGATACCAAAAAATTTTCTATACAGTGATTGAAATGCTAAGCCCAGTGAAGAGTTTCCATTAATTTTCTTAGAAATTCGAAGGAAATCGGACTGGGACAATTTAGACTTTTGTAACTTAAGTCATTAAAATCTAAACAAATTCTGCCCAATTCTCTTTTACTGTGCAAGACTGGGAAAATGAGACATCAGAGTCAGTTCAGGGACTAACTAATTCAGTTATAAATTGAACGATCTTTGCAGTAAATAATAACCAGCACAGGTAAAAGAAGAAGCAGGTTATGCAAATTAGAACAACAGAGATAAATGTAACATAGCATCTGCATTTATGACACGACATATAAGTAGAAAAATTTAAAAAATGCACTTATTAACTTAAGGAAGGAAACGATAAACACTTTGCACTTCTGTATTGGTTCTGTATAAACTAACTTCTACAGTCAGACTCGATTTTCTTCTGATGAAGGTGTGAAAGCCTGAAAAAAGTTATTACTGGCTCAAAACAACTCTTTATGGGAAGGAGGTGGCAAATCAGATTCTGCAAGGTAGAATGGTGAGCAGCCCCCACACCCCACTTCTGGAGACCCTCTAGTGAGGCTTCCTGTCACTGGTACATCTGAAATCCTCACATCACATGCCCTGGAGCCCCTAACACAGATCCCACATGGCTGGCAGACCAAAAGCCCCACCCTGGGGGCAGAGAGGACAAAGGAGTCCAGATCAGATTAAAACACCACCATGAGGACTCAAAGTGGTCACGGCTGTATTGTCCTTGGATTTGTGGTAGCTGGTTCTATCCTTGATATTTGGGTAACTTAAACCTGGATGAGTTGGAATTTGCTAAGTCAATGATTCATGAAATGCTTTATGTTGATTGAATGTTTACTTTAAGCTTCTGCCAAGTTCTATTATTTTGCAGTTTGCCAGTAAAACTGTGTTATTTTGACCTCCTGAAAATATTGTCATTTTTTTTCCCATGTGTGGCCTCAAGGTATAAAAGAACTTAAGGCCCTTTTAATGAATCAGTCCAGGGGACTTCTGGGGCCTTACATTTCTTTAGCATAAAACTTTGCTCATGGGGCAAGCCTGGGGTGTCACAGAAGAACATTAAATTGCACATATATTCATGCTCATACAAAAAGAATAACCAAAATTTTTCAAATGCCATTTTTAAAGTACAGTCCTCCTGAGTTAACATTTAACTAAAGTAATGATATTCTTTCTTTTAAGGTCATGAATAGGTTTGAGGTTTTCAGGGACTTTAGTTAGCAAAGCAGTCATGTCTCTAATTACTTTTATCTCATGTGTAACCGTTAACTTTTCTGAACAAATGCAGTGCTTCTATAAGTCTTCACATTCCAAGGGCATCTTTGAATATATTCTGAAACTCTCAGCATGGCAAAAAAAGTAGGAAAAAAACCAACCTTCTTTTGTAAAATGAGGCTTACTTCTGAAACCTATGTTAGTAAGTAAAGCTATTATAAGCTAAGTAAATCAATAGTAACTCTACAACAAGTCCTTTGAACATGTGCTTTTCTTTAAAAAGTGTAATTGCAGTATTAGATTTTTCACACTGAGAATCATGCAAAAGATTTAGCAACTGTAAAACTCAATATGCAAACTTAACTGGAAAATTAAAATTTCTTAAGTGGTCAGCATTCTTGCGGTGCATGTATGAAGGCAGTTGCAATAAAGTCACTGAAAATAAGAAATCCAGACAAAGCACTATATTATATCCTTGGCATTAGTTTATTTTCAATCCGTTAATTTACAGTGTTTGTATCTTCTCAGTGTTTTACCTGGTAAAGTTTTCTGGTCCTCGGTGACTGCAGGGAATTCTTTCACCAGCTCCTTGTCTTCTCCGTTAAGAGTGAGCCAGCAGTTACAGTCAAAGTTCAATCTTTGTTTTGTATGTAAATCTTCTAAGTGAAAAGACTCCAGATGCCAACCCTCAAAGGCTGGCACATCATCACAGCTGATTCGAATCTTGTATACATCTCCCAGATCTCCAGTCTCAACCTGCAACAAATAGCATGAAGAATATAATATCAAGGCTGGTTTTGTTACAGAGATTTTCCCGAATCCCTGTGTAGAATTCCTAAATTTAACATTAACCAGTTGAAAACTTGAACCCAAGGCTGGGATATGTGTGATGAGAGAATCAATCCTTCTTTTTTTTCTTTTCTTCATGGTATGATCATGGTTGAGATTTTTTTCCCCTTATCAGTATTATAAGCATGATACTTCATCTTTAGAGTGGGTTAAAGTTAAAATTAGAAAGATCTGTGCATTTAGACCCCTAAGACAAAAGCTAACATAAAGCTGTGACTCTACTGATTAAAGAGAGCATTAACTTACAATTAAAAATTCTAATATTGGCAGTCCAGTGAGGTATTAGTTTAATGATGATTACTGTGAGCCTAGAATCATAGAATAGTTTAGGTTGGAAAAGACCTTTTTGATCATCAAGTCCAGCCATTAACCCAGCAGTGCCAATCCCATTGCTGAACCATATCTCTGAGTGCCACATGTATGTGTCTTAAATACATCCAGGGATAGTGACCCAATGACTGCTGTGGGCAGTGAGTTCCAATGCTTGAAAACCCTTTGGTGAAGAAATTTTCAACAAATTTTAATTTTAGGTGAAGAAATTTAATAAAGTTTCAACTAAATTCTTATTTGCTAAATGATTTTGTTTAGAACGTGAAACTATAATCAATTATTTTTAAAAGAGAGGGGATACTTCTGAATAAAAATAAATCATGAATGTCACAGAAATAATTCTGTAGGACAACTCAGTCCTGTTCCCATACTGCATATGGGAAATTTAATGACTGTTTGCTGATTGTGGGTTTCTGTGAGATCTGGTTAAACCACCCAATCTAGAGATGAAGGAACTGAGAGGGTCAAACTGCAACAAAAGCTGATGATCTGCATGACATTAACCACCGCTTGATAAGTTTTCTAAACAGCAGGAAGTGGTGTGGCAACCTTTCACTGGTCAACTGCAAGAAAGACAGGGCAGAAAGTGATTTTTGAGTGAAACAATAAAGAACTGTTATTTTTAAAAGGTAACAATCATTTTTAAGAAGGATCAAATAAGGAAATGTTGCCAGTGGCCTTGTTTTTCTTCCATATTGACTTTTTTTTCCTCCCACACCAGCCACAACATAGGATTTGGTGACTTTCCAGGAAATAAATCCTTTGTGCACCCTATAGAAGCACAGTAAGAAACTGTAGCTAGTTTTACGCAGTCATGCCCTGGGTTTAGCAGGATCACCACAGTTCAGCTCCTAAAACAGGGCACAGACCTCCTAACATGAATTAATCTGTTTCTCAATATAGCTCTGAACATGACAGCCCTTCACTGCTGACCTCACTTGCTTAAAGCTACTTCACATGTATATGCACAGTAGACACATACACGTAGGGAAGTATCAGCTACATTATTCTTATTAGAGAGGAACTATATTAAAAAAACATGGTTTTGTCATTTGGGGAGAATTGGCCACCATCATTAATAACTGTTATGCAGATAAGAAAGAGTAAAACATCAGAGTATGAAGAGGAACAGTTAATGAAAATAAAGCAACCTGCCCAAACCATTTGACAGGAACTTGAACTGTTTATGACGTAGAACTTGAAGAGAGGGTCTTTGGTAAGAAGGATTTGCACTTGTTGACTTAAAAGATCCCTTCTAGTCTGAACTTCTTAAGGTAAGCATTAAAAGTGGTTGCCATGCCACTCCTGCAAATTTTCAAGATTCAAGGCATTGTTCTTTAAGGATGAGAGAAGAAATCCTTCTTATTTTCTATATAAGAACCCTGAGGCTGCATGGAAAATCTCAGCTCCTGAACTGCAACTCCGCAGTACTTGCAACAGCAATACAGCAGCAGTTTTACGCTCTAGAAGAGGGCACCAGACTTATCCTCTCTCTAAGCCTACCTTGTCCTGCCTGTCTGTATGCCCTCATGCTTACAGAACTTAAGCCTGTTGCCGACTTATCTCCACTGCTACAGTATGAAAAAGGAAATACGTGGGCAGAGTTACATGTCAAGATTTTTTTCATTCATGCTGTCCGTGTTGCAAAGGATATAATTAGCTATGTATCATTAGCTATGGTGGACTAAGTGGACTAATTCCTCGTAAAATATGCATTCCACCTTATTAAACTTAATGAGAATTATCTGAGTTCATTGAGAGGAGAGTGCACAAGTTCACCCATCTAAACAACGGTTCTTTCACAGGCAGCAAAATAATTGCTTCTTCTCTTTCAAACCAGACTAGAGACTTTCAAAATTACTTCCTGAAGATTTTCTTTCTTGTACATGGACCTCCACGACTTTATCACACAGCTACTCTAAATGCTGTGAAAAACTTATTCCATAAAACTCTGCGTTTGGGAGTTGCAAAAACATAGAAGTTGGTTATTTTTGTGTGACAGTGTAAGCTGTACCTCATATTTTACTTTGTCTTCTGCTACCCAAATTTGCAATTTTCTGGGTTTCTAAGTTGCCATAAATACATGTGCTAAAATCCTTGTAGGAAATGCATAGATGAGACATATAGGAAAATAATTTTGGAATACAAGACAGACTGTATTAAAAGCCACAATTGTCCTTTTTTCTTTTTCTAGAATCACAATTTCAATTAATTCTGTGACTGCCTTTGAACCAGCAAGCACCAATAATAATAAAGTTTATGATCCGTGGAATTAAACACCATTTTCAATTGGGTGTATTAGATATTTCCTCTTTTTTCATGGATTTGTTTTTCCCTCTACGGTTCTGTCCAGTATTAACCTTTTTGTTCAATTCCATCATTGTAACCCAGAGCTGCCATCGCATCATTCTTCTAATCCATTTCTGAGCAATTTAATACCATCAGTTTTCCTTTGGAATATGATCTCCTATCTTTGATCCCATAATTAGCTTTTTCCTCCATTGATGTCTATTAATTGATGTAACATGAACTTAGATAATCCATCACAAAGTCTATACTCAGTGAATATCCTTATTTTAAAATTGTAGAACGTTTGCAAGAGAACATTTTATCTTGTTCATTATTATAATTTCCTAATTAAATTTTCCACACTTATTTCTTCTAAACAGTTTTATGTAATATTCAGAACTTGAAATCCTAGCTGTGTTGGATGTGATTTGTCATAAACAACGCAATATTTTTTCCATGACTTGACTGAAGGGACATGGTTCCTGCAATCAGGAGGAGGCTCTGACATAGCCACTGGACTTTTGAAGTTCCCAGATGGTATTGACAAAAATGACTAGAGAATTTCATAATATTTTAAATCTTTTGGTTTTGACTCACACAAGGCTTCTCAAAATCATCATGTCTAATGTAATTAAAGATTTGTAAATTTTACTGTTTGGGGGCACATTTCAATTAATTATTTTCTTGTTAAAAAAAGAGACAAAATATACATAAATTATTCTAGTTAATAATGTGTGGTCAAACAGTCCTAAAATTCAGTTCAACAGCCTTCTACCATATACTCCAGAAATCTTGCTGCTTGTAGTTTGGAGCATCATCTCATACTGTGTAAAACACGTGGAATATTGTATTATGTGATTTGAAACTTTCTATCACCCTCAAGGTCCTTAACAAAAAATGCCTTCCGTATTCATTGTGTATTTACAAACAGTCCTATTTGCAGAGCTCTACTGCTCATTTTGTACTACCTGGGCTAGTGTTTTGGAGGTAGTTTTCACCATCTGCCAGTGTCTTTGCATTTTATGATTCCCTGGACAAGAGAATGTGCACAATACCCTAGGACACTCCAAAGGCATGCTCTGATGAGCGACCAAGAAACACAGATGACTGGGAGAAGAATCTATATACTTTACAATTCTACTTATGCCATGTGAAATCAACAATCGATTCCTATATCAGCAGACTATCGAAAAAAAAATCTACTACTGCACTGGTTTCTTGCCATTCTATCTTTAATGCTAGAACTCCCATCAGATTTCAAAACATAGACACATTCAACTACTTCTCAATTTATTTTTTAAAATTCATATTTTCTAATTAAATTTATTCTTATTTAAGCAGCTCAAACACTATACTACAGATTTCTGAAGCCACTGAAATCCAACTGTACCTAATATCATGCTGCTATTTTCCCTTTTTTAATTTATTCTCTATGCTTGCTATGTGCAATTAAGCCACACCTGTTCTTTCATAGGAGTTGGTTGGACATGTTTTGGATGGAATAATCATTCTGAATATCATGCACATCTGTGCACATACTTGTGTGAGAGCACCTGGAAATCAGGAATTTAAATGCCTTTTTGTCCTTGGTGTGCACTAAATGTATCTCTGAGAACAAAATTAAGCCTACTGTCAAAACTATGTGAGCCACTTTTAGCACATAACCTGTTGTTCTTTTTACTGCACTATATTGCTAAGGATGTTTGTCTAGGACCAGGATCCTGGGGGAGGTTAAAAGTTCATTTGCTCCTGCTTGTCGAAAAGCTGAATTCATGGCTTATCTTCCTTGTGATATCATGCTCATGTCTCCAGCCTGCTGCTACATTGAGAAAACATGAGCAAAGCTTCTACATAGCCTTAGTAAGAACAAAGAAAGGGAGAACTAAAAGAAACTAGGTTTATTAGCTGAACCGCCTAAAGAAGATATGAAGGTATTTGAGAAGATATCTGTGAATTCCCAAATGCCCCTTTATATCAGACCTCCTATTCTATAAGGTGCACTGTGAGCAACGTAGCAGATAATATTTCATGCATAGTAAATAATGCTTAAGTAGTATTAACTTCTTCATACTAAGCAATAAAAACAAGGACACCAACAGCTATGGGGAAAATACAGGCTTTAACCCAAAGCCAATCCAAAGCATGAACAAGCACTCCTAAAGCCACTGGATTGGAAGGGTGTGATGGATGAGGTACTGTGGTGCCCAGGATAGTAGGCTTGAAGGGATAACCATGACTGACACATAGCAATACTTATTTCTCATATTATGGCACACAGTCATTGAAATTAATAAGGAATACGTGCCTTTTGGGAAATTATCAACATGTTGGGTGCGGCAAAGGTCTGGTTTATGCACTTGCCACCTGATGTGGCTGCACTGTAGACAGATTCTGCCTCTACTGACCTCTTCAGTTTATGCTCATGGCATGGGAAGCTCATGTTGTTGCCCAGTGTGTTTCCTGTGTGTTTTCTGATAAGCAGCTTCTTTCTCATCTTTAAGAAATACCATTTATCTTTTTACTTACTCCCCATAAAGTTGCTAAATTGCTTTGGCTTGTTATTTAAACTAAAAATTCAGCCTGAATCAGGTCATTACAATGAAGCTTTGACATAATTTTCTAAATGTACTTTTGCTATTGTTTTCAGAATGTTTATTGAAGCCATTGAAAAGTCTTTCTGAGCTGTATAAAACTGACTTGAATTGCAAGCTATTTCTCTCATCTTACAGGCTAGAAACTCTAGTTCGTGCCGACTAACAGAGTTTGCAGTGACTTAGCCTAGAAAACAAGTACAGAATTTGAATATTAAAAAGATGTCTCATATGAATCCTCTCAAACAGCAGTGTGCCAGGTGTACAGGCAGTCAGGACTGTGTTAGGGTTGATTTTAACACTGGTCATTTAGAAGCTATTGCTTCAGAGTTCATCATACTTTGATATGCATGAATGCATTCTCCAGTGATTTATGATTATCCAGAAAAATCCTCTGCCTGCTGGCCTGAGAAACACAACTATCTTGGGGGGGAGTGGATAGTACTTTACAAAGACAGAAATAAAAGAAAGAAAAGCCCACTTAAGGCCCCTGGGAATACAGCCCAATCCTTCATCTTCCGCATTCTCAAATAATTGCATATTGCCTTTTGTATGAACTTCAACACAGGAATCCATAGAGAATGAGAAAAAATGCAAGATGAGCTGGTGAATGCAATAAATTACGTAAAAGGGTCTATTTTTCTCCATGATACATACCCTTGAAGGCACTGAAAATTCAAAAAGAGCACTGGAGCTGGTTATAGTAGAAGAGGACTACCAGCAGGAGATGACCTAAACTTATGTCATTCCATCTTTGCAAATAATTACACTATTTTTTACCAGACAATTGATATATATATATATATAATATTAGCTTTGTACACACACACACACACATATATATATTGCCTAGACAGCCATGTCATAGTAAGGTCCGTGTAGTTCTGTAAATTTTTGACTTACAATGAATTCATCGATTGCTCTGGGAAGAAAGCACACGTGTCCAGGGGCTTGTGGAGTAAGCAGAACCTCATCACTTTTGCCCTTTGAGCCATAAATCACAACGGTCCTTTTACACTCCCGTGGCTCTGGTGAATCTCCATATGTTTTAACTTGCACTCTCCATTGTTGTGCTAAACAAAACAAAAGATATTTTTAGTTCCAATATGTCAATTAAATATTTTTAGTATCTATAGTAGAGAGCAATTGTTGCTTTTGTTACTATTGCTACAAAGACTACCATGAACTTACATACCATTTAATAAAAATAGACTGATTCACATTCTTTCTCGGGAAGGAAAGTGCAAATTAGATTTGATAAACACAATACAATTGTTGAAGTGGGTACGCAACCAGACATTAACACGAAGGAAGCAGAAAAAAGACATTGCCTAGGTTGTTGTTGGGTTGGGTTTTTTGGGGGGTGGGAGTGTTTGCATTCTTAATAACAAAATAGTTGCTTTAACTGAAGTAATTATTTTAATAAATTTCAGTTATTGGAATGTTTTATGTAAAATGAAAAAGAAAACTAACATTTTGAAAGAATTGTATGCGATCCATTTGTAAAACTTGCTGGCTAATACACAAGTAGTTAATTTCAACTTTTTCCCTGCTTATTTATCAGATCACATTATTCCTTAGGGTTGAATACAAAATTTAGGAAGTTCTGAAGGATGTTTGCACTGACTGGACTTTTCAGAGATAATTTTTTGGTAAGCGACCTCTATTTGTAACAGTGTTAGAAGTCCAGAATCCAACCAAGAAGCTATTCCAGATATGGGAAAAATACAGTGTTGTAGATTAACAATATAGGTTAGGAAGTTACTTTAGTGCTTCAAGATAAATCATCCCCTGAATTCAAATGGTTTGTTGAAAAGACACTTGATCTAGTATAGCAAAACAGTAGAGGGAAATCAAAACCTTATGTTTATCCCGTGGCCACTACTTGAGATAATATGATAATTTGCTAATGGGATTAATATAAAAGAGAATTATTTCATGATTGTGTGTAAACATACAATACAATGTGTTGACAAAATACATTTTAGAATCATTTAATTAAAAAACAAATTGGACATGATTTTTTTTTTTCTTACAGTACTGTGTGCTTTTTTATACCTTTTGTTTTTCTCCTCCTGCTTGGAAATGGAGACTGGATGAAAGCCTGATCTGGTTTCCTTGATTTGTAATTCTCCCTTTTTTTCATGTCACTTTCTTTAGCTAATTCTGGTTTTCCCCTTTTCATAGAACCTGTTTCTGTGCTACATCTGACTGTTCCCTGACTCTTCTGGGCTCAGCTACAAAACAGCAGGCAAATACATATCGCACCGTCAGTCTTCTAACACACTAGCTGAAAGGATCCTTCCATCTGAACTTTTTTTTGAGGTCATTTCCAGCAATGAGTCAGATGTAGTATGTAGAAGATCCATACTTAGCCTAATGGGGAACTTTTGCTGTTTGATATGTGTGCCAGCTTTGAATTTTATCTCTTTGTGCCAGGTTGGCATGTGGTACTCTTCGGGGTGTCACACGTGGTGAAACTGAGCATGGTTTGAGCTTTTGCTGCTCCTGATCACTCTGAGGATTTATAAGAAGCTTCAGATTTTTACAAAGATGCACAACATAGTCCTGAATCTCTGTAGTGGTTTAACCGGGGCTGAGTGCCAGGGTCCCACTACAGCCACTCTCTCACTCCCCCTTGCCCAGCTATAGAGGAGAGAGAATATAACGAGAGGTTTCGTTATTCATGATAAGGACTACAACAAATTCTTTCTTAATCACCGTCACAGGCAAAACAAGACTCCACGCGGGAATAATAGTCAAGTTTATTACTAACAAGATCAGAGCTAAGAGTGAAAGACAATAAGAGATACCTTTTATCCCCCACCCCCTCCTTCTTACATCCAACCTATTCTCAAGGGAAAAGGCGAGGTGGGGGGGAGGTGTTGCTGTGGTCAGCTGCTGTTCTCAGACACTGCTTGGGGAGAAGAGTCCTTCCAGCCACATTCCATGGGGTCCCATCCCTCACAGGATACAGTTCCTCTCACAAACTGCTCCGGCGAGAGTCCATCCCATGGGCAGCAGCCCTTCACCCACAGCTGCCACATGGCTCACATTCCACAGGGTGCAGTCCCTCAGGCACAGGCTGCTCCAGCGTGGGCCCCATGAGCCACGCATCCTAACAGGAGAATCCTACTCCAACGTGGGCTCCTCTCCCCACAGGCTACAGTCCCCTGCCAGGACCCAGCTCCACTTTGGGTCTCCCACGGGCTACAGCCTTCCCCAGCATCCACCTGCTCCGGCGTGGCTCCTCCATGGGCTACAGGTGGATCTCTGCACTCCTGTGCTCCTCCATGGGCTGCAGGGGCACAGCTGCTTCACCATGGTCTGCACCATGGGCTGCAGCTGGATCTCAGCTCCGGCGCCAGGAGCATCTCCTGCCCCTCCTTCTCCACTGACCTTGGTGTCTGCGTTGTTGCTCACAGGCTCTCACCCTGCTCCTCTCCGGTAGCCATCTTTGTCTTCTACTACTTTTGTTTGTTCCTTCTTAAATATGTTATCACAGAGGCGTTCCTTCAACTACCAATTGGCCTGGCCTTGGTCAACAGAGAGGAAATTAATATAATTTTGCATCTCTATGTTTCTCAAATTAGCTTTTTTTTTTTCTTTCTCTTTGTAAGATCCTTCTGCTCCAGGAAAGAGTAAGCCCAAAATTAAGGGAAAGGCCAGATGCATAACTGCCTGTTCCCTCCTCAAAGAGGCAGGACATTCAAATAAGTTATTTCAGGCAAGGTGATTTATTTTAATTAACATCCACGATTATGTTTTTAATTATTATTTCAGAAGAAAGACTAAGACACCAGTTGGGAGTTTTCCAGAAAATAAATCAGTGGTTACAAATTTTAAGGCCTCTTAGCATCTGTGACTCTTTATTCTCCTACATTTACTTTTAATGTTTCTACAGTTTGGCAATTGAGCTAACAGAGACTGACTGCATTTTCTCTCAGTTCATCGAATCCATTTAACCTGCTCATGCCTGAATAAGAAAAAAAAATCTATTGTCTAATATTCTATTCATTTAGACAGCTACTTGACAAGGATCACTACATCAGCCAGGAGACTTATGCCACATATTTATTGTGTTCAGTGATTTCTATATCTTTCTAGGAGTGAAGTTCTGAAAATCAGATAGCTGGGCTGGAATAGGTTATTTTCCATGTTGCATATGTGTGGCCACATTAAGAAAGAGACTTTTCCCCAATGTCACTGAACTGTGTTAGCTCCCTTTCAGAGTGACGATTGTGTTAGTGTATTATTGTTCTTTTAGATTACATGTAAAGCCACAGCCATTTATGTTGACACGTTAGTATGAGAATCACTAAAATGATTAGTGGGAGGAAAAAAAAAAACATAATTCTGGAAAAAAACCTCAGAATTCTCTCTTTTCTATAATGATGAAACTAAGGATCTGGTCTCACATTACAGAGATCTACCCAGAGATATGTTAGAAGCAGGAGTCATCTGTTGACCTTCAGAAATTAAACAAGATCAGTCATAACAATTTCCTAAGAGAAATTCTTTTAATGACTAGTCTAGAACTGAAAGTTCCTTCAGTAAAAGTGTGAAAATCAAACCTGCAATAACTTCTGTACATAGCAAGCTGAGCATGGTAAAGCATAAAGTCAATATTTCATAATATAATTCAGAAAACTGAAAAAAGCAGGCTTATTTTTTCTCTCTCTCTCTTTTTTTTTTTTTTTTTTTTAATATAAGCAATTTATGTATTTTTAGAGGATTTCCAAAACTGTTCTTACAACACATTATTCCAGGGATTTTTTTACCCTGGTGATTTTTTGGTCTTAAGACCTAGAATGACATTCACACTTTGCTGGATGTAGAAGTTGCTTATTTCCTGGAGATTGTAGAAACTTATGTTGCCTTGAGGCAGAGCAGTCAGTCTGCTTAATTCTTTTTCTTAGGTATTTCTACCTCCATCCAGCAATACATACTGTCTACGCTTTTTAGGAGCAAGATCTTTCCATATAAAATTTGGGAATTCTATGATTATTCTCAGTCTATTAGGAAGTACTTGCAAGGAAGGGAATAATTTAAAAATAATATTAGTCATGGCAGAATTGACTGAATATTTTCTCTTATGAATTTTAGATATGCCTTAATACCAACAACCTTGCACAACACAAGAAGAGCCAAGAAAAACCTTTTAAATGAACTCTATTCATTGATATTGAACCATGCTTTATTTACCACCCACAAAACCGAAGGACACCCCACAGTAATCACATTACAGGAACCTAGCTTCTTTAACTGAATGCAGTGTGGACAGCATTGGAATGTACTGTTGTCTTGTCTCCTTACTTTGAGAGAAAATTCTTTTCTACGTGCAATACTCAATCTGCTTTGAGGAAGAAAAGGAAAATAAATAGAGAAAATAGGAGAAAGTAGTAAAATATCTCACCCAATGTAGGAAACTTCTAGAGAGTGATATGAAGTCCCATTCTCCCTCAAATCAGCTTCATCATTTGAGAGCAGAGAGCACCTATCTGCCTTCTCTATCAGGGCAATACACTTTCTCTTTTTACCTTGCATTAACTACATATGGAAGAATTAGAGGAATACAAATAAATCTATTCCTATGCCTTATTTGCCAGAGCCTCTCTGTAATCTATGAATGTAGAAAGGTTATTGAGAAAATTTGATATGGGCATGCTGCATTTTGGCATAATCCGTAGCCAGAAGCAGTCACAGGGATCTGGGATTTATGCTTCATTAAAGCTGGCATAATGCCAGCCTGCATGAAAAAGGACAAAGAGTCCTCAAGTAACCTACCTAGCAATGATGACTTTCAAAATCTACTCTTTGGCTAGGTAGTTGAAGAGGTTATCAGCCTCATCCAAAGCGAATGAGATTTCAGATTGACTTATAAAATATTTTGTTCTATAACCTTTGCCTTAGACATGACCTGTGGAAATGAAAATCGCCAAACAACACTGAATTACACCAATTAACTTTTTACAGTTTTCCTTGAACCTCAGTTACAGAGTGCAGCTCATGTAGAATATGAGCACATGAACGCCTAAAACTTTGGCTCCCTAACATCAGAACTGCTGCTTGCTTCTTATTCAGTATACATATATTATATGGAGAATTTTCACTTCCACTCTGAGTGGGACTGTTTATCACTACTCTACCATGTGAAATCTTCACAGCTACAGATGCTGGGAGAATATAAGGCATTACTTTTTTTTTAATTCCAAGGCTCTGCATCTCTGGTATGTTCTCAGGTTCTCACATCAGCTCTGACCTTGGTACTCTGTCACGATAGATTGATGCAGAACTGGGCACAAGATATCTGTCCAAACCTCTTGCGACTGTTACCATCCTATAAAGCTCAGCCATGCAAAGTCTATGGGATCACTAGTATGACAACACAAATTAAACTGTGAAAATCCTGAAATCAGTCCTGCTCAACATGTTTTCCACATATGGCATAAAAGTCCAATCTCACACCTCTCTCAATTCCTGACTGGAATGAGTCCCTGAGTAAAACAAAGATGGCTGAAGAGCAACTCAAGCTAAGCTATTGCACAGCTAATTGACAGATAACTTCCAAAAAATGTTCCCCTCCTTTGTAACTTCATTTTTCAGAACCTCTGACCTCAATGATCTCTAGGTTCTCCTGGACATCTTGACAGTGTGAGGTGCTAAAAGCTGATTAAGAATAAACCACTCCTTCCTCCTCATAACCAATATATTTTCTAACCACTGTTGACACTCACAGGCATTGAGCAGCCTGTGCATCTATGCCTGCTTATTACAACATAATGAAGAATGAAGCTGCACTGGAAAAAATTTTGAATTGGTAGTAAAATACGTCCCTTATCTCAACATAAGGTGAAACAGATACTATAGTTGCCTCTCTGAACCATGTATTTAGTAGAATACAATTCCAAGACACTCATGAAAATCAACCTTCACTGAGAGAAAGCCTTTACTTATCTGAATTCATCAGTCTCCTTTCATCAGAGTTATGTTACTGTGGAACAATAAAACTGTTGGATAAACTGTTTGATTGAATGCAAATGATTTCATTTTCACTGAAACTGGAATTAGATTAAGATCAAGACTCATACTACAGAATGGAAATCACTGTTTTAAGAGACAAATGCAAACACTACAATTTTTCCCATAAAATTCCCAGGCACATTTGTACAGAATAGCCATTTACAGCTAAATGTTCATAAAAATACCTGTGTCAGTCAGTTCCTCTTTTCTGGTTCAGAAGAAACACATAGGTATCTCAAATTTTAGACATCTGGGAGAAACTAGTGTATTACAGTGATGGGACTGTTAAGTATAAAAACAGAAAGCTGGGTGCATAGTCTTTTATTAATAATGCCTTTTTATTAATTCAAGCAGATTTAGTCAAATGAATGCATAGACTACATTTAGCTCCACTGAAGGATTTGGAGTTTAAGCTTGCATTATTTCTGGCTACTTTGGGATTTTGACCTGAAAATATTTCCACTGACACTTCACAACACATTTTTCAACTTGCTGATGTTTGCTAGGGGACCTGTCCCCAAGTATTACATGACAGTGACATTGGGGTAAACAAAACAACACTTGAATCTCTTCTCGGAGGAATTCCTTGTTGATTTCAGGGAAGAATAGTAGAAATATGAAGAAAATTATAAATTGTTTATATTTTTCTCAATTGCTTATCAAGGTCTAGTCTTCTCCGTAGACTGTTGCCAGTCAATTTGTCATTTTCTCTCTCAGCTGACATACAGCATAACACTTGTTCACATATTTCTCACAATACTGATTTGCAGGTTAAATTTAAGTGAAAACTATGATGTAGAAAACATTGCGTAGGAAAATACTCTTACCTTTAAAGAGTGTCTTTGTTGAACTGCCATCCTCTAAAATATGAACAGGAAAAATAATTGTGAACAAGACTTATTATCACTTTTCTTAAGTTATAGTCTTACCTGGAAGGGCTTTTCAGTAATAACAAGGCATTAAGTACATAACACAATTTAACAAAATACTTACTATTGGCAGTTAGCTCCCTCTCAGTTTTCCCATCATCCTGACATTCATCTAACCATCTTCCGTTGCAAAAACAAAAATAATAAGATTGACAAAAACTATTAGCATATTATATGTCAACTGGCTATTACCTTCTGTCTTCAATAGTATTTTTTTATACTTTGTTTATCAAATTGCACCTTGAAACTACTACCTAGGTCAAAGTTTCTTTCATGTATTTATCATAGTTTGCCTTACTTATATTAGAAGAATCTGGTTCAATCTGCTCCAGGCAAAGAGGAATTTTCATGATAGTTGTATGAACTACTGTAGTACTATACAAAATACCTTATAGGAAACCCCAATTATTTACTGGTTCAGAGATTCAGCTGTACATTTGAAGGGGTTATATAACTTGCAGTGGTTAGTTATATTAATTGTGCTTAAAATTATTCAAAAATCTACAGGTTTGGAAGCTTCTAAAACTTTTGCAGCTCTGCAGCAGTTAACTGGACTTCTCTTTTTACTTTTCTTTTTCATTGATGAATTTAAGAAGCTTTTCTACAACATCCTTTTACTACAAACATACATTCATACTCCTTCAGTTGATCCTCCTTGCTCAAATAAGAACACTTTGTAACATTCAACAATCTCACTTATTTAGAGAGAAATAAATACATGCTTGCTATCAGCTTCTATTCTATTGTCTCCATATTGATGTTGCATTTGTTTAAACCCAAGGATCCACAATATATTTTCTGCTTATATTTAACAAAATTCTATGAATAAATGTTTTACTCATGAAGTCTATACTCCACTGTCTTCAATTATTGCTGCAATAAATAGCTTGATAAACTTTTGAGACCTATCTTCTCATTCTGTCCTAAGAAAGAAAAGATCACTAGTACTTTCTAGAAACCAAAAGCAAACTTTAACACATTGGAAGCACACTCACACTGCAGGCAAACAATGACAGAACTCCTCTGATTCTGTATGCAAAGTCCTTATCCTTTCTATAAGATCTTAACAATTTCCTTTTATAAAAGCAGGCCTATGTCTTTGTTAGGAATCCCGCACTTCAAAGAAGTCCCATAAGTTCTCCTTGAATCTAAAGAATCAATTTTCTCATTCATCTGCACCATTTATAAAGCCTAATACCCACATATGAAAGCTAAAACGATAGCCTGATCATTCAAATAACAGTCCTAAAAAGAGCAAAAGGTTCTTATCTAGTGATTTCCAGGAACTCTGCAAAATGAAACCCTGTGGGATTTGTTGCAAACAGGTAGAATTTCTGTCTTTACTGATCCCTGAAGATTTTCAAGACTTAAGGCACAGTTCCCAAAATAACATGGAAATTATTTTAGGGATGTAACCCAAACTTATAAGTTCTGGAAACCACATTCTTCAATATGTAATTATCTGGATCTAAATTAAAATTCTTCAAATTATTTCTATTTTATTAAATATTCTTAAGTATAAATAACACATATGAATCCTTACTTCGCTCTATTGGCTTATTTTATGAGGTGGGTTTTTTCTGCTGTAACTGTATTATTCAAGTCAAATACTGCTAAAAGTTTGCAGTTGCCTCAGATAATAATAAAATTTGAAAGAATGGACTGCTTAGCAGTTGTTAGAATTGAGAAAGTTGAATATTTCCTAAATTTGGGCAAGTTAGCAAAATTTTAGACCTATTAAAATAGACTAGGAGAGATTTACTCTACTTTTAAGAGGAATTGTTAAAAATCTTTCCAAAGATTTCCAGGATATATATAATGATTTCTGTGACAAAGAAAATCAGTGCAGCTAGATCTTGGAATAGAACCAAAGCATCATCAAGTCCAACTGTTAGCCCAACATGACCTTGTTCACCACTGAACCATATCCCCAAGTGCCCCATCAACACATCTTCTAAATACCTCCAGGGATGGTGACTCCACCACTTTCTTGGGCAGCCTGTTCTAATGCTTAACAACCCTTTTGGTGAAAAACTTTCTCCTAATATTCTTTCTAAACTACCTTGGGCACAACTTGAGAGGCAATTTCCTCTCATCTTATAGCTTGTTACTGTTGGAAGAAGCGACCAACCTCCTCCTGGCTACAACCTCCTTTCAGGGAGTTGCTGGGAGCAATAAGGTCCCCACTGGGCCTCCTTTTCTCCAGGCTAAACAACCCTAGTACCCTCAACTTCTCATCACAGAACTTGTGTTCTAGACCCTTCAACAGCTTCATTGCCCTTCTCTGGACAAGCTGCAGCTTCTTCATGTCCTTTTTCTAGCAAGGGGCCCAGAACAGGACACAGGATTTGAGGTGCAGCCTCACCAGTGCTGAGTACAGGGGAATGATCACTTCCCCGATCCTGCTGGCCACACTATTTCTGCTACAAGCCAGGATGCCATTGGCTTTCTTGGCCACCTGGTCACACTGCTGGCTTATGCTTTGTTGACTGTGGACCAGCACCCCAGATCCTTGTCCATCAGGCAGCTTCTCAGCAACTCATCCCCAAGTCTGTAGCATTGCAGGGGGCTATTGTGACCCAAGTGCATCTTCCTCAGTACCCTTCTGTGAATCACATCTGTCCCCATGAACTTGTACGTGGCTAAGTGCTGCAGCATGGCCCTGACCATCTCCCTTGCATTGTGGGGGATTCATTCTGCTCCCCATCCCTTCCCTCTATCTCAGGGGGCTGACCAGCAGGAGATCTACTGGTTTTACTTTCAAAGGCTGAGGCAAAGAATGCATTCAGTGCCTCAGCCTTTGTTACTGAAGATTCTCTTTAAATTTCTTTTGATCCTGCTCTATTTTTTTTTTCTTTTACAGCAGTAGCCAGATTAATTCCTAGTTGTGTTTTGGCCCTTCTAGATTTCTCCCTGCATAACCTCGAAGCTGGATTCCTTGTAGCCTTGAGTTGCCTGCTCCTCCTGTCCAGCCAGGCAGGCCTTCTTCAATCTCAGCCTTGTCTTGCAGCATATGGCAATGGCCTGTTCCTGTGCCTTTAAGATTTCCTTTCCTGAAGAATGTCCAGTCTTCCTGGAATGCCCTCCAAGTGATTCTGTGAATCACTCCAGGATATCAAGGTGGCAGTTCTGCTGCCCCTCCTCCTTACTTTTCTGAGAGTTGAAAACTCTTATCATCTAATGATTTCTGTGCCAATTTGGCCTCCAACCATCACATCATCCACCAGTCCCTCTCTGTTCACAAACAGCAGGTCCAGCAGGCATCTTCCCTAGTAGGATCCTTCACCCGCTATATCAAGATGTTGATTTCTACAGACTCCAGGAACCTCCTAGACTCCTTCCTCTCTGCTGTGTTGTATTTGTATCAGACATAAGTCCCTCATGAGAACAAAGGCCAGCAATTGTGAGACTTTTCCCAGATGCTTATAGTGTATTTCATCTGTCTCTTCATCCTGGTTAGGTGTTCTATAACAGACTTCTACCATGACACCTGCCTTGTTGGCCTTCCTTCTGACTCTTGCCCGCAAACACTCAACCCTATCATCACCGTTATCAAGCCCTAAACAATCAAAACACTCCTTAACATGCAGGGCTATCCCATCACCTCCTCTTCTTTGCCTAACCCCACTGAAGAGTTTATCGTCATCCATTGCAGCACTCTACCTGTGTGAGTCATTACACCATGTTTCCATGATGGCACCTATGTAATTTCAGATCTTTATACACAATACTTCTCAAAAGATTGAGAACTAAAATCTTATTTAATTTCACATGGACTCTCTATAATTTAGATTAAACAAAAAGACCAATGCACCTTTCATCTTACAAAACGTTGGATTTGGGGCTTCTTGGCACTAGGCAACAACTTGCTCCTATGCCAAAGCAGTAACTTTTTCCTTGTCCTTGATCGCAAAATTTTGCACCCCTTGTATGATGAAAAACTCTGAGGCATTGCTCATACACCTAGGTTGTGTGCACGTATCCATTCTGCAATTTTTTTCATTACATTGCTGGCAGGCAACAAATTCTTTCTCTCCATGAATGGCATACCTATTACAAGGAAATACAACCTCCTGAGCTTCCTCTCCTTCTTTATGTTTGATGACGATCTTATCCAGGAACCATCCATTGCCTGTGTTGAAATGACAAAAGTTTATCATGTGAAATCATGCTTTGTTTTTGGTTTGGTTTTTTTAATAAATTTTAAGGAAAAAAGCACAGATCATCTCTTTCTAGCAGAAACACGGATCATATTAAGATGGATCTCAACTAAATAGATAAGATATATTAACAGAATGAAAGCTTTATTATTTTGTGTCTCTGCCTTACTCTTTTTTAATGTTAAGAAAGATGACATTTTTCCCCTAGAGAGGAATATATGCATACATCTCTGAACTGTCAAAACTCTTCACATCCCAGACTATACCTTTTGATTCCTTGTAATGTTGGGGCAAATATATTTATGCCAGTAATCGAGTTTGTATGGATGCTTGAAATTTTTTCCTCTGTGAGTAAACTCCTTATTGCATATATAAAAATATTAATTAAAAAATCTTTAAAACTAATGCTCTCAAGCAAATGGAGTGGGACTGCAGTCTTGGAGGGGCTTTGTATGTCTAGGTGCCAGTAACCACAAAACTCAGCATCCAAGGATCCAAGGCCAGAAACCAGATAGACTGAGTGCCAAAGGCCAGCTATTGGAGGCCATACATATCCATACTGTTTATATTTTTTCACATGTAACATTTTACATGTAACATTGATGAACTATTATTCTGGTCAGCTAGAGAGGGTAACAAAATAAGGCCATTGGTACTGTTTGTGTAGGGGCCGAGTTCCTGTCTGTTGACCTGTGTGACTGACCATGTGCATATGTGTATCTGTTTTATAAATGTGTTTGTGTGCACATCTACTGGGAACATATACTCAAGCCTTGCTGTTAATGCAGCCAGCAGGCATGAAACTGTGCAACCTCACTTCTGGTGGGTTGCTGAATTCATCCTCTCCCTAAAAGCACTGGTGTATCTATGCTAATCTTCTAGATCACTTCCAATAACCATCCTAATGACTGATATAGTTCTCCTTGCGATGCCCTTCTCAAATATTCTGTTTTCATCAAGCCTGCATCACTCACAACTTGTCATATTGCTTGCAAGGTTTTGCCTGACTCATACCATTACCTATCAGTACATCGTAGCAAAGCAGCATGAGGAATGTTTTGGTCAGAAGAAATGATCATCCTATTTATTCTCATGGTTTGCCTCTCTGCCTGCGTCTGTCTGTAAGTCCCTAGAAGACAGCAGTTTCTGTCACACAGGAAGGGCATGCCCAGGCAATGCACGGAGAAGAATGGCATTTCCCTTCAGGATTTCCGGCCCAGGGCATATTAGGACACTCTGTAAGCTGCTTCTGTCACCCTCTTGCACCTCAGTGCTCTTTCACTGGAAAATGAAATTCCATTTCATTGGAAAGTAATCTGGCCTGGCCAAGATTCACTAGCAATCAGGCAGGTCAATTTGAAAAAGGCCAAAAAAGATGAAAGGCAAAAATTGTGTAAATGTACAGGTGTGTATGGAAGGTTTCTATGGAGTGGAAGCTTCTTTCCGAAGGTAAGACTTATCACCTACTGACTCACATCAGACCAATGTACAAACCCTGCTCCCTGGAACAACATTCCTTTACTTTCCCCATTCACAGTGGCTGTGGGAGAAGATCTGTGCCCTGCAATCTAGGAGCCCTGAAGAAAACATATGTTCCAGGATCCTTTCAAGACAGTTTCCAAATCAAGACTAAGACATCTCTGCCCTGACATTTAGGCAAGTGATAGGATTAGAAAAGGAGGTGGCCCCACCCACCTCCAAAGGTACCCTCTTTCTTCTCTCTCAACTCTCAAAAGACTGAGTCTCTTGATAGCCTCGCTCCTGAGCTTTTCCAGCTCCCAGCTCCCCACTCACCTCAGCCCAGGCTAATGCGGGACTACATTTGGATACAGTTCAAAAGAGGTCTGTGAGATCTGTCTGCACTGAATAAAACGAACAATCACCTGAATTACTGAGACATTAAGTTTTGTTACAGACAGAATTCACTCCATTGTCCTGTTTAGGCAGCCCTCCAAACCCACAGATTGGAACTCCGGTGTCAAAGAACAGCTTGATCCCTTGATAAGGCCATACTGCCTATTAAAGCAGAGATGAAGGAAGAGAGCATGGTATGGTGTCCTGTGAAATAGAGGGAAGGTGGGCTCCACCATACTGCTTTCTGTATTATGTCTTGGGCTGCTAGGATGTGAAAGTCTCCAGTATGCAATCATCCATATTGCTGAAGGCAGAACACTCTAGAGAACTAGAGACACTAGACACAAGATTACACCCCATTCCAAGGCTGCACTATTAAGTCTATTTCTATAACAGTCGCAAGTGTGCTCAGACCCTTATGCAGTACAGACAGACAAGATGGGTGTTGCTTGAGGCCAGTTCAGAACAGAGTAGGGTAAAAGGGCCTTTCTAATCTGCTAACAATGTGACCCCAAACTGCTTTTAAAAACCTGCTTTTCACTTAGCTTCTTCCTAGATATTAATCTGAAAATATATTTTCAGTGTTTACATGTTCAGTGCTTTTAAATGCTAGCTTTCTCTTCATTTACATTATCACAGAGATGCACCTTTCAAGGGTCTGTTCCCAAAATTCATTTCATCACTCAATTGTCTCTTTTTTTCCTGAAAAACATACAAGCTGAATGCAATGTCACTCACTGGAACAGCTCCATATTAGCTTGCACAGATTAGATAAATAATTAAATCTTCTACTCTTGTCCCAAGTAGCAAGGACATTATACTAAAGCTACTCAACTTTTGTCTGGTAGAAAAGCAGCTGAATCTATCTTTAATTCCATTCTGGCCAGTTTTCACTGTTTGTCTAATGAAGGATTCTCTTACCAGTGTGAGCCACACTTTTGAAAGTTTTCTACATGCAAATAAATAGTGATTTCTTATAAATAACCTTGAAAACCGAGAGTGGAATGACACTATTTGACATTAAACTCGTGTCCTTGTTTTCTGTCCATTATACCACTGTTTTTCACCATCCCATCACACTGATCAGCCTGCAGGAAGACTTTTTATCACTGCAAGACCTTCTGTCACAGGGTGTAATATAAGCAAAGTGTATTTGGTTTAAAAAGGACTTGATAACAGATTGGTCTCTAGGAAGTTAAACCCTACCTGGACCAGCTCCATCATGGCTAATCAGAACTTTCTCCAAGTCTCCCAGAGAGACAGCCTTTATGTAGAAAATATCCATCTGTGGAACCATACAAGGAAAATGATAAAGGTATTGAACACAGCTATTGTTTTGACTATAACAGACTAGAATAGCTATTTTTTCCTCTCCTTTTCCTTTTTTCTGCAAAATGAACATTGTTGTTTTATATTGACCAGACAGGAGGGATTCTCTAAATCTTTCTGGGGTGAATAACACCCCAATTCCTTTGGCATGATGCAATGATTAGTTGCAAATAATTATTGTGTCATCTCAATATTACATTTTCTCGTTCTATCTGCCTCACTAAGAATGGAAAACATACTTAGGAACACTGATTTGGAACCTGATTCTAAAAATCCCAGTGATCTGCTCAGGAAGGCAAAAACACTATTGTAACATTTTACCTATATGTGCAATACAAATCACCAAGAATACTCAAATTGCACTGTCTAATGCTCTCAGTAAATAGTTGATAGAGCAGATAAAAATTATCCATCTGATGTAATTATGTAGGTAATTTTGAATAAATAAAATTGTAAATGCTCAAATAAATATTATAAATAAAAAGGTATTTACTAATTTGCTAGCCATAATTTACTCTTATTGAACAGAAGCAGCATTGTTTTTACTTCACCTGTCCATGTCGAAATTTTACATTATTATTCTTAGATCTGTGGAGCTTCCTTTTGCCAGCATCTCCTCTGGTCCCAATGAGGTTGATATAAACATTGGAATCTGTTTCAGCACCAAGTCTGGCGCCTGTGTATACATAGACCTCATACACCAACACTAGAAAAAGAAAAAACTTGAGATTATCCTTGTACTTTTTGGACAATTCTAAAGTTTCCTTATCAAAATTTTGCCTGAAGTATAGACTTTCAAGTTTCTAAGTAACAAGAGCTACCTGTGAATTTTTCATTTCTAGGTTCAAATGATTCAATTCTCTTCACAAAAATATGTAAGCACCAAGCTTAAAAAAACCCACATGATGATGGGCAATGCTATGCATTGCTCTGCAAAGCAACTCACCAAGTGTTCCCTAATGCTCTTTTTTCTTCTCTCACTCCCCACTGACTATTCATGATTTCAGAACGTCATTCGCAAAGTCTTTCTTTGGAGACCACTTAACTCTGCTCAAACAATAGCTAATTTTCACTGGTACCAAAGTATTTCCAACTTCTAGATGTGTGCAAAGCAATTATCTGTGGTATTAACCTTCATTTCATCTTAGAAGAAGAATAAAAGTTACAAATCCTAGTAGTTTTAGATTTTTACCTCACATACAAAGGTGGGCAAGTAAATGAATGGAGTCCCCTCATGTATAAAAATGAACAGTCATCTTGCTTTTGAAGGTTTCAACATTTGTCACTAGTGAACGACAACACTTACAAAACCATGTCTCAGTTAAAATATATTTACAACTTTTTAATGCCTCTCCTCCTAATCTAGACTGAAGTATTACACACAATAAACATACATGTCTTCAAAGCATTCTGGAATACAATTCAGAGATACTATTTTAATGTTTTCTACCACACTAATATTATCTTTATAATTATCCAAATATGAAAATTTATTTTTTAAAAAATATTTGTAGTGATCATACACTATTATATTTCATTTCAAGATTTTTAATGTGATTTTATAAAAAAACTCCAATTCTGTTTGCATTTTAATTGCAATTTTTCCATGCAGTGTTTCTATTCTAATCACAGCTGGTGATTTCTGCTGCTATGTAGTAGATCACAGAGGAGACTACTGTTTCATTAATGTGTAATTTCAAATAGTTCTTGGGAGTGAAGAAAGGTAATAGAAGCCCAAAGAAACACAATTAAACACTACTTTTAAGATGGAACTAAGATGAAAACAGAAAATGTAAACAAAATGCTTGAAACTCTGGACAATATTGTACAAAAACTAATTAAAATACTACTACTCTAACACCACCAAATGGCTAGTAGAATTTGACATTTCCATAAATTTTTTATTCACCGAGACAGGTTACAAAACTCAAACATCAGGTCATCCACCTTCACTGAAGAACAGCTATTTCTTATTCCAAGTGGAGAAGCCAAACAAGTAGTAAAATAATACTGCAAATAATTTAGGGAAAACAGTATATCAAAATATAGGAAAAATTTTGATGGATAGACTGTATGCTTAACCAAATCAGGATATTTCTTTTAAGTTACACACACAGAATTAGTAAGGTTGGAAGAGACCATGGAGATCATCAAGTCCAACCTTTACCTAGGTTAACAACCTACCCAACATCAGTCTAACATCTATACCATCTAAACCATTTAAACCATTTAAACCATCTAAACCATACCACTAAGTTCATCATCTAACCTATCCTTAAACACATCCAAGTTGTATAAAATCATCCTGAAGTGGCAAACACGGTGTCTCAAACTCTTTATCTCTATTACAGCAGTGACCCAAAATAGGAGTAGTGTTCCTTGATCAGTTTTATTATTTTCTGAAACTCCAAGCACGCATTGCAGTTCTCACATCCATGCCTTAATGTACCAACACAACCTGTGGCATATAGCTGATCTCAATATCACACACGCACACATCAATTAAAAAATTTGACAGAGCCTTATAAAAACTAGTTTCAGGGGTTTTAACAATAAAAAATCAGGCTAAAACTAATGGTAGATAAGAATAGCATGTAACAAAGATAAATGGATTTGATAATTAGTATAATTGAGCTATACATCCAAATTACATTTTATATCGTAACTGCTAGTATAATCACACAACTGGCCAAAGGGCAGAGAATAAGAGGTGGCAGCAAACTGTAACAGGAGATGTGCAACAAAGCAAAGAGCCACAATGATCATGAAGGGGGAAAATCTTTTGGAGTGCAAAAGGAGAAAGGTCACACTTCCAAAAAAAAATGCCAACAATTATATTAATCTGTGGACAGCCATTTTAGTAGCAGAGCTGTGCTACCAATGGAGCACGATGATGCAGACAGTAAAAGCAAGGACATATTCTCATGAAGTCTCTTCTATATTTTTACATTCTTATTTAATTTTCATTCTTAGTTTTGAAAATGAATAACATCTGTGGGACCTAAGTAAAGGGTATAAACAATTAGGACTTCTATCTGTACTACCTACAAATAATTTCCATGATAAAAAATTAAAAATTTAAGTAATTATGAGCACAACTGTAAAGCATATTGAAGGTTTTTTTTAAAAAAAAAAAGAAATCCTTTAACAATAAATGTTTACAAAAACAAAATACCAAAAAAATTCTTTAATTTCTTGAGGGAGGATACACAACAACAGAACAAGATATAATTGCAACACAATATAAAGATATTAACAGATAAATAAATTACAGTTTGTTTTATAGCACTGTGCATCTCTGTGGTAACCAGAGAGATGATAATGATCTAATCAAATACAGCTATTTCTACAAGCCTAAGTAAATCAGGCTGAGGTATGAAACATGCACATTTTGAAATTTAAAAACTGGAAAATATTTTCCATAGCTCCTTGTGTCTATATATGTCTCACTATCTGTAAAATGTTAGACCTGACATTTATTTAGGCTACACAATCTGCATTATTTATAAAGGAACCTTCTTTAAAAAAAAGACCAGTTTGTACTTCAAATTTTTCTACAAAGCAACTATACAGGCTACTATATTAGAAAAAATATATAAAGAATGTATATATCCCTTAACTAGTGTATACTCTCCAAAGTATTTCGAAGGAATCACACAAAAATTTAAACAAGGGAAATATTCTCCAAAAAACACTGCATGTATCTACTTACAACATGCCGCTATGGTGAAATGCTTCCACATTCACATAAACATTCGTTAAATAGGCTGTGGAGGTTAAGTATTTTCTGTATAAATGGAAACCTAGACACAGATCAGACTGAGAGGATACAAATTTTTCAAATTTTGACACGTAGTTCCTCTAAATTGCAAAGCAGCTACAAAAGGTGCTAGGGTTAATGACTGCTGAGCTAGAGATTACTTAAATACAAGAACAAAAAAGATGGTGTCTCTCTGTGACAGGTAAGACAAGGGACACCAAGTGTTTGATGAGCAAAGGGGCAATACAACCAAATCTGGAGAATGAACATACCCATAGAATGTACCCCTGAGACTCACTATATGTGAAATTTTTCTACTTGTAGCTTTCTGTACATTATACACAAAATGCAGGCTTGTATGTAGAGATTAAAATAAAAAGATTCTAGAAAATAAATTCAGTCTCTCTGATTCTGTTTTAATTTCTTTTCAGTAACTGACCTAAAAGGCTCCTGTTGCAGGCATGACTGAAATGGAGACATGCTTCACCGTAGGAAGAAAAAGCCATCTCAAAACTCTGAGAATTAGAACTCTATGGCTCAGTCTTCTATTCTGTAGTAGTAATTTCCTTTTACTATATGCTGATTCAATGAAACTACACCAACTGAAAAGCAGAGTGACAAAAACAGAGAGGTAGGACTATAAGATAACAGAAAAAAAAAAAAAAAGGAAAGGAAAAGTTTATATGACAAAACCAAGCTCTCAACAGAAGTCAGAAAACAGTGTTTCAGCATTATGAGGGACCTTTAGACTCACATCTAGACATCTGTCCAATGTGGAGCACATCAAAGTAATAGAAAAAACATCTTGGAAGACACAGTAAGAGGATTAATTAATACAGAATAGCAGGGGGAAAAAAATCTCAGCTAGTACTCAGTAAAAAAGAAAATGACCTTTCAGAAAATAAGTGATTGAAATCTTCAAATTGCTCATAGGGTAACTTTAGATAAGCTCTAAAATCAAACAGAAAACTCTACAACATGGATGCAATTGAAAACAGTTTAAAAAAGGAAAGTAAAATGTTTTCAGGAGGAGATGGAGAGCTTCTAAAAGGCAGACATTAAAGCAGTACAATAACTCTCTTAAAAAGTAGAATAAGAACTCTGTTAAAAAGTGACAGAACAAAATATATAAAAAAATACAAAAAATACTATAGGAGTCACTGAGCAGTCATGTACCAAATTTTTACTTGCTCAGTCTATAAAAATGCTACCACTGCTATCTCTTAAGATATTACCATGAGTCTTCAGGTGTTTTCTAAATCCCAGCTCCAGCTTTTGGTATCTATTGATAATATAAGAACATGAATTACCTTTGACAAAGAGGAGAGAGAAAAGAAGTTTCATTGGTTATGAAGAAAAGGTAACCTAAGGGCTTACTAATGGCAACAGAATGTGAGTTAAAGAAACATTTTTTCCAGACTTCTTATTCTGGGCACCTGAATCAGGGTTTCTGATATAGAAGATTAATATATTCCTCATCATTCACCATATGAGATAGTTTGGTCCCAGTTTGCAGGCACAGTATATAATTATATATTCCTTCTGAAGAAGCAATGTACAGAATTCAGTAACTCATGATATTTTCCTTTGGAAAATAAAGAGTAGGCAAATATCACAGGTTTCTTTGAATTAAAGACTGAAATTAATATTTTGATATGTTTTGGGAGAAGCAGGCAAACCTAAAAGAATTAAAGAATTTATTGCTGTGAATGAAAATGAAAGTTCTTACTGCAGAAATACTGTTCTTTTTCTGCTGACTTAGTATAAACTGCTGTCCCATTGTCAGGTCTTTTCAAAGTAATTCTACTGAAAAGTCATTATTTTAGAATTCTGTTCTGGTTAAGAGCAGATGAATTCAAGACAAATATACTTATCATTTATTACTCAAAATATATTGTGTTACAGCTGTTTGGGGCCAGTGACACAGCCTAGTCTGTGCCTGTGCCTGCGACAGCACATTAATTTGAATCGAGAAACAGAACCCCCTGAATGGCTCTCCTTCCTCTTTCCGGTGTGCAGCATGGAGTGGTTGTAGAGGAAAAAAATAGATTGGATGAAACTAAACTAGAAAATACATTCCAAGGACACAATGATGACAATCTTGCCACAAATTGCAGTCAGTCTGTGGGAACTTCCCTCTAAACTCACATAAAGAGGACCACTGGACACTTAACTAAGTGGATTTTTAGCACTAAGTGCTTTATCAAGCAAATCCACTCCCACCAGGCTGCTAGTGTAAACAGAAAACTTGGCCAAAGAGCACAAAACCTAGAGAGATATCAAATGATATACAACATTAAAATTGTCAAATTGTTTCTGTTCATTTGTCCCTTAATGATGGCACTCCAAGATAACAGAACAGTATTACACGGTACTGCTCCAGGTTCTGCCTTTTTTCCATATGACATGCTTGCTCGAATGAAATGGTCATTCTGACTCAATCTGTCAAACAGTGAGATTGAATCTCTGTGGTTTTATCCCTTAGCATTTACCACCCAGGTTTCACAAATAGTATTTGGCTTTTCTGTGACAGAAGGGTAAAGATATAGGCTGGTGCAGCACTAAGGCTAAAAGAGAACAAATTCTTAATGGCTGATAGTGGTTAAGAGGGACTATCTTCCTCAGAAGTGGTGCATATATTACTTGAAAAGGCGCAAACACAAAAACAATATCGGGTGAAGACATTCCAATTAAAATTCCAGTTCTCACTGTAATATCCACTAAATGCTATCTAATCTCCATTATTACAACTAGGAGCAACAGTTTAAAAAATATATACTCTTCATAACATGTAAGAAAATTATCACCTTTGGAAAATGCACTTGCTAGCCAATTTTACAATAGTAAAGAAAAGCTTGACTATTCACCCATGTAGTTGGTGCCTCCTGACTGATAAAACAGAGATAAAAATTTTGTAGAGATAATGCTTGTGTCACTACTATTTGCTTTGGTTGTCTTCTGCATTATTTCAGTCAGTGGGCACATTCTACCCTTTCTGTAGTTGCTTGCACATTTCTCCAAGTGGAAACGAATTTAAAATCTTTTTAACTGGAATTTTTCCTGCCTCAGTCTCAGTATTTTTCTTTTATCTCATATCAGTACAGTTATTCCTTTGATTAGGTGAACAAGAGCTGGACACATTTATACCCATTTATGCTCTCGATTGATGTTTATGTTCACATAAACATAACAGTGAGAAAATTCAACAGCTCTTGTATCATTTACCCCTTTAGATCAAAACATCAGCCATATCTGAAGACAATCCATGTTTGGATGTGTGATAACGGTCCACACATCTACACACATATATAGTCCCACTAGTGGAAATCCACCCTGGTCAGCCAGCCAAGAAAGTAGGATGAGGCTGTTGCTGCTGCGTATGTGTAACTACTCTGTGTGTTTGGGCTGCCTGTGCAGCTGGCTATGAAATGTGGTATATACATCTCTCGGTGTGCTGACCAGGAACACATTGCTTGTTGGACCTGGGGCCATGCACCTGTGTCACTTTCACCTACACTGAGCTGTCACATCTGGTCTGATTCCTCTAATATTCCTGTATTATAATACTGAGTCAAAAGCATTCAGAATAAAACTTCTATCTTATTTTCATTGAGTGACACTTGAGATGTACCCAGCTCAGGGCGTGATTCCTAATTTCTAATGCCTAACACTTAGAAAATTTTTCCTTTATTTTGTGCATCACAACGTAATTAGTGGATGTAACCATATCAAAAGAGAAACAACTAAACAATCCAATACTTTTAAATTTGGTAAATTAAAAATATCTGGAATGGCCAGGGGAAAAAAAAAGGAAAAACCAAACAAACAAAAAAACCCCAAACAAACAAAATACAAAAAAAAAAAAAACAAAAACAAACAAAAACACACACACATAAACCCAGGTTGGAGCAGACCTCCAGGGATCATCCAGTTCAACAGCGTGTTCATAATAGAAAAAAAAAAAAAAAAAAAAGGACCCACAACCCTGGAAGCCTTGGCAATATGGAAAAAATAAGAAAAGAAGGGAAGACAAAGGCAGGCATATTTTGGAGGGATAAAAAACCTGAGTTAGGAAAGGAAGTTGGGGCAGGTGTGATGGAGAAATTGAGAAAGAACTGAAATCATCATTTGGAATAGGAGACCAGATTAGCATCAATTTCTCAAAGCAGCTGAGGGACAGTCAGAAAAACTAGGAGAAGTTACCAAGGTAAGAAGTTTGTAAAAGAAGAATGTTCAGAGAGGAAGGTAAAAAAACCCTAAAAGATTCAGGAAATAAATTCAGATCTTAAAAAGAGACACTAGAGAAAAAGAAAGCCATGAAATTAAAAATCAGCTCCAAGGCTCTATATTGGTTACACAGTAGATTTTGAATGGGTAAAGGGAGAAAAAAGAAAAAGGAAAGAGCTACCCTTTCTTCTAATAGAGAAACTGAGCAATAAGGTAAGTGTTAAAGAATATAAATTTTAAAAAATATAGCTTCTGTCCTTAGTTTATATTGGTTCTTTTTGTTTAATTTTTCCAGCACATTATTTTATAGTTAAGCAAATCTAATATGACCAGAAGATGATAGAATTAAAAGTACTGATTGAATTAAAAGTATCAGATCATCGTTAAATAATTAGCAGTACATCATTTCTTCTGCTGGAGAAAGTGTCTTGATGTGGTTTGTCCAGTACTTGTAAGCAAATAGTTTTTAAATGGCAAATGCAAATGGATAGTGTTTCATTTGCCTGTTCTTGAGAAAATAAATAAGAAATCCTTTGGACTCCTTTCTGAGTTTATATTGATGGTCAATTTAAATATGTCTAAAATCAATAATCCATTAGTAAAACTCAAGACTTCAAAATTCTTTCTAACATATCTTTTCTTACATACTTGAGATATATATTTTAATTAAGATAATATTCCTGCAAATACAAGGAAATATGCAGTGATATAACAATGAAAGAATGAATAAATGTGCTCTTTTAAACATATTCCAAATCTTTGGTAGACCTGACTTGCTTATTCACATAGAAGTACATAATTGGAGTGTACCAGAATATTAGTAATTTTCTAGGAATGGCTATTTCAGACTGCATAATGCATATTTGAATTATTGATGTTGAATTGATTGTTCATACAACTTAATTGCTTTCTGTACCATTTTCCTATTGCACCAGTATACAACATACACATGTCACTGTGAGTGTATTATAGTACTGTGGTACATGTTAATGACCATAGGGCGTGGTTTATCCTGATCAGTCCTATTTTTTGAAATCTCATTGAAGTAAATAAATAGTTTGCAGAATAATTAAAAAAAAAAAAAAAAAAAAAGAAAAGAAAAAAGAGCAGAGTGGAAATACGAGCTGGCTCATACATGTTTCTCAGCATCTTCTGACCTTTGTAATAAAACATTCACACATTCCAGTTTTAATGATTTTTTTTTCCGAGAATTACACTCTTTTGGCTTAAGCATTTTCACTTCTTTGCTAGTCTTTTCTGAAATGATTTGATTGTCACTAAGTGCATGATGACTTTTTTTTTATGTTGAATCACTAATTCCTTGCAAAATTCATTGCATCAGTTTGAATCCAATTTGCTGAATGGTACCACCTACCTATGTAAAACCTACCACTCTCAGACATTATTGCCCATAGCTGCATCACTCTCATTCTATTAATGTAAAGAGAGTTCTATTTAAAAAATAAAAAGAATCACAGTAAGTGATTATGCCAAATCCCTATTCCCTCATAAAGGCTCAGGACTTTTTAAATAATAACCTTATATGATGGGCTATTTCCCACTTCACTTCAAGAGAACAAAGTGCATCGAAGCTATTGGAATCTCTGAAGTACCAAAGTGTCACCCTGCAGATAACAATTCCTGTGTGAATAGCTGTGTCTTGAGCCTGATTTGAAAAGCACATGTATGATGATTCAGCTCACAGATTTCTGGCAAAGAATATTTTATGCAAGATATGAAAGGATGATATAAAACTTGCTAAAAGGAGTCGGATATCACATGGCATTACATACCTTGATATGCCTTGATTTCTTGCTCATTGCCAGAGCAGCATTTGCCAATGATGAACGGGCACTCAGAGAGATCAAAAATTTTATAGGGGTAAGATCCACTGGCCACAGCTATTATTCTGATTTTGGGAAGGAAATGAGTGGGATAAAATTATCACTTTTTACTTCTGTGGAGCTGGAAAGTATCTGAAAGGGATTGTTTCATGCCTATGCTGCCTTTTGGCCAGTCTGCCTTGGAAGAAACATGAAAAGCTGTCATATACTCAGAGGATATGGCTAGTGAACACATAATCTACAATACTGAGCACGTACATGGCAAAAGCTCCTTTACAGGGTTTCTTATTGCCACTTCTCTCCACGTATCACCGTCATCCTTGTCTTCCGCAAGCCAGCATTCTACGGGGAGACAAATCTCTTCATCAGAAAGAGGGACTACTCTTTCAAGTCTGATTTCCTTCAGGTACCAGCTGGGATCATTTCCAGTATTGTCATGCCCAACGCGGATTTTATATAGCTGCCCAAGATCTCTGATATTAATCTGTAATGAAAACAAGTCCAGATTTAATAACAAATTACAATGTTGCCTTTTAGCCTTCTTTCTTATATTGGGAATGTAAGCTAAATCTGCAGCTAACATAGAGTAATGATTTTTTTAGAGAATGAAGCCTTCATATAACCCTAGAACAATCGAGCAGAAGCCTATGGAGTAGTCTGCAAGTGTAATTTTATTTACTTCAGCACTGTATTATTTAAAGTGACTAAAAGACTCAGACAATCCAGTCTATTTTCAGACCTCTTCACGGAGTCCAGTTTCTAGTGTTATAATGTAAATCTCTATTTCTAGACAAATACTTTAACAGGCAGATATAAGTTCAGTCATTGCTTCATGAAATAGTATATTTGGAGTACATACTGTTACAATCAGCAGAACCCCATTAACTTTTCCTACCACTTATCAGTCTGCTAGTTTTATCTTTGACTTCTCTTTTTATGTGTGTCGATCAGGGTTAACTGTTTCTATAAGTGCTCATGCTACAATGCATCAAATTTAAACAATAAAACATGACTATGTCATATTGAATATTGCAGCCTTGAAATAAGAGCCACTATGTTTTGGGTAGCAGAATTTTTTTTGCAATGCTGATGGCAGGAGCATAATGCTGATGGCAGGTAAGCATAAAAGCAGGGTTAACCACTTTCACTTTCAGTGTTTGAAAGCTCGTATATTTGGGAAAAAAATCACTGGGAATAAAAGAACAAAAATGTTGCTTCTTTTACCATTATACCAATTTTATACTTTCTCATATCAAAACAAAAACAAACAGAAAACAGATTGACAGTTAACACCAACATTGTCCCAGTAGTCCCAATCACCAAAAAGGATTAACTAAGGTCTGTGTTTGAAGGTCCATTGTGTCTGTACTGGATGGTAATATTAACATCTGTCCAAGAGTGGGAGTTTCCCCTTCAATGTTCTTTATATAGGAAGATTACAAGGTAATGCTACTTGTCTCTGTGGATATGGGAAATGTCAGAGACATACCCCTTTCACTTTTTTGTCAAAATATTTTCTAAGGCAATGACCCAGGCTAGTGCCACATTGATATTTTTTGGTCACAAGGATCATCATCCTTGCATCCTTCAGGCAAGCCTGGCACAATGCAGTCTCACAGGGTGAGATCATGACACACATACTAGTATTATAAAGTCTGAACAGAGTCACACTAATGACCATAGTAGTAGGTTTTGCTATATTAAAACAGTATGTTAAAGATATGATAACTGAAGACATAATTATAGCATTAACGCAATAAAACCATGTACATCAAAAATATGCTGCTAATACTCACAGCAGAATTACAGCAACAGAAAAAAAACGCTCTGAAACTAGCCATAATTGTAGTCTGGACACAGGCTAAGTTGCCATAATAACCCTGTCACCCAGCTACAAAACAGAGACCTCTGCAGTTGGCAAGGGACTGCTAAGGTTGCCTTGCAAATAAATATAAAAACATATTAGACCTCTCACCCTTTACTGCAAACTGAATAAAATATTGTATTGGTGAACAACAAAGGTGGTACTCTCCAGAGATCCAGGCACTGGCTGCTATTTGTGATGCAGAAGTGCTAAGGGCAATTTAGTAAATAAAAAATTGAAACCTTGTGACCTCATGTCCGTGATTAAATTCTGGCATAACCCCTTTTGAAAAGGAAGCATCACAGCCATCTTTGTGTATAGTCATTAGCATGATTCTTGGTCAGGACCAGGAAACTGCCAAAGAGCCTCTGAAGCATCTAATTAGTCACTTGGATAAGAAGAAAACTGAAACTATTGATAAAGCAAATCCTGCATATTTATAGTACATATCAAATGAGTTTGCTCAAAAGTGTAGCTATAACTTCTTAATTACATTTATTTATCATATTATGCTAAAGTATTGGGGTTTTTACAGAAGGAAGTTGGAAGATATATTTCCAGGTGTATTCCCTTGCAATGATCAGGTTTTTCACAGCGCCTTCCAAACTGATCATCAACATTTCCAGGGATGAGGCATCTACCACCATTCTGGGTAACCTGCGTTACTCTCTGGGTTACCTGCGTTACTCTCTGGGTTGCAGCATTTCACCACTCTCCTTGTAAAAACCTCTTCCTTATATCTACTTTAAATCTACCCTCTTTTAGTTTAAAGCCATTAGCCCTTACTCTATCACAACAGGCCCTGTTAAAAACATCTGTCTCCATCTTTCTTATAATCGCAAAATTATAGAATTAGCAAGGTTGGAAGAGATCAAGATCATCTAGCATCACCATAATCATCCTTAAACCACATCTCCAAGTGCCACATCCAGGCACTTCCAGAGACAGTGATTCCATCGCCTCTCTGGATGACTTATTCCAACGCCTACTCACTCTTTCAGGAAAAAAAGTTTTTCATACATATAATCTGAATCTCCCCTGGTGTAACTTATAGCCTTTTCCTCTCATTGTTTCTCTTGAGACTGACCACCATCTCTCTATAACCTTTTTTCATGAAGTTGTAGAGAGCACTGAGAATCCTATTGGGAGACACTCTACTGAAGTCTAGGTAGACAATATCCATAGCCTTTTCCTCATCCACTATGTGGATCAGATTGAACAAGCAGGAGCTGCCTTTTAACAAACTCCTGTTGACTGAGCCTGATCCCTGTTTGTCCTGCACATGTCATGTGGTGGCACTAAGGGCGATATGCTCTTTGACCTTCCCTGGCAGCAAGATCAGGTTGACAGGCCTGTAGTTCCCAAGACAATCCTTCCAACTCTTCTGGTAGATGAGAGTTACATTAATTAATTTCCATAATCGTTTAGATACCGAAAGGCTGAAATAAGGTCTCCCAGAGCCTTTTCTTCTCCAGGCTGAACAGCCACAACTCTCTCAGCCTTTCTTCACAGGAGGGGTGCTATAGCCAAATGACCTCTTTTGTGGTCCTTCTCCTCCTGCTCTGGTCCAGCAGAACCATTTCCTTCTTATGCTCTGGGCCCCAGAGCTGCACACACAGTAGTCCACTGGGGTCTCATCAGAGCAGATTAGAGGGACAGAATCACCTCCCCCAACCTGTTGGCCACAAAGTAGCTGACCACTGGTTCAATCGAAGAAAAGAGATCACAAACATAAGCACATATAGGAGAGATGACCTATACTTCCCATCTCTCCCTAACATTTACACTTTAAAGAAGTTACAATATAACTCAATTAAGGCAGTTATGCCCATGTGCTACAGGGGAATTTGCCCAAAGCTTCAAGTCAAATATATTTGTTACTTTCAACTTAAGGGAAAAAGAGTATAAAGTGCTCTGGTCTACTTGACACAAATTAAAACTTTTTTGGAATGATCAGCTATATTGGACTCTCAGGTAATGGCATGTTTCTGAGACTGAAAAATTTAAAAAATCATTGAAAACACTGAACCAACATAATAATATGCTTATTAATACGCTTAATATTTTTGGTTAATATTTAGTTTCTGACTAGTTGGTTATGGGTGTTCTTGGGGGGGAAAAAATCATGTTTATTTTTGGGTAAAAATTAAGGCAAGAATGTCAATAGCAGAGAACAAATCAACTGTATATGATGTTCTGGAAGATATATTATACAATTACAAATTTAGTTTCAGTATCAGTTGCATTTTTGGAATAATTTATCTTGCTGTCATTTCAGATATCACACTGGTCTCTCAGTGGTATTGACTTGCTAACACATTAGTTTTCATCAATTGGAATCCTGTCAAATATATGTCAAATTTTGCTCTTTCACTGAAATGCAGAGGAAAATACTCTAATAGCACAGTAGAACTAATGATATTCTTTTGATGACATGAACGCTGTATCTTGAGGTTGCTTCTTCATTTCCTGTGTTGACTAAATTGCCTTGAACTTCTGCATCACTTGAACACAATCTGGCATCTAGAAATCTGCTTTCACAGACAGAACATTGTAAAAAATGCCATAGAAAAAAGTTGACTCTCTTGTCCTCTTAAACAACCTGCTTACAGAAAGCTTAGTCTATCTGTGCTATATTCCAGCACCACAGATGAAAAAGTAACATTCTATTTACTATGGAAACAGCCTTTCTGATAGAACTGCAATAAAACATCCAAAGAGGAAAGGACGGGTCCCAGGATTAAAGCATCATGCTGAAAATTAGGCACCTAGATTCTATTCCTGAATCTACTTTAGGCTTTCTGAGAAACACTGCATAATAAACAAGCCCTCTCTGCTTCACTTTCTCAACTATACAACATGGACAACATTTACATGTCTCTTCATATATTTTGAGAACCTCACAGAAAGACACAAGTCTAAAATTCTATAATCTTTTTCTAAAATTTTCTGTTCATTTTGGGTTAGTCTCTATTTTTCCATGACTCAAATGGTCATATTTTTGCTCAAGAATAATATGATTTCACTTACAGTCACCTGGTCTCTCATATAATCATGCAATTCTTGCACAACAACTAGAAGTTGCATTTGCGCAGGCAGAATAAGGGAAGAATAGCAACAACCTTCTCAGCAAATATGTTGTGACTCTACTGGAGAAGGTGATCAATGTCATGAAGACATTCCTCCACTACACTGTGACTGGATACTGCAGATACTCAAACCTCCTAAATGACAAGGATACACAGAGATAGAAGACTGATGTATCTTGAGACAGCTCTATACTGCCCTGAACAAACGTGTTAGGGTCATAGTGATTTACACCTGAGTACAGTAGTCCTTTGGACTGGCGAGTCCTGCCCAAAGCACATGGTCAAACAATTGCAGAGTCTCCAACATCTGTTTATTAAAAATACTAAAAATTGCCTTGCAAAGTGTCTTCCTGTAAATTCTTCATCTTGATATAGCAGTTTGGGCATGGATAGAAATTCAAAGTCAGGTTCAGTTCTGATAAGGCTTAGATCAGCTACATATGGAACAAAAAGACCTAAACCCAGAAGTAACAGAAAGACAGATATCTCATTGTGGTAAAGGAATCTGCATACCACAAACATAAGATACACTGATTTTCTTAGGTGTGGCCTGTTACAGAGATCTATAAATGCCAACCTTATGCTCTTTGCAGCAAAAGTTTACAATTCCTTTGTTGGTTGATTGCAAAACTCCTTCTGATGTATCAACCTTTTTGCATCACATTCTGTGGCAAGTTCTAAAGGGGAGGGATCTCATACAGACCTGGCTTTTATGACATACTGCCAGCACTTAATAACCTTAATAATACCGTTGTGACTACAATGATAGTGCTAATCCTATTATCTTTATAGCATTTTTCTTCACTGTTATAGGCAATAATACCAATACATCGTATTTTATAGTATCAGTACCTACATATGTTATTGAAAAAACTGCCCACCACTTTCAAAAGGGTCACGTTTTTAAACACAGCAGCTTTGCTTCACCCACAGTCATATTCGAAATGTTTGCAGGTAGTTAAACTAGACTGAGGTGCTTATCCATACACCAATACACTTTGCTCAGACATTAGGAGGAAGTTCTTTATAGCGAGAGTGATTGACAATTGGAATGGTCTGCCCAGGGAGGTGGTGGAGTCACCGTTCTGGAGGTCTTTAAGAAGAGACTGGATGTAGCACTGTCATGTGACATTTAGTGCTGTGACAAGGTGGTGTTTGGTCAAAGGTTAGACTTGATGATCTCAGAGGTCTTTTCCAGTCTAATTGCTTCTGATATTCGTCATGACTATTTATTTTTTTGTACCAGAATACAACTAAATTATCTTCTTACTAAAGGCAATAGGAACATTTTCATTAAATCATGCATTAGACAACTTGGCCTTACTTTTTGAAATTGAAGACTAACAAAGCTCATGTTTTACAATTTGTCTCTAAGCATAAATTGAAATCCAGGTTTATCAGCAAGAAGTTCCTCCTAAAGAGGATGCAAGGACTAAATTTTCATTCCATTTCTAATTGAGCTATGCAAACACACTTTTCAGTCCCTAGCATGTCTGTGATATTTTGAGTGGAGTCAGTATGACCTATTTTCATGTACTTAAGATGTTTAACTAAGTGAAAAGTGAAGTAACTTCCTTGTCTGAACAAGAAACAGTTCAGTAGAAAGATACTTCTAAAAGGATGGAAATAATATATGTAATTACTCCATTTCACTTTTATGTATCAGAGTTAGCAAAATAATGTCACTGCATTCCTGTTATACAGCAAGTATCCTGCAATCTTTTTGAGATAAACACAGGCTAGCAAGAAAATCATTTGGATAAATAAACATTTCAGAGGCAGCTGCACCAAAATTCCAATGTCTAACACATTCACTAGAGAATATGTTTGACAGACAGTTATTAATTTCATGTAAGGCCACTTCATTAACAGAATTTCAGAGAAGTCATGTACAGCAGCTGAATTCCCAAAAGATAGAAAAATCATTAGTTTAACTTCTACAGCATCTGCATACAATGAAGAAATTCATGGAAGTAGAAGATATTTTTTAATTGTGAGCATGCAGTTAATAACTGTTTCCAAAAATTTCATAACTAATGCAGCAGTATAGTACCCAGGGTCCTCTCATGGTGCTTGCGTTTTCCAGATGTCTGAATTCAACCAATTTGTTAATTGTGCCCAACAAACCTGACAGAGTTATACATTAACTCAAGAATTAGAGTATGACACAGGTGCTTTCAGAAACAGAACAGTCTCATGAAAAAGAGTGGATGTAGACTTTTAAGGAATAGGATTAAAGGCTACCCAAAAAAGCATTATTTTTTCCCACTTCATATTTGCTTTGGTCACAAAAATAAACTGGGTAAACAAATACTTCCCATTGCACAGTGGCAGTTAAACACTTTCTTTTCTAGTCCATTCAAGCCCTGAAAGAACTTTTCTCTTACTCCGTGCTTAATAAAATTATGCCAACACCAAGTGCATATCTGTCTATCTGCTCTATTCTGCAGTACGTACTGCATAATTACTGAACAAGAAGCACATACTCCCCTCTCCTATTCTGGATGAGTTGTGTTTTTCTCCAAGATTTCTTGTGAGCTCTTTGCAGTCCTTATATGTTGTTTCCTTGCAACAAACTAAATTTTGCTTAATGCACAGCCTGAAGTTGATGGAGATCATTTTACACACCTCTTTTCATCTCAGTAAGAGATAAGGTTCATCTCGTTATCATATGCATTTCACAGACAGAGACAATTTCAAGTGGTGTTAAATCCACAAGTATGACTCTTTTGTACTATCTTATGTGTATCTGACTAAGGACTCGATTTCTCCAAGTTTCATTCAACTGTTTCTGGACCTAAGTGTCTCTTACAGCAAACAGAGGCAGCTGGAAAATAGCAGGATACAAGCCTATGCCTAGCTTTTATGCATTTTCCATCCTTATGGTTAAGTGGGTGGATAGCTACATTAGAACTTGCGCTCCCTTTTGCAGTCTTCCCACTTTGGAAGGAACCTCACTAAACTCATTTCAGGTTTTTTTGTTTGAACAATGGGAGAAAAAACATGGAAATGGATTTATTTCAACCTATTTTTGCAATATTTCGTTTTCTCCTCACTGCTTCTCATTTCACCTCAGAGATCTCAGTTTTGACTGATGAAAGATTGAATATGAATGCAGGGTACAGGAATAAAAGACATGCAGTGAAACACAGCGAATTCTTAGAGACTGTAGGGTTGATTCTAATGAAAGGAGTTTTAATTATTCATGTATAGGTTATTTAAAATGACTGATAATTTTATTTAAACAGGAGGAAACCAAAATGAAAACCAACAGATAAACTTCCAAATTTAGCACCTTCATGCAATGCAGTACAGCATAAAGGTGCACCTAAGGAACAGAATTCTTTACAAACAAAGCACATGTAAATGGAAGGAAAAAGGCTAGTTTTAACATTTTAACAATCTCACCACAGAAACATTATTTATTAAGCTTTATGATCAAGAACCTATTCAAATATTAGTAGGAGCCCTGCTTTTCATTTGCCTATATTACTTTCTGATATTTGCCCTCATAGAGTGTAGCAGTATTTCTATAGATTGTTTCTACAGATGAGGAAACTTTAGGTCACGTAACTGGAGGTGGCACCAGCTTTACAAGTTAGAGAAATGGGCTCATGAAGTAAAATTCACACTCAGGATGGATTCCAGTTTCCAGTGTTCCCAAAGTATCTTGGATACTCCATGTTCCATACTTGCAAACATGAAACAACTACCTTCCTTACAAAGATAGCCACCAACTATAAAATACAACATAAGGTTAAAGCAAAGATTTTGAAGACTTCTTAGGGAGAATTCCAGCACTTCTAGTAGCTTAATGTAGTGTTATTTGGGATAAATTTGACAATATGATGAGACTGATGAGACCAACACTGCCCTAAAGAGATTGCAGAGCTGATAAAGGAGCAAACTCACAATGCAAAGCCTGGAAAATTTCTTGTAAATGTGGTGCTGAGTCCTGCCACTATCAATAAGGTGTGCAGTATTATTTTGGAAGCAGATCTACTTAACCAGCCAGTGCTTTTACTGGCTTCATTATTACCGGAACAGCAGAACTTCTACCCGAAGGTATGGAATTATTATGTATTGAAGTAATAAAAATTGAGAGATTGCAGCTGGCTTTTACAGAAGATAATAGGCTTACGGTCTTCTGCTTAGATCTCTTTGACACAGAAGGGAATATTTGGCATGACCAGACATTAAAAGAATGCTCATAAAAAGAATTTCTTTATTAAACAGTGTGTACACTCGTAAGAGATAATTTACCATGTTTCAAAGAATGAAGATGCAGAATACAGTGCTAATAATTCATAATATAATTAAAGATTCAGTGTCTTGAGCAGCTCAACATTCTGCCGAAATCGGTATTTTTGAAATACTGAGAAATACTCAGAGACTGTGATGACACCAGAGGAAAATGCAGGAAATGGATCACAGTTGTGATAAAAGCTGTAACTTATGGTAGATTGATATCCCTCTACTGGAGGAGGAATGACTCCCAACAGGGAAATAATGCCCTCAAAACTATGTCTGAATAGTAACAGAAGCAGAAAACCGTATCTTAGAAGAAGATTCTTGGAACACACAGGAACAATTACAGGGCAGAAAGGGAAATACATCAAATTTAAATTCTGAGGTTTTTTAACTTTCCCATATTGTGCAATGAGGATGGTGAAGGGGCTGGAGCACAAGCCCTATGAGGAGTGGCTGAGGGAGCTGGGGTTGTTCAGCCTGGAGAAGAGGAGGCTCAGGGGTGACCTTATTGCTGTCTATAACTACCTGAAAGGAGGTTGTAGTCAGGCGGGGGTCAGTCTCTTCTCTCAGGCTCCCAGTGACAGGACGAGAGGACACAGTCTTAGGCTGTGTCAGGGAAGGTTTAGGTTGGATATTTGGAGAAACTTTTTCACAGAGAGAGTGGTTTCCTTTTGGAATGGGCTTCCCAGGGAGGTGGTGGAGTCACTGTCCCTGGATGTATTTAAAGATAGGTTGGATGATGAACTTAAGTGGCATGGTTAGATGGTTTAGATGGTCTAGATGGTTTAGATGGTATATTGGTGTTAGATAGGTTGTTAAGTCAGGCAAAAGGTTGGACTTGATGATCTCTACGGTCTTTTCCAACCTTGTTAAATCTGTGTGTAATTCTGTGTGTATCCCTGACATACGCATCTGTAGGAAAAGTTGCTAAGCCTCAAGGGCAAATACTGTGCAATTTATACATGACTGTCTTATGAGAACCTAGAACCCAAGACTAGAGTCAGAAACAAAAACTCTCCCCATCACACGGCTGTAAATTACCTTCAGTGAACCCCATGTGCTAACATCATTCAGAGATCTTCAGGAGTAATAGATTTGTTACTATCCATGTATTACACCGGAGTGTGGCCAGTTTTTAATTTAATTTACACAACTCTTAATCAGAGATAGCCAAGGTTAATGAAGTTATACTGGCTTTATATAGCAATATAAGTAACATGAAGATCAAATTCTAGATGAGCAGTGAAATCTCAGGAGGATATAAAGGAGCACCAGTTGATTTACTCAAGCATTAATAACTGTCTTTAATCATTATTTTTTAGCCTTATTGATATTCATTATTTACTTTTAGGTATCCAACCTACTATGCAGTTAACTGTATTTTCTATCAGACTACTTCTTGATTTTTATTCAGACAATCCAGTATGGTTTTGTCTCTCTTTTTGTGGGACATTTCTCTGTCATTTTTTATGGTTGCATCTGTGATTGGAGGAATTTTGAAATTATATGGTAGTTTGATTTTTTTTGTGTGGAATGACTGTGCTTTATTTTTTCCATTATATTGTGCTGAACTCTTACAGCCCCCTGCATCAGTTAACACTTCCTTTAAAAAATAAAGGAGGTTATCTAGAGTTTCAATAGCCTTCAACAATGCAGCACATTTCTACTCAAAAAATTGCAAATCAAGGACTGTTTAGTCAAGACGGTCCCCAATGTACTTAATAGATTTAACTACTGTTATCAAAAGTAAGAGGCACTATACAATTTTTCTGCAGCTCCAAAAGTTTTAGAAGTATTGACATTATTATAGAATTCTCTCTGTGTTGGAAAACTGCAGCAAAGTGGTGAAATATTTGGAGAGCACAGCTTTCTTTTGGATTAACAAAAAACTTAGCTACATCATTAAATTGAGACATTTAAGAGAGAACGTATAGGAAAAGGAAACCAAAATACTTTATCTGTTCTTTTCTTTCTCTCCCCATTGATCGGCACTGACTGAAAGTTAAGCAAGTGCTTTTAAGAAACAATGGATGGACAGACACCTAGTCAACTTTGAAGCTTTAGTGATGTGGTTACACAAGAATTTACATGTTTGATTACAGTTAGATTTTTTAAAAGTTTTAAGTTGTACTTCTCAGTACAGATTAATCATACTTCAACTGCGCCAAACTGCTGCACCCTCCGGGCCTCTTACAGGCTTTCAGTGGCATCACCAAAGAAAAACATCAGGTACAAAGACCAAGGTACAGTGTAAAACACCTAAACTTCAGTGTTGATGTGGATAGAAACACATCATCAGAACTCTTGGAACTGATATCAATCTTGCTTTGATGGTGGAAGGATAAAAATGATGCTTTGGGATATACACTGCTCCTTCCAAAGAGAAAAAAAAAAACAAACAAACAAATGTTCTTGGTATTTTCATCAATGAACTGAATAAATGATTAAGAATTCATGTCAGACAGTATTAACCAGCTCAAAAAATATCCAAGAAGATCATCTGGACATAATGATTTGAAAAGGAATATTTAAACTTAGTTTTCAGGTAAACACTGATTTCACCTTCCTGTTTTGATATGATACAACCTCAAAACAGCATTATCTGCAAACTTTAGCCAAGTTGCTTTCTACTTAAATAAATGTAAGAGAGAGACCACCATTTACTCTATTCAGCGAGAATTTACTTAGACTTTTAAACTACAAAACAAAAACTTACAAAATCAGAGATACTTCTTGTCCCATGTCATTGATTCCCCTTCATCTGTTTATTATGCATAAAATATTTCAACCTAAATGACATATCACAGTTTCACAGTTTTAACTATTGCAACAGGTACAGTCCTGCCTGAGGAACTGCATGAACTGGGGGAAATTTCAAGAATTATGGGATCTTGTAGAAGTCCTGAGAAATTCATGTTCCTGAAGGACACCCTAGAGATTTTTTCATGAGTGAAATCTCGCCATTTGCTTGGAGAAGCAGGACAACACCAGTCTAAATCACATGAGTTAACATATTCTGTGTAATTTTACTTTAATCCCTAGCCATCTCCCCTTTCCTTCTTACTTTCTCTAAGAAAAGGTTTACACAACAGTGTGCTTCAGTGAAAGTCTGATGAAGTTCATGAAAGAATTTACAGCGGACACTTCAAAAGATGGATATGCAACACAAGCCATAATCAGAACTATCTTATTACATAAATGCAAAGACCATGCAAAGAAAGTTCTTTTAACCTCTTCAAATGGACAATATCTAGTGTAAACTAGCACATCAAGCAGATGCAAACACAAAACAGATTGTGACAGAGACAAAAATGCTTGATGCGGTTCTGGATACATTTGCTGATTCAAAAATTCACTATCATAAATGTCAGCCACTCCCTCAGTTACATTTATGATCCTTACATATTACTTTGAGTCCTTTTTATTACATCTATTATCTTATTTTGAGAAAAGCTATTTTCCATATGTTTTGAATTCTCTGATGTTTATATAACAGCCATGCTATACCTTAAATGTATCTTCACTGTTGGGATTAAACAGATGGTGTTTCCCAGATCCCAAAATAATGGGACCAGAAGCTTTGTTTTCTCCATAAGCATAAAGGGATACCGTTGCTGTTGTGCCAGCTGTTTCAAAATCCCCAGTGACTACAGTAATCTTCCAGTCTCCTTCTGTAAAGTAAAAAATAAAATCAAAACGCTGGTATAAGTGTTACTTATATGTAGCAATTTACTTGAAAGACATAAATAAAAACATAGTTTGGCCCAAAGACCATGACTACAATTCTGGAAAGACAAAACATTGAGCAAACACTACTTGAAGAAGTTGTTTATGGACGATCTAGGAGGTTTGCAGTGTACTAAAACTGGAAATACAGACAACAGAGCTCAGTGAGATTTCTAGTGAGAACCCTATGGGACAACACAGAAGAAGACCAATGTCTAGAATTTGGATTATGACAACACATATAATGAAGAAATGTATCAGGAAAATATCAAAGCGTGGCAATAAAGTACAATTTACTCTCATTTTATATTGATGTGACACATCAGCAGAGCTCCATTTGCCTGGATGAAGGCATGACATTGAGATAAGCATGTAAAAAAAGAGATATTCCAGATAATTCTTAACTAGATGAGGAGTCATTAGAAAATCATTTTATATAAAGCTCCCTGACACTATATCATCTCTGCTCCCGTACAATGTACACAAGTTATTTAAATATTCAAAAGCAGCTTAATATAAATCTTATTGTGAAAGAGAACAATTAATAATTGTAAAATCCATTTCTACATCTGAAAAGCTCGGATTGCATGCTTCTCCACACCCCATTGATTGCAGCTTTGTCTGCATGAAACAAGTTCCACTTAGTGACTTAGATTCATTCTGTGCAAGGCAAACAAATGAGAAAACAGCCCATAGTCATCTTATAAATAAATTCCATAGCATACACTGCAGTTTTATTAATAGAGGGCTGTCTAGTAATGCCTGGATGATTTAAATCTATTGTTTGACAGAAATATTTATTTTGGGCCAGCCCTATTATCCCTCAGTAATTTTCCCCTCCTGAAGACTGAACCGGAGCAGGAAGTTTGATCTTTTGTTTTTCCAAGTTATTTGAGGTCTGGCTGATGCCCAGTTTTGGAAGGTGTCAGATATTTAAATACTCATAAATACACAGATGGGAAATCAAAAAGCAGCTGCAGCTCATTTGGTCTGACCAATCAAACCTGGCCAGCAGATCAAGGGGAGAAATTCTCCCCCCTGTAGTCTGCTCTGATGAGACCCCACCTGGAATACTACACCCAGCTCTGAGATCCCCAACACAAGGAGGATGTGAGCCAGTCGAAACAGCTTCAGAGAAAGGCTAAGAAAATAATAAGGGTGTTAAAGCACCTCTCCTGTGAAGAAAGGTTGCTGTTCAGCTCGGAGAAGAGGAGGTCCCAGGCAGAGCTTATTGCAGGCTTTCAATATATTAAGAGGGCTTAAAAGAAAAGCAAAGAGTTTTTACAAGGACAAGTAGAGATGTGACAAGGGGGAGTGGCTTTAAATTGAAAGAGCGTAGAGTTACATAAGACATAAAGATGAAATTTTTTTTACTATAAGAATGGTAAGACCCTGGAACAGGTTACTCAAAGAAGCCGTGGATGTCCCACCTCAGGAATTGTCCAGCGCCAGGTTGGAAGGGGCTTTGAGCAACCTGGTCTAGTGGAAAAAGTCCTTGTTCCATGTAATGGGAGTGCACCTGATATCTTTAAAAAGCTCTTTCTACTCAAAACATTCTACAATTCTATAAAAGGGTCAGCCTCTAGCTAGTAAGAAAGTCTTTTGTGCCTTTGAAAATCTGCATCCTCACAACTTTCTATATAGACCCACTTTCTTGACAAAAGAACCACAGTATCAGACAACAAATGCACAAACATCAATTAGAAAAGTGAAAAATCACTAAACACCAAAAGTGGAAACAAAGAGCATAAGACAAGGACTCCCTGCTCTTTAGAAGATCTTGTTTACAAAAAAAGTCAGCCTCTTCCATTTTCAAACAATATAATATTAATTCCCTAAAGACAGAGTTAACTTTGAACATTTGGCTGGAAAATAAGGACTATTCCATTTACAAGTGCTTGTGAAGAATAGTACAGACAAAGGGTAAAATATGACCCACTACTCTGCATAAAAATCCAAAAATCATTCATAAAAAAATATTAATTTTAAAGCAGGGAAAATTTATTTTGTTTTGCACATGTTCATTGCCTGATTAATTGTGCCTGAAGTGTTTCTGGTGACCATTTCTATTGTATTATGTCCTCAAAATCTATCTTTTTTAACCAAGGGACCTAGGATATTATGCAGTTGCTACTCTTGAGACTACATTCTAGGTAGATCAACTCCTACTTCCCAAGGAAAATTTTGGTATCAATAAACTATTTTGCACACAATTATCACTCTGAAGGTAAAAAAAGGCAAGAAAACTTGCTAAAAAACATGATGAAAAAGAATTTTGGTTTGAAATCTTCTATACTTGAGGCTTTTTCTTTTTTTCTGGAAGCAGAAAGGACTTGTGTTTGAAGGACAATATTGGTATAGGAACACAGTCCTAAAATTTCTAATGTTTTTGATGCCATAAATCCTACTGTATTGCATGCTTCCAAATGGAAACTGAAAAGGGTAAGTATTAGAAAACATAAGTCTTGTTGTCATAAAAAAGTGGTGTTGTTCTGATGAGGTAGAATACCAAGAGTTTCTTAACGACTGAAGAGGAATACACATTGAGAGGAAAAGAATACATAAAAATTTGTAATGACATGACAGTCATTAAGAAGACATGGAGGAAAGGTGCAACACAAAACCAGGTATATTCCTAGGGATATCAGAAAGTGGTACCTTTCCAGACATTACTTTCTAGATATTTTCTTTATGTTTTTGTTTTCTAGAATATTACAATACATTAGAAAGTTCTATTCCCCATAAAAGTAAATTTGTTAAAAGGAAAAAGTTATATAAAATGAAAATAAGATATAATTAAAATCTTATGGGAAAAAAAAGTAAGCGAACAAAATCTCAGATCAACCACTAAACCAGGAATTGGAGCAGTCCCTCTAGGTGTAGAGTACACAATTTCAAGTCTCTTTCCTACTGTTCCATACTTTACCAAGTGTTCCAAACAAGATGCTATTTTTTGCATATGCTTTTGGCTGCCTAACTCTTATTGAGACATTTGCACAGCTTAAACAACATAGCAAAGAGACTCAGCTGTAGGTGCAGAAATGACTAAACAGACTGATTTGAAAGGAGGATGTCCTGCTGCAGAAAGGGTGGTCTGCCGAACAGCTAAAGCACAAAGAGTGATGAACAGATAGATAATTAATGTCTTCTGAAAAAAAGAAAAAAAAACAACAAAACATAGAAAAGGAGATGAGCAAAGATAATTTTGAATCAAAATAAAGCTTATAATAGAATGGGATTTGAATACAATTTGTAAAAAAAAGACACAAATGTTATTGCTAATCACTTGCTGTAGGAACACTGTATAAGACAAGGTATCTGGGTCTTCATGGATGTGTTGATTGATACAGTATTCTGAACAAATGTTTTCAAACTTTCTCCCAACGCTTTCTAAATCATTGTTCAACCTACAGCAAAAAATACTTCTCACAGCTGAGAAACTGTAACGTGCTATTAAGAATTTAATTTAATCTGCTGTGGTCGCAAGGACAGAAGACGCAACCAGAACAAACATGAAATCACAAGTAAAACAGAAAACAAAAACTAATGTTGAAAACAAAATTATATATAGCCTAGGAGAAAGAAACATGTTTTAAAATATTAACTATAAAAAATTAAGATAGATTGTCAATAAGTACTAGAGGAATAGGAATTTTACAAACAAGCAGAGAGAAAATTAATATTATAGAAAGAAAAATAACAGAATAAAAAGAAAGCATAAACAAAGCCATTTATTGTTTAAATTAAAATGTGAAGCTCAGAGTTTACTAAACTGTTCAGATAGTGTGCTGTAATTAATGTTTTAAAATAAATACAAATGGTAACAAATATGTAAAGCAATTAGTTCTGAAACAGAAAGTCTTCATTAAAAGCAGAAAACTAGAGCAGCATTTAACATTTCCTTCTCGCATTTTCAGCTGCTGATTTTTTTAAACTCTGCCAAAAACAAAATTAAAAGAAATCTGTTAATAGAGGATCTGTCTTTTAACATTAAAGAGAATTTTTGAAAGAAGAGATGAAAAAGACATCCTGCATTTTAGCTAATACAAGAGAAGTGTTTCTCATTCATTGCCTACTTACTTTCACACTATCACCTATAGCAGTTACCTAATGCAACACAAATTGTGCTCTCTCAGAAATAAAGGAGAGGAGGCTGCAAAATGGTTAAGTATGACGTTGACAGTGTAAATTCAGTCCAGATTTCTTCAGAGGAAAAACAATTACTAATTACTGTTCTTACTTCCATAAAGTTACAACAGATCTTACCTTGAGGGTGCAGTTCAATTTCCGAATGGATTATACCTTGGGACACAAATGGAAGCCACCTAAGAGAGAAAATAAGAAATAAGTAGGAATCAATTTTTTCTCCACTATATTACTATATAACTGAATGATCCACATCTGATTTTCCAAATGAATACATATAACAGCAAAGTGTCTCTAATTCTAAAATTTTAGTTGATTTTTTTTTTTTTTTTGAGGTAGGAAGCCAGGTTACTTTTCGGTAGAACTTCCATTAGGAAATTTTACCAATCCTTTTATAGAAAGGTAGCAACTACAGCTAGCAACAACAGCTGGTCTGCATTCAAATCTACTCCAGAGGAATCCTCTGTCTTATATTATATAATAAATGTTTAAAAACATGTTATTGACTGAAGAAAAATCTCAGCTTTAGAGGGTTTTATCAGGGTGACACAGCATCTTTATTCCTGTTTTTGAGGATGTAACACCAAGAGCTGTAAGAAACTGTTCATGGTTCTGTAACAAATTCATTAAAATCCAGACAAAATTACTAGGCAACCTGCATTTATTAAATATTGTTAATAAAATATTTATTCTAGGGCTTTGTCACATAGTCATATAATTTCTTTTCACTTCCTTCTTTTCTCTGGAATGATGCACATACCCATGAGATAGACTGCAAACTGGAAACTCCAAATGTAGGATTAGCATATTTTTCCAAACATGCAAAATTCAGTATTTATCAATTGTTTTAATAATAATAATAATAAGACAACCATAAAATAATTCTTGGTATAGCAACTGTCTCTCTAGCCATGTTGTTGTTCATAGAGAGAGCAAATGCTACTTCTGGATGGCAAATCTCTTTTCTTTCCCATTTAGAAATACACTTAATTTAGAACTTTTTTCTGTGCTTTAGCTTTCCTTCCTGAAAGATAAGTCACACTTACAGCACTGATCCTGTTAAGGCTGTACTCTTCAATCTACAAGCAACATGGACAAAATATAAGCGTTTAATCTTTGCTATGGACTGTACAGCAATCTGCTCTGGAACAGCATATGTTGTGTATTTAATGAAACTGCAAAATAATCTAAATTTGTTTTTCCCTGAAAAACCCACATTTAGTACAGCGGATGACATAATACTTTTAGTAACACGTGTTGAAGAATACTTAAAAATATTGTAAAAACTACCTTTCACAATTGAAAACATATTCTGAGTTGTTCTCAGCTTCTCTGACAATAATTTTATCACAGAACCAGTACTGGGACTTGGTATTAGCCTCACAGCGCAACAGCACCTTCTGCAGATTCCCAAGAGATACAGCTTCTACTTCAAAAACACTGATCTGGAAGACAGACAAGACAGCACTCCACAATTTGCCACCACTAAGGCAGAAGAACTGTTTAAAAAGCCTGGTTAACTATCACAATGCAAAAAGGTTCCCACTGGTTTTAATGACAGCTGGGCTGTATTCAAACAGTTTGGATCTGAAAAGTTAAATGATGTATGAGAGTAACTGAGAAAGCACAACTAAAATCCAGCTGCAGCAATAATCCCAAGTAAATTTTTTCAGCCATCATCCAAAACACTGCGCAGAACCCTTCAATATTGTTTCAATGTCTTGCTATTTATATCACTCTTCTCTAGGTAAGAATGAGTTAAAGTTGTTGTTTCCCTTGTTGATACTTATTCAAAATAGACTTTCTCATCCTTCTCACTTTCTTGATGTCACCTCCTCTATTTACATTTTATTCTACTGGAGGAAACTGAAATCTGACATGCCATTTTCCCCTTGTTATCCATTCAGGCTTGTGCTTATAGTTGGAAAAGATTGTTTTCACAGAAGCATGAAGCTGATCAGGTTCAGGCTGATAATTTTCTATCACAGTAAAAACCATACAGCTTTCTCTCTCTAAATGTAATGGTCCAGATCTCTCTTCTCAGTAAAAAGAAAATGAAGGAAAGAAATACCCTGGAAAATTCATATCTGTAAAGCTGGCAAATAGCAGAATTGAGACTACCTGTGCAACATTACGTATCCCTTGTGTATAGGTAATATATGATCATAAGCTATTCTCTCTGAAAGATTCCTGCCTCAAAGTGTGCACAGGAGACTGTAGATTTTCAGAATTTCTTTTTGTCTTCATTATCTTTATGACTCTATGCATTATTTACTGCAACCACCCAAAGAGCCCAGTGAAACAGAACTGATTTCCCCAGTGACTTCACCTTTGAACTTCTTCCACAACACCCCAGTTTTCAACAAATGCTAAATCTGTTTTTTTGAAAGGCCATCTGCATAATAATTCAATTTACCTTTATAGTTAAAACGTAGAGTTTATTGCCAAAAGCTGCCAAAGATGCAAAGTGGTTTGGGTGCTCAACTGAGAAGCAGAAAGGTTACTTTTATTGGCATATTTAGCATTTCAAAGAGCTTAGTAGGTGCAGAGCAGAATTCTATTTGAACAAATCTTAGTTACAGCTATGGTTTTTCAGAAAAGTTAAACTGGTTATGCAGCAAATGATAAGCATGAAAAAAATGGTCATTCAGGGAAGTTTTATTTTGAGCAATTTGCCCAATATAATGTAGCATATCTGTGGCAGGGATGAAATCAAGCTGTTCAAGTCAGCACTCAACTGCCTTTGCCATAAAATAATGCATCCCAGTCCCTGCTCTGCTGCTTCAAACAATCCACTACCTCATTCACCCATTTCCATAACAAAGTGCACTTTGAACCATTCCTCTTAGCCCTTGTATAAATAATACGCTGGATTTACTATCAATCTGGCTAGAATAATGTCCCCTAGAAAATTCCTCTTAAATTTTGAATTTTAATTTGAATTGAACTTTGTCTCATACATTAGTAATGGCATAAAATATGTATTTTAGAATAGTATAGATACATTTGAAGTTTCCTAATGGGTTATTGTTATTCTTAGAATTTTAGATACTGCTTTTTATTTTAAAATTAAGCATTCAATTAAGAGCTTGATACCATTGGTTATACATTAACGTGTTAATCCTCAATAACTCATAAAGGAAGAAGCAGGCTTGACAGGAGGTCACAAGGCTACTGGCAGAGTTAACATTAAATTCAGTAATTCCTGAAATTCAACCATAATGCAGAAAATCAGGTTGATGTTTATTTTACTTATGGAGAGCTAGGAGGTAATTAATTAAAAGAAAAATTACTTTAAGTCTCTCCAGTATTAACCACAACACTACATTATTAAACATTAAAAGAAATACATAACAAACATACCCACTAAGATCTGAAATCATGGAACAGTTTCTGTACACGTATTTGGAGCCAGCTGCAACTTATCATACCTTAAAAGGATATGTTTTAAATTCGAAGGCTGCTCTCCTCATCATCCTAGGACAGGGGCCTCAAATAATTTTTCTTTTTCCTGCCTGTGTTTTCACTCATTCTAGCCATTCCTGGATCAGTAGAAAACTATTTTCCATAGTTCATAAAAGTTGTGTTGCTAAACTTATGTGCCTTTTTTTTTTTAATGAAGAACTTTATAGGACCTGTATAAGTTACTTAATTATATTTATATGGCTAAGCAAACTGTTTTTCAGACTTACCATTCCTCTCCGAAATGTCGCTGGTATACCAATTTTTTGCAGAAGTCTTAGACCAGAATCTCCTCTTTTACCATAGATACACAAATACACTGCAGAATCTGTATCAGCTTGCTCCAAGTCACCAGTGTAGACGTAAACATGGTATAAAACAACTTCCAAAAATAACCAAAAGGAGAAAATGCAAATTATATGTAACCACAATTAATTTTACTCACTGTTATAGCTTAATGATAACAATGTCAGCAAGTCTGATTTGTAATAAATTTTCCAGAACATACTCTCCAGAAAGCAGTCCAACTATTGCTAAGACCACAAGTGACATTAAGGAGGAAAAGCAGGTAACCAATATATGCATAACTGTACAAACACATACTTGGATAAACAGGTCTTCCAGCTTCCACTACTGGAAGTTCACAGAGAAATTCTCTACCATCATGATTATTTGATAACCGTGTGTTTTCTGGAAAATTCAGCGTTTTCTTGCTCTTTAAATGTTTCAGTGTCACCTGAAGAAAAAGCAATTAACTGTGACTCAGTTTGCTATTTCCAGTGCTTTGCTTCTCAACAGCAAAATATATTTGTGTATGTCTTTTTTCTATCTTAGAAAACAATAACACAATCAGTAATCAGTAAACATGACATATAAAATTTCAGTATGAAAATATTTTGATTTTGGCCACTACTTTGCAAAACAAAAACAAAAAATATCTGTAGCTGAAACTTTTGGTTTTGCAGTAGAAATGTCAACAAGGTTGATTTCATTTGTCAGTGAACCACTTCTATATAAAACTGCTTGGAATACTGAAGACTGCAAAACTTCTGGTAAGTGATGTTCTGTCAGACTGACCTTTTGGACAATGTGGAAAAATTGACAAGTTTTTTTATTGTAAAATGAAAACGGGGTGAAACTCATCATCTACATCCTTTTGAACTTTAGCAAGTAGGGGATATATTGGAATCTTCAATCAGTTTGTATTACACTTGGCTCTTCTACAGCAAAATGAAAGACAAATTGTGTACCACCACCACGTATATACTTCTCTGAAGATGGTTAGAATTCAAATTCTTGAGTTATTTGCCCCAGTAAATACGATAGCTGTCTTACTTGTTTCCTATAACTAAAAGTCTTCACTTTTTTATAACAGCACTTTTTGCTGGTCTTGAATTACAACAATGTTTACTACAGGTTTTTTCATAGACATTGACTAGTAAAAGGCAATCAGTGCCAAAGACTGTTGTTCTGCAGTTGTGCTTTGAGTGTGCATATAATATGCATAAGCCTTGCAAACAAAATTATGAAAATAAGTGTTCACATCCAAATGCTAACACCGAGGAAATCAGGGAAGTTGATATGTTTATCACTATTTTCCAATAAAATACTACTTCAAGTAAAATGAATATTGCTTTTAATACCAAAGCATGTATTCATTCCAACAAGAAATACTTTGGCAGCACTGATTCCTAATCTCTAATATTTATTGGCAGAGCTCCCCCTGCTGATTCATAACAATTGCAAATATTAACAGCTCTGTCAGAAAAACACGGTTTTCAACATGATTTATTAATTTTTTTCTGCGAAAAAGATTTGAAATCCCAGGGTTACCCTATGAAATTTGGAACAAAACGTTAAAGAAGTGTTTTATAACCACAAAGCTGTAAAGGATTCCTGCAATCATTTGAGCAACTGAAATATTTATACTCACATTCAATTTTGGTACTGTTACAGTTAAGAGCTTTATGTTAATGAAAAAATCTGCTATTACTGTCTAATTCTGGTTGTCTAAATCAGGCTTTTTAAGATTATTCAAATGAAAAAGAATAAACTTGTTCCCTTACAAACTGAAAGTAAGAAACAGAAGACAAATACTTATCCCAGTTCTGAAACAAATTTTATGTGGATCTCAGTCCGTGTTAGTAAAAATTTCACATAAATTTAATCTGATGAACATCCTTAAGTATAATTAGAAATCATAGAGTTAAAACAGAACAAATAAGAATTAATTCACCAAATTTAAAGGAAAAAAAAAAACAAAACAGCAACTTGTTTTTCCCTGAAAATGGTCATAATTGTGAGCTGTGGTAGGGTCCATTAGGAGTTACTTAGTTTATTTTTGAGTAAACTATGCTCATTCCTTGCATGTAGTTCCATGGAATAATTGATGCTCCATCATTTTCAATCTTTCAGAACTAGAATTTAGAGCTAAAATCTCCCTAACACATACTGAACAGTACAGACGAGCTTTAAGAAAGCAAAACTTGGCTGAGCCCACCAATACAATACAATAAAATTGGTGTCTGCATGAATTAGGAATAATTGCAAAAAATCTTACATATTTCCATCTCTTAGGAGATGGACTGTATCACTGTTTTTGTCATCTCTAAAGCAATCTAAGAACATAAATCAATAAGAATTTATCTCAATCAGCATTTATTGATTCACAAAGCTATGGCTTTATGAAAAGATGGGCATTTAGTTCTCATAAAAATTAATAAAATGGAGGAAAAATCACCATTACAAAATCTTACCCTTTGTAAATTCCACTCTGATTGTTCATTTGGTAATCCATAAAGTTCAATTCTTATCTTGTAGATATTCCCAATGCTTTTTGTTTTAACCTGAATAAAGTCAGAACAATGTAACATGTAACTACATAAAATTACATATTTATCCTTGCAGTTGGTTCTAGAGTATTACCTGAGTATACAGGAACATCACATAATATATAATGGGCAAATTTTGGGTTACAGTATTCAGAATGGAGACTGCTTATGTTTTGCCTAAGCAGATTTCTGTCTGAGTTCCAGTTTGATCAGATTATAGCTTAGTGGAATCGCAATGCTTGCCAGGAAAATGATTTAGCAGATATTTGAACTCTTCAGAGTTTGAAGAGTAAAAAATACATTGGTGAGGGTCATTTATGAACGCAATGAGGAGTACAAAATTATATTCTCTAAACTACAGGTCGCAAATCTTTCATAATGCAGCAGAGTAACATGACCACAAACACTAGTATGTCAAAAGGAAGGATTCAAAACTTTTGGAGACCTTAAAGAGTAAGCTCCAAAAAGCTGGTAGAACATCTGCAAAATTCTATTATCATGCTATTTGTCAAACAATAATTGTATTCATAAAAGATTGGTAAGAGCTTATTCTTCTCCAACATTTACATCCAAAAAGCTATTTACATTGTACAAAAATTATTTTCATTCCCTTAGGAACACATACTAGTATATTATTCACTCAGTCTTTATCTTCATTAATTAAAAGCACTCTTCTCATTTCAGAGAATTTCAGAATTACCTTATTCCTTACATGAGCTTTTGGCTCTTTGTGCTGTTGTATAACGAACTTTCATGTTATAGCTACAGGATTGCCATGCTTTAGTCAAAAATTTCTAGAAGAAAGTAACTTTTACCCTTTATTTCTTAAACTTTGAAATGCACACTGAAATCTCCCAATGGTTGGTTGAGAAAGAATCTGTGGGTTTCACATCTGTTATTTGCATTGGTATAGATGCTACATTGACCTGAATTTCATTAACAAAATTTCATTAACAAAACAAATGTCAGACCGATGTGAAAATATAGTTGCTGCCTTTTCTACTGGTTTAAAAAATAGCTTTGCTCTGCTCTGTTAAGTCAGATTCTGGTATCCTTGCTTATGCTGCATAATATTTCTCTCTAAAAGTAGTCTTATTAGAAGTAACTTGGAGACTTTGGGATTAAAGCTGTAGTAAAGTAAGGGTATATATTCAGCTTGACTGAAAAAACAGCTATTGTGTTTTCCCCCATTTCACAAACAAACTAACCCACTTCTCAACTAATATGGAATACAGTCTTCTCATTCACAGAGCTGGTAAATATACATATGCTAGCATATTGTCTGTTTTTTCTAATGAATTCGTCTTTAGACTTTTGATTTTAAAAGAAATTATTACATGATAATTTCATGTATCAACACAAACCAAAAATGTACTGGACTTTTTCAGAATACAAAGAGAGACTTTTGCCTTAGAAGAAACACTCTGGTAACTTTGATTTTTCTCAGTTACAGTTTTAGGAAGGATTAAAAACAGGCAATGACTACTTATATGGGTAAGGTAAGAAATGAAATGCCACATATAAATGATTTTCATTTCTCAAGACAGTCTTACTCAAATTTTTGATAGTTGGGCATATTGCTGATCAAGTGAAAGGTTAAAGAACTTTAAACTGATTTAAAATTGCCTGATTGTTATAGCCTTTCAGAAGCTGCTTTCTTCCTAGAACTCCTGGCCAGAGCTATGATTAAGTTGATTACTTCAAAAAATAAAATTTGATATTCTCTGCTCTAGAATATATCAGTGAAAACATAACAAGTTCAAAGGTGGAAATGTTAAGAAGATGTATTTTTTTAAGTCTTACATTCCTATCATCATTTCAAGACCTATCCTGTTAAGCAAGTACAGGATAAAGTTTAATGGAAAAAAAAAATAAGAAAGAGCTCTCACTCATAGACTTTGTGGATTTATCTACTGCAGACTAAAGACTGAAAAGCACTTCAGCGACATTTGCTGTTTCATGCCTGAAAGCAAGAGTGTCAGGGTGATGTAAAGAATCACAGAAGCAGCCCCAGCTACTGAGAGAAAAATTCTGTTCTCTCACAAGATCAATATCTGCAGCACACAATCATAATGGGCCATATCTATTTTAGAGAAGAGAAATTGGTTTGTCTCTTCAGAATGCATGGATTAACTTTGCAAACATGCCATTACCCAAAATTGCTTATAAATTATTCAGTAATTAGAAGAACAGGATTCTCTGTGGATCATAATATATAGCCTATAGGCTTAGAAAATGAACATTACAATAGGCTATCCTCCTGCCTGTGCCCTATTCATAGAGTATTATTATTAATATTATTGACATTAACAATCTTGGGTTGTGCCAAGATCTTATTAGAGTTGATAAGTGGAGAAAAAAAATGTGAAAAATCCAAGTTCTTCTTTAGTCAGCTGAAGACAGTAATTTTGCATGCATCTCAGACAGAAAGATTTAAGCAAAACAGAAATTTTAGTGTCTTTTGTAATTTACTCTCAGCCTACCTAAACATAATTTCCTTATTCTAACAGAGGTAGGATTATTCTTCAATAATGGCAGAAACCATGTGTTTTCATGACGTGGTAATACGTAGTTTTTATTGGACTCGTAGTTATTCCATATGCAAACCTTCTGCCATTTCAATCATTTATAATATGGCAGCTTTAAAAAGGCTTTTCTTCCTTAACCGAACCAGTTCCACAGTATATACTTTATAGAATGCTTACAAAATTATGCCTGAAGATTTAATTACTAAAGATCCCTTACTGACATGCTAGCCATACATCAGACATGGTTTGTTAGGAGGGAATAGTTTTTAAAACTAGTTTCAAATCAAGTGCCTTAAAGAAATCAAGTCAGTCCTGCAGTTACCTCCTTTGGTCTACTATGTGAGTGAGGGGTTTTAAAAGAAAGATTGTTTCTTCTATTTTTTACTATATATAACAAGCTTATTTAAAACAGAATTCATAGGGATTAGATACAGATTTCTTTTATGCAGTAAATACAGGAGAAAAACATTTTTTCTTTTCACATGACAAAGTAACCCTTGGAAAGGTACACATTAAAATAATGTTCTTAGCCTTCATTAGCTACCTGAAATTCATCTTCCTGCCTGGGAAGAAACAGCTGCTTCATGTTGTCCTTGCCAAGAGTGATTGGTCCAGCTACTCCTCCGTCTCCATATATCCAGAGAGCAACATTTGCTTCAATTCCTGCATTTCCTGTCAGTATTGACACTTTCCATTCATCGTCTAAAAGAAGGGGACACTCAACACCTTGGGGATTTCTCATTTTCACTGTGAAATACAGAACATTAGTGGGAGATGAAAATTGACATGGAACAGCCAGTCGCTGTTCAACACATAAGGAGGCCATAACAGCAGAGGGATTATATTTTTTTCATGGCAAGTGAGATAGTCTGAAAAAACTGATTTATGTTTCTTGTCTAGACCAAAATGTACTGGTTAGTTGAGTAATAAGAATCAGCTGTAAAAATAGATATTATTTCTCACATGCACTATCATCATATTCTTTATATGTATTCTGGAGGACGCTCTGATGCAGAACTATGACCATTAATTGACATTTCGAGTTCCTTAGTCAGACATTTAGAAATTAGTAGAATTACTCCTCTAATGCCTTGTGTTGGGATATCATTAGCAGAGTCACATGTCTGGGAATACAGAAAATTTTCATTTCAAATAAAAAAAATCAGGAAATTAACATTCTTCAAATTAAATATTATCCAAATAATGTAAAAATAAATTAACAAAGAGTTCAATATATTCTTGTCTAACTATACTTATGCACACAGTGCTAGCGTTTGGGCTAAGGCAGGCTGTGCATGAATGAGACAATAGGAGCACAGTACCACCTTATCAATAAATTCCACAGCTTTAACAGCAGAGCAAATACAATTTGGAAAAACATAGGCTTCACTTTAGAATAGCACTTAGTGATCTTCAGTCTACCCTTAAGAGACATATATATATGCAGAGATGCCAAATGTCAAATCTGCACATGAGAAATGGAAAAACGGATGCTATTAGGATAAAGCAATATAGTTTTGAGTGTTCTGGAATTTACAAACATCTATTGTCTTGAATATTGCTTTTCAATAACTGGACCACTGACCATGGAGTTCTCTCCTAAAAAGAGAGTCCTTGCCACTGAGAATTTATAGTCTGTTGAACACAAGAGGCAGTTATAAATCCTAAATTTGGAAAGATGAACCTACACATTGTCTATATACTCTGTCCTTCAGGGGTTCCCAAACTGTTCAACATGAGTCCTTTTCATATGACTGCAAAGACATTTTTTAATAGCCACCAACACGAATTTGTTGAAGAATTCCCAGTGCATCACTGTGGATGTTTCTGCTTTACGTAAGTTATGTAGTGCTATTAGAGCCCTTTGCTTTTTCATTTGTTTGATTAAAATACTGTACTGGGTTTCTCTGGGATGGAGTTTTTCCCTTCACTTTTTAAACTGCCCTTACATCAAAGGAAAAACAAACAAATAAACAAACACACAGTGGGGTGGAGAACACCAAAACAAACAGAAAAGAGGTGCAAAAGCTATTGCTCACTACCAGCAGAATGAAGCCCAACCAGTCCCAAAGGAATTACTGCTTCAGAAGAACTCTGCTCTAGTTTTATTTCTGAGGATGACAATTTACGGGACGATATCTCTTTGGTTAGTTGGAGTCAACAGTGCAGAATAAGCAGAGATGGACTCGGCACAGTCCAAATGATGTTCAGCTTTGGTCATCAGGCTCAAACACAGTACCAGACAGACTGCTAGGAAGAAAACAAGGTCCATCCCAGCCAAGCTCAGCACAAATACTAACAAAAATAAAGCAATACATATGACAGGAATTTGGAATATTTATCTAACTGTGCTTTGTTGCTACCATTAAAAAATAAATTTGAAGTGAAAGTGAAAAATAGTTTTGAATCTTTAAACATGCATCTTAATAAATTTTTATGAGCAGTAAATCCCACATCTTGATGAATCACTGCTGAAGCAAATTAGGTAAGTGAAGGAGCATTGGTTCAATACTGACACACGGTGTTGATGTTCCCTTTAAATTTCCTCCAATGCACATTTATGATATTAAATTAATGCTTTTTTTTCTTAGAAGTTGTACTCAGAAGGAATTATATAGTTCCCTGGATCATCAAGTTGTCCTATATTTAAATCAGCATAGCAATTAAAACACCAAACCTGAATTATGATCCACTAGCATTGATTTCTTAACTGATGTGACATATTTACACAAGTAATTGCAAAGGAATTAGGATCCAGTACAAAGTTCTATAATAAATAAGGATTGAGTTCTGGAATCATGCTAAATTTAGCCTTGATAAAGAATCTAAAATTTGGTTAATCAACTTTTAAAAAGATCAGAACTGTAGTAGTGTGACTTCAGAATAGTCATAGGGATTTAGAAATAGACACTGTCATAGTCATGCTGTTTTTATTGTACTCTTCTTCATGACTGAGAGCAAATTATTCTAAAGTAAAGAGAAAATCCATGCACCAAAAATAACGCAAAAGGCAAACATTTTGTGTCTACCTGAGTAAAAACTTAATACCCTTGTCTTTCAGTGACTGAAACATCGGAACTGTAGCAAAGCAATTGCATTGGCATAATAAATATTGTTGAAAAGTTGACTATACAACTTTCTGTAACTGTTGTAAATCTGAAAGCTAGAGTTCCTTCCAGCTGTCTAAAATCACACCTTTGCTACAGCAAAGAGATTAAAATGTTTATAAAATGCACAGGAATTCAAGAAACAAAGTATCACACCGGTGCTCCATGCGCTTAGGACAAGAATTCCATACTCAGATAACTGCTATGCAAAATAGTTACTGCAACCTCAAACCACTACCCCGTGGGACAATTATAATGCACAAACAATGCACAGGCTTGGAATGTTTTTTGCTTCATAATTTACTGGCTCTTCTTACAAATGGAAATCAGTAGCATTGATTTGCTACAGGCTAAAAATATTCCTGTTTGAAAAGAGGATTTGATGGTTACCCTGCATTAGTCATAGAAATTTACACACTTCATGACACCATGCTGTAAATGCAATAAAAATTCATTCTGATGGCCTGCATGAGAACAATGAAGTCAAAACCACTCACACATTTTCATAAAAATAACTTTTTATATTAATTTACTTATCCTAAATCTAACATAAAATTATCTTTTCTCAGGATACCATATTATTGAGTGACAGTTTTAAAATGACCCATTAGAAAAATTAATCTCTAGAGGTGAAGTCTGGGCAACAAAGTTGTTGTATTTTTATTACACCTGTGTGTATCATCATTTGCAATGTTAACCAAGTGGAGATGAGGTAATATTTTATTTGTATCTTATTTGCTCTTGTAAGCAAAATATATTAAAAAGTTAATAGGAACTAGTAGTGTACTAGACATACAGGAGAGGAACATGGAGGACATAGCACTTCTCAGAGATACACTTTGTTAATACCAAGCCACAGAGTTGTTCTCAAGGTCACAGACTGCTTTCATGTCGTGGAAACTAGTGACATCTGAGCTATTAAGTAGAAGCTGGCACCTGACGTCCTCTCTGAACAGGCAAAGAAGTTTCTTGAGGAGCACTGAACTCCACTGCAACAGGACAAGCCCAAAGTGCTGTAACAAAGTTTTCAGTTTAATTAATCCTAAATCATTTATTATTTGTGAAAATAGAAACCAACAGCTACCAGTTAGCAGACACAGACATAAAAATGCTGGCCTGGTCAAATTGAGAGTTAATCGTCCTCGATTGACTGCTTTGACTGCTAAACCTACTGCTAGATTGTATGCCCAATACAAACATCACACTTTTTCAAATGTTAACTGGGAGTGAAAAACACAAATAAGTATTTAATGAATATCAGTATAAAAATCAAGACTCACCTGTACATGTCAAAAGACAATTACCTTCTAAGTATTTTGAGTGAAATATCTTACTAAAAATGAGCATTTTCTTTGAAGGGCAGAGTAACTTTGATATTTCTATTCATTTTGCATAAGCAGAGTCTGCATTTATGAATGCCAGAAAAACTACTTACAAAGTGCTATAGACTCTGTGTAACCAATTTCACGGCAGATATTGCTTCTATAAAAGGATCCTTTGTATCCAACCCTAAAAACATCCAGCTGCTTTGAAAACAGGTTTGATAGCTTGAGTATTGTTGCCATGGGTTTCAGACATAGCAGACTCACCCGTTGCTGATAAGCTGCAAACTTTGGGAAGGCTTTGTGACATAATGATACAACATGAAGTCTGATAGATTAGAAAGTTGGTGTTTTGAGCTAAAAATGGAAACATCATTGCCAGAAACAATTATCAGTATTAATAAAGACTCACACCTATGCTTGGCATTTAATTTAGTTTCATTTAATACTTTAGTTCAACCGAATGTAATTAAAATCCTGCCTGATACTTTACATCATACTCTATGAACGAGTATGCCATACTTTATGTCCTACTCATATAGCCAGAGTTTTCATGTACACTTTAAAACAGCAGTCTGAGGACCGAGCTCAAAACCACATCAGCAACACACATGAATTATTTGCTACATGAATGCCTTTGAGACTACCTCTAGCTGAATAATCATGTCTCCCAGAGTGGTCCAATGTAATCTTGTCTTTAAAGCTCAGTCAAGTTAACAAGATGTTTTTCCACCGTGTGAATGTCTCTCAATATGTTATGTGGAGCCGAATATTTACCACTTACCTCACCTGCTTTTCATGGCCATATGACACAATTCAGACTGCAGAGACAAGGTCCTTGGGTACGTAGGAAGCAAACATGATCTTCCCCACTCTTTAAGGGATGTACTATTCCCTGTTTTGTTTAGTTGTCTAGTTCCTTAATCATGCCTTGTTTGGTTACTAGGATGTTGAATATTCCTAAAATCATTGTCTTGGCCATTTATGCAAATTCTGTAGCTAAAGAAGAAAGTTTATTCTAGAAGAACACATGTGGAAGACTATCACTCCAGAAGCATGACCAGAATATTATTTATTTATTCCTATCTGCCCAAACAAAAGTATAAAGCTAGTATGCAATGTACCAAATCCTTCTTCTTTCCTCCAGCGAACCATAAAGCAAACATGAGTGTGAGAGCATAAACGAGAACTATTCCATTACTTTCAGTGAGTTTTAGATTGGGCTCTGCAAGATATCAACCTCTTAATTTCCACAGAAAGAGTCCTTAGAGAGATTACTAGTTATTTAAAAAAAAAAAAAAAAAAAAAAAAAAAAAAAAAAAANNNNAAAAAAAAAAAAAGAAAGTAGTATGGAGTTATTCTACAGTAATCTGCTTATTGTTGCTTTATCCATAAACCACATTGCAATGCCTTTTCTAAAAAAAAAATAATAACCGGCAGTGTGTTTTATATTGAATGTATGCCTGCATAATTCAATAATTGGGGAGAGCCATTCATTGTCTTTCCTGAGATAAGTCTCTGCAAATGCGCACAGAAGGCAAGCATAACACTATGTTGTACCACAATTAGCTTTGCAAACTGTCACTTACTTGAGGGTGGAGGAGTTGAAGGGCTTTGAGACACCAGCTTCCAAGCTTTTCCTGATTGGAGCTCAGATTCTCTGAAGTCTTTCTTCTCTTGATTGGGTTCTGCAGATGTTCCCGTAGGCTCTTCCCGGCCAACTAAAACAATGAAACTCAAATTCTGTCACTAGATACAAGCCATTTGCTTTTTCTCACTCAGAAGCTAATAACAGACTTCACAATTGTTCAACCCAGTAGACACCAAAATCTTTCGTCTATGTATTGAACAGATACTAGTAATAGGATTTTGCACTGAGCAGAATGCCACAAAGAGTGGAGAAAAATCCGACGAACCAGTTAAAGTCCATTATTTGGTTTGAAAATCTAAGTAAAAATTTGACACTGATGTATGAAAAAAATAACTTGTCAAAATGTAGCTTTCCCCAAAATAAGCTTCTCCACTCCCATGATGTTTCCTTTCTTAAGAGTGGGAATGCTGAAAACTGCTAGAGGCCATTTGAATAATATGAAGCAAATTGATACTGTAAATATGAAGTAAATAGACAATATTTATTGCTCTCATAGAAAATATTAGGGTTTTTTTATATTCTTTTTACTGTGAAACAAGGATTCAGAACTGAAGCTGGTAACAAAGCAACATTTACCTTTATTTTAATGGCATTGGTAAGCACTAGCTTGTTGAGAATTTCTGTTAAAAACACTGCTCTTTCAAAAGGTAATAAAGGAAAATAATTTCTTCATTTCCACAAGGACACAATGATCAAAATATTTTTTTCACCTTGAAGGAAACAGGCACGGAATGGTGGGGATATAACTCTAGTGACTTTCACAATGCTTCTGGATGTCTCGATCACAATATATACAGAGCACTTAGTTAGACTAGCTTTGTGTTTTGATGCATTGTCTTTTCTGATGAAAGCGTTCAAGATAAGCTTGTTCAGCTTATGTTTGGAAAAAATCTAATCAATTTCTCAATTTCTAACTGATGTCCAGTTTAGCCTTTTCATGAGATGCATCATTTCTCGATCTCTACAGCCATGTTCACCAGAGAAGAATACGTTTTCTGTAGAATAGTGCTTCCTGCAGATATGATTTAAGACAGCTGGCTATGTCTGGTAACCAATTTTTCATCAAATGAGAAACTTCATTCTCTTGAAGGAGAAAAGACAAGCAGGCAATCCAGGGAAGGTGATCCCGAGTGTGCTGAGAGCTAATTCCTTAATACTGGCTTGTTGACTAGAACAGGTCAGCTCCCTAGTGAGGAAAAATTTTGACTGCAATATCTCTCAAATCTGACTATGGGACAGAGGCATAACAAAATGAAAATACAAGTGGGGGGAAGTACAATATATTGCACATCAGTAAAAAAGAAACGTAACACTGCTGAGTAGGCCCTCTTGAAAGTCTACTAATTCCGCTATAAAACCAGGAGAGACTATGGTATAGCTGGAAGCAAGACAACATCTCCTAGGTTTCTATAATCTGCAGCCAGAATGGGGAATACATCCAGGAAATCATCTCTATCTTGTCATTTGTTTTGATTCTCACTTTCAAAACTGTTGATATCTTCTGCATCATTTATTGTCATAAAAAGAATGAAATAAAGTTAACTAAATACATAGGAGAAATTAAATGTGCAGACAGTAAACTTTTCACTTTTAAAACTACTGAAACACAATAAGGGAGATTGTGTCCATTGTGTTTTACACTTTTGTTTTAAATTTTGTCAGTTAGAAAGACTGAGCACTAAATCAAACTACAGACCATTGAGAAATCACATACATTTGATGACTTGTGGGTAGAAATAAATATTTCTCTCTCCAGTGTTAACGACTGGTTTAGTTTGACCATCTGGTAGAAGACCAACATATGTCCCTTTAGTTCTCACTGATTCAAGACTTACAGATCCAGTTTCCAAATTCTTCTCAATTTTAAAGTGACAGTATTCATCACCTGTGCCCTGAGAAATTGAACACAGAAATATAAATTCAACAATTGAATTTATGTAGCTACAGAAGTTGAATGTTTCTTAAGCCTCAGTTCTTACTACTTTCCAATAGCATTTCAGATTAACTTTACATTCTTTACAACATGCATCATTGTTATACTCACAGACATACCTGCACCTTATCCCTGTTTATTCCTTTGTGACCAGAAAGACTAATCACATAAATTAGGTAACTCAAAGGTAAGTGAAAGCATTCGGATTTATGTTAGGATTTAGGCAAATTCTAGAGATATTCAATGAAGTTTCCCACTTAAACAACTTTCAGAGGATTAAGGAATGTTAAAATATATATTTCAGAAATAAGATGTTTATATACATAGTTTATAGATAGCACAGATTTGGTAATGCTACATAACACAACTTCTATAAAATACATGTAACTTTTTTTCAACTTTGCAGCACTTACAAGTTTAATTTCAAAACCTTTACCCGGCATCACTTTTTATCCCGACCTCCTGATCCATTGGTGAGAACACTGCTGAAAAATAAGATACTCACAAAGCCTACATTCAAAATACAGATCAAATATTTTAATCTCTGAACAAGCTGTTCTGGAGACAATTGCAAAACTCTCATGGATCTCACATCTGAGTACTTACACAACTCTACTTCATATCCACTTTTCTTGAACTTCCAGATAAAAGTTATGTGACAATACTTTTCACATAAATATGAGAATTTGAACTTAGATGGATAGAATCACGCTTTAAAAGTCAGTGCAGTACACAGTCATTTGCATCTTAGCTATTTTTTAATGGGTTTTATCTTCGTCATCTATCTTGCAGCACGTTTTAACCATGACCACATTCTCAACAGTTTAAAAACATAATCAGCTCTTTACAATCAACTGCTGAATTTACATGACAGCTTCTCTTGCTACATTTTTCTCTTTTCTTGGGCAAATGAAGGAAAAGATCTGAAATGTTTTAAATCTGAACAAGGTTTTATTCCATTTTTAACCAAGAAAGTGGAAAAAGTTCTCTCCTAGCACTGACAATTTATTCAAACTATCAGCAGAAGGAAATACAAACAAGAACTGCTTACTGTTCCATCACATTGGTCATCTTTGATCTTCAGATACATTCTTGGTCTTCTCACACTGTCAAACATGCAGAGTCCAGAGCCAACTTTATGCACCTTCCAGTAGGATTCCTGTTGCTGCTGACCTGCTCCACTGCAGCTCCCATCAGGTCTGAGGGACAGAGCCTGGCAGACATTTGTGTTGAGCAGAATGATGGCACCATGGTGAAACACACCCTTTAGATCAGAGACAAGAAGTCTTTTGTGAATAGCACAGCTTTTCTTCATATTAAATTGGGACACTGATACTGCTCCAGCTGTTTCATTTTAAGTATTTATTCATGCATATTCATGCATAAAACATAATAGAGTTAGTCTCAAGTAATTCAAGTATATCTCCAGTCTTTGAATATTTGCTGGTTTTTGTGCAGGCACTAAACGGAATAGTAGAAATCCTTCCCTACTTCCAGCAGCTTCCCTGCCTTTTCTTGCACCACGGCACAACATCCAGAGCACAAGGAATGTGGCAAATTAAGGAGCTCTTTCCAACAGCAGCTTTCTCTCCTGTATCTGCATTTCTACTTTCCAAAAGTCTACTAGAAAATTTAGTCTCATCTTTGCTGTGTTACAGCCCACCCTTATTTGCATGTACTACCCGCAACATCAGCATCACTCACCCCAGCAGAGCAGTAAAGGAAACCTTGTCAAGCGTGTCTACCTGTTAAGCTGTAGCTGAGCTCCACCTTGTGGAAGAGGATCACTCTTTTAGCTTTGACACTTGGTGAGATACAATCTGCTTTACAACAGTAAATTTAGAAAATGCTCTTAATTTCCCTCTACCCACCTTACCTTGACATGCACAACGAATTCTTTGGAAAGGCCAGCATATCCTGTTGTTTCGTCAGCTACTTTGCCTTGAAGATTGAAAGTCACAGTGTGACCTGGGTAGCTGCCTGACTCAAGAATGGCACAACCATTTGGTTGAAGGTGAACACGGAGCTCACAACATGCCTTGTCTTTGCTCTAACAAAGACAAAGTAGGAATAATAATAAATTAGATTAACTGCATGGCAAAATCCAAACCAGAGAGTATCATAACTTAGCTTCTGTATTGAGTTCCCACAATACTACCAGTCTACCACCAGTCCGAAAATCTTTCTATTTCTCAGATTTGCAGTCCTAATACTTAAGGCCTAAAATTGTGGATGTCAGTAACAAAGTAGAAAAGAGAAAGTTCAAATTTAAGTACTCAGTTAATAATCTGTCTGTAGTAAGATGTACTGCAGTGTGACGGACTGCAGCACTGACAGACTGGGGCTCTCGGTATCAGAATTACGGCAGTGAACATGAACAAGTCCTTCAAGGAGGTCTGACGGTTTGCCTGGCAGCCTGATGCTGCTCCCACTGAGGAACCTAACTCCACGGAGAATACTCTATTACCCCTAATGCCAATGTACATCATATAAAAGAGGAATGGGACCAGCTTTGACTATGAAATTATTCACTGCACAAATAAAGGGAAGAAATTGAAAAGCGAAAGGAAAACAGCTTCTTTCCTCACCAATAGGAGAGTGTAGCTTGCTATCAGAAAGCATTCAGATAGTGAAGGGAGTAGAGGGGAATCTGTATGAGAAGCAGCAGATGTCACTTTTTATGTTTTTTTAGAGACTGAGGGGAGACCTCATCACAGTCACAAGTGTCTCTGGAGATGAGTGACAGGACGCAAGGGAATGGCATGAAGGCTTAGGTTGAATATTAGAAAAAGTTTCTTCACCCAGAGGGTGTTTGAGCACTGAAACAAGCTCCCTAGGGAAAAGGTCACAGCACCAAGCCTTAGAGAGCTCAAGAGGCATTTGAACAATGCTCTCAGTTAGACAGTGTGATTCTTAGGGCTTTCCTGTGCAGGGCCAGAAGTTGGACTTGGGTGATCATTGTGGGTCCCTTCCAGCTCAGCATATCCTGTGATTCTATGATCAGAAGGAAATAAATTCTACAACTCCATTTACCTACTTGTACACTGCAAGTGATGACAAAGAAAGGCAACAGTAACACTTGGAATATGGGATGAAACATATCAAAATGGATCAACCCTGGGCTATACCAGTTACCTTATGACTAACATGTTACTTAGAAAAGATACAAAGGAAAACTGGGAATTTAAAATCAAGCTGTAAAATTTATCCTTATACAAAAAAAGAGGAGACATTAGGGCATTCCAGGTAGCTTGCAAACAGATGGCAAGCCGATATAAATGACAGCTTGGAATGGTCTGTATTCCTGCACCAAATCATTTAATTAAAATCATTTTGTTAACATTTCCTACAGAAGAGTAAAAAGTAAATTCTGAAAAAACAAAGCCCAATGTCTAAATTCATCTAGTCAATGACAATTTCCTTGGATCAATTCTGGAATTTTTAATACTTTATCAGATTGGAGGCACAACTATTTATTAAACAGATTAAAAAAAATTATTTTTAATCAGAGAATGATATGTAACTATGAAACAGAAATCAGTAACAGCATTTCATACCTTTCCAGCTACATGACCATTGACAAGAGCAAGAGCAAGATATGGCATCTGACAACTGCTGAACATATATATATTTCTCCTTTTGACATTTACATCAAAAAAACCTAACAGTCAAATGTAAAAAAAAAAAAATTGTTATAAGCATGAAATTATATTCATTCATATTAGCATTTAAATACCATCAATGGTTTATAATTTTCAAGGGAAAAGAATGAATTAAGTGTTTAACTCAACATTTTGACCTCTCTAATCAATACATTCTCTCATTCGTTCAAGAAAGGTCATCTAGGGACTACTGCCTATTTTGCAGGAGAAAAACCCTGACAGCTAATGATAAGGAACGAATTTCTTTTTATCAGCATATATGGTTAAAAAAAATCTATAAAAAGGAGCTGAGGACTCCAGCATAATGAACTAAGCTGCAGCAATGAATTTAGTTGATAAATAACAGGTGATATAAGGAACATAAAGCTCTCAGGTAAGAAAGGAGAATTTGTTTTCTCGATATCCATACTAGAATTTGTAAAGCAAATCCTGCAGTGTAGCACAAGGCTTCTAAAATTTTAAATCTGGCCAATTTTCCAAACAATTACATCTTATAGCTACAAAATACTGATGAAAGGTAAAGTAGTGCCATTTTTATTGTTCTCAGCAACAACAGATGATTTTTTAAGCAACCGTTCTATCAGTATATTATGTTGCCTATTTGTAAGACGCAGCTGTCTCTGGAGGACTCCTGTGGTGTTCTGATGCATTTTTTGGTGTGTCCTGAAAGATTCTATTCCTTCCCAACAGTAGGGAAGATGTCAAGAAGACTGAGCAGCTCCATCATTACAAAGGTAAAATATGTGTGCCTAATATAATATGTATTCCATTTAAGTGTTAGTAACACAGTAGGACGAAAGCTGTTAAAGGGGAGGAACTGGTAGACTGCCATTGAAATCAATGACAAGAATGGAATAAAATCAATATATGTATGTATGTGTACACACACAAACACAAATACAGTCCTTATTAATGAACTATACCTAGAAATTTGAACTTGTTAGTTTCAATGAACCTAGTTGCAAAAGACAGCAACATCCTTGCCGCATGAGTTCTGTGTGAACATTAACATGCAGATGACAAGAAGTTTCTATTTGACAGGAGAAAGCCAGTGACAAGACACCATATGAGAATTTGCATGTGTATGTGTGCTCTATACGTAAAATAGGCATGCAATTTCAGAATTCTTATAGCCATTAATACATGTATTAATAGATGTACTAATATGCATAATTATCTACTCCTATTCATTATAGGAATCTCTTTATTAAAGTTGTCCTTTTTTGTATCTTTTATGCATACATCCGCATGAAAAATACTTTACCGTATTTGTTTTTCTTGTCACCAAGAGCATCAACCCTGCCATCTGGGTTGAGACAAATGAAGCCACGGCTAAGCCTGTTGTAAAATTGAAGTGTATTGCCTTTCTGAAATTTCCACTTTTCAGCAGCCCACTAGTTGTGTAAACAACAGAAAAGACTTATGAGAAGATGATACACAGGAATTTATCTTACACAGCATTCAACTGATCTGATTTCACTCAAAGCATAATCAGAATGGTTTAAACTAAAATTAAAAGGGACATTCTTACAATTTCTTCTCTCTTGAGTTCCAGCTCTTGTCCTGTGCAGATAAAAATGGTGTAATTAATTTACAAAGCTTCTTCATTCCGTTTGACACAGTCACAGTGAGCCTGAGTTCTCCTCCCCACCAATTTTCACTTACTTCCTGGAAATGTGCTGGCATCTGTCACAACCAGCTCCCTAGCAATACCACCATCATCCTGTCCCTGGTCTAGCCACCTGAAAAACAGAATCTGTTTCACTAATAACCTTGATTGACAACTTCCACAGTAATGTATACATGGCACCTGGATACTGGTATTTGCTGTTATATGTGTTAAAGTCTGAAGGCTGACAAACAGCAATACAAAAATCCAGCTGTAGTGAAAAGAAATTAACATTGGAAAAAATGCTTTCGCTTTCTTGTTCTTGATGAAACATAAGTAAATGCAAGCAAATGTTTTCCTGAGGTACAAGGGTTTAACCCAATTATTACAAATCAGAGAACTCGTGTACATCCCAGATCAATAACAAAATGCACAGTGGTCACGATGCTTGGTCTTCCTGTCTGCAAAAAGGCTACAAGAGGATGCAAATGGTTTCATGCCCTGAAAATCCCTATATGAGGAGGCAAATCCAACACTGGTATCACTTTTACCATACTTTTACCATGTCTGAACTATACCTTTACAATGCCATTGTACACATCTACTTAGGCAAGTCTAACTCCATTTGAGTCAAAAGCATTCACACACAAAGACAGCAAGCGCAGCATCAGGTTCTAACAATAAATAGCACATACCCTGTATTTTTCTGCCTGAAATGGATTTGAACTCTCCCTAAATTATGTATGAAGCTAGCATTATAGATCTCTTCATAGCAGTTCATCTCATCTAGAATACAGAATCAAAATTAGGTCAGGCAAGGATGAGGTGCTGTATCTGATAGGCAGAAAGTCCTTACTCACACATAAATCGGTTTCAGTGTGCACATCGCTCACTCTGAGCTGTCTCAGGCAGTTATTTATTCACTCAGAGAAGTGAGAGGAGGAAATAGAATTGGGGTGCCACTGGCAAGCTGCAGCTAGACTCTTACGTGACTGGACTTAGCCATTCCTAATGTTTGCACCGATCTTTATCGATTAAAATTTTTCCGCAAGGTGTTGAGAATTAATCAGGCGTAGATAAAATTGGAAATGAGTTATAGAACAGAAGATTCAGAGCAGCAGTATCTGCAGGGGGAAAGGCAGGGAAGTTAGAATCACTCCAAATTATATTGCAGCTCAGTGACAGGCTGCAAAGAAAATGAGTAAAAGAGATGTTGTCAGGTAGCTGCATTTGTGATTGCCATTTCACAGGACGTTAAAATCTAAGATCACTGAACCCCAAGTTAATCTCCATACTAACTTCAGTAAATCAGGAACAATTTGCTGGAGATACTATAACCCACCCTTCTGAAAGCCTTTCATCACGTGGCATGGAAGAACAGATGGACATGATGGACAGATACAGGGTGTTGGATATGGAGAGTATGTTAGAAAAACCTGTTAAATAGTTCAAAAGGTGCAAGAATGGAGAGTTTCAAGGCAGAACTTTTCATTGCTCAAATGCACCAGGGGTTTGGGGCCAGCTACGAGTCAGAGAGCATTAGACCATTTCAGGGCGCTTCTTACAAAACACATTATTTCTCTTTACTGGATATTTCAGGAGGAAAACTTAGAGCAGTTACAAATTTATTAAAAATGAAACACACCAACCTGTGACAAAGAAAAGTATAATCCAAATCTGTTATAGGATCCTTAATTACAACTTTGTCCAGAAACCATCCATTTCCTTAGAATAAATAAAGTAAAAAAAAAAAAAAAAAAAAAAAAAAAAAAAAAAAAAAAAAAAAAAAGTTTGTTCATGAGAGAGAGGTTGATGGATTCAATTACATCAGACTTCATGTAGCTTGCTCTCTTCTATGGAACTGCAAAATCTGCAGCTCCATTGGCAGGTTGCTAGAATCACCACTCCCCTGAAGGCTGGAGAGAAGAGAGTATCTGCTCGAGATACTCCAGAATTTGTTTATGGGCCTGCAACCTCCTAGGTCTCTCCATGGCTACCTCCCTCCCTCCTTTAAAAAGTCGTCGTATGAGACTTATTTGTTTTGCCAATAAAAATATAAGCAAAATTAAACAGCAACTTATCATGGCTAAAAATAAGTTTGATAATAAATGCAAAAGTTTGAAAAATAAGACTTGTGACTGCAAGCAATTTAAGTTTCACCATTAATTAGAAGTCTAATGACAAAATAGTGTAGCAAAAATCCTCAACTGCATCTTTACAGTGCAACTGATAATGCTGATTAATCTAAAATCATAATTGCCCATTTTACCTTTAATACAAGACACAATCAATGTCTTAACATGCAGACAGTCCCCCTCTTCACAGATTAGTGAAAAATTACTAGCAGATGGTTCCCTTAACATATTGGTTGAGAGTGTATTGCAAATAAACACAAAATATTTTAAATTTGTGCTGATACAATATGGTAACTATGTCACTTGAACAGATTTATTAGAAAGCCTTTGTCTTTCACTTCTAAAATGCTATCACACATTTAATTTTAGAAATACATATTGTAATTCAAATAAAAGGTTAATGAATTTACAAGGAGTACTCAGTGACTAAAGAGATACATTTCTGACCTGATCCAAGACCATCATGTCCGACAATAATCTTGTACAAATGTCCAAGATGCACAGCTTCAACAGCAAAGATGTCAGTCTGTAATCAATCAACAAAATTTCAGTAAACTCTAAAAAGTAGGGCATTCCTCAGCTGTGAAATTCTGAAGACTCATAAACCCTTATAACTTTTTTGTCAAGGTCATATCACCTAATGCTAAAGTGAAAACAAGCCACAACAATTAGTTTTCCTGAAATAGAAGTAGTAAGTCTGGTCACTTTGTTAGTGGGAGTCGTTCCATTCAAATGAATGGCATCAGAAAAGAGAGACAGCTGAAAGCTTCATCGGCTAAACAATTTTAAGTTGCAGCTTATTAAGTCAAATTTTTAGAAGAATGAAAAACAAAAGTACACAGCTTACCTACTTCATAAATAAAATTTTGACTTCCAAAAGCACCGGTATAACTTGAGGAAGTATTTTGTGCTTAATTATGGAATTTGGGAGAGTCATTGGAATGCAGTAATTATCTCTTTTCTAATTGCACCTTCCTTGGTATAACCACCCACCTGAGAGAAAAAGAGATCAAAAAAATGCCCTGTCTTTCACTTACTTGTCCTTTTAAAAATTTCTTGGATTTCTGTGACCTGAGCAGATGTCTTGATCCTGTATCACCTCTTTCTCCATAGACAGAAATATAGACATCAGCTTCAGTTCCAGCATTCCACAGGTCTCCTGTTGTCACATGCACTTCATAGACAGCCACTGCCAATAAAAGATGACATTTTTTCATATCACAAACACTGTTATAGTCAGAATAACATCTAACTGGGAATCTAGCTGGAGAGTCCAAATATATCTATGTCAAGGACAGGGTATAAAACCTTAAAAATCCTATGAAATAATATATAAGCTTGTTTTGGTGTTACATTTATAGTTTTTATCCCAGGCTGTCACTTTGGGGAATGCAAATAGAATTTAACTTTAAATGCACAATGCTATATCTTTTCCAGCTGCATATCTTGAAATCATAAAGCTGAAAAGTAAACAACATAAATCCAAGATTAGTTTCACCATAAGTAGTGAGATCAAAACTATAAAATCATCGGGAGCCATTAACATTTTAATGCACAAGTTAACTGAATAGGCAAAATTCTAGCACCATCATTTTAGTTTTCTAGGAACTTGGAACTCAGAAATTTGAATTTTTTTATTATTTTAGCAATTAATGCAATAAGATAAGATCATGGAATGGTTTGGCTTGGAAGGGACCTTTAAAGACCAGACAGTCTAACTCCCCTGCCATGAGCATGGACATCTTCCATTATATCAGCTTGCTCAAAGAACTCTCCAACCTGATCTTGAATGTTTCCAGGGATGAGGTAACTCCTCTGCGTTCCATAGAGAAATTCTTTAAAGGATATTCAGGAGGGAAAAACTAGGTCTTAATTTAAATAAATCATTTATTTAATAGAAATGGATAATGTAAATAAAACTAAATTTGAGTCAAAATCTAATGAAACTGAAGACTATGATACATAAAAATATACATCAATATAAAACTGCAGCCATTACAATGCAGATGTAGGAACTCCATAAAACTCAGAATTAAGATAAAAACATGGAATCCTAATCTTCAATATAAATATGAGAAAGGCAAAATTTACGCCAACATACAGTAACATTATTTTGTTAGACTGAATGAGGTACAAAGAGACTGAAAGGGGGAGAGAAAAACCTCATTTTCTGCCACACAAGTTCTTCTTCGAGGTGTGGGTATCCTTGTGCTTCTTTGCCACGCAAGCAGAAAAGAGTTTCTGAACCACTGGGTCCAAAACAACATCAACATTATGATCTTTCAATTGTCAGTTTCCATTTGAAAAGCGCTATGAAGTTTGACTGTAATTCTCTGAAGGTTGCTTCCACATTCTGCCCTTCTGATGGCCAAACACCTTCTTTTAATAAGCAGTGAAAATTTATTTACGATCAGTCCATATCTGTAACTGTGGTAAGTGGCTGCTCAGTGTTTACAGTTTTTCCTTTTATCTTTATTTTTCTTATAATTTTCTCTCATTTATTTACATGACATTTTTTGTGTGTGTTACTGTACAAGCTGTCTTTGAAGAATTTGGTTCAGAAAATGGTAACAATCTGACTAAAATAGTAAACAGGCTTCATGGGTTATTTTAATGTTACCCACACAGAACACTAGTGATAGTTTGCTTCTGGCATGAGAGCTAACTTATTTTGAGATGAGAACCTCTAAGCTCTTCTGAAGTATTGTACCATAGACATGTTATTAATAAATCCATCATAGAGGCTTAAAGTGGCTAACTTAAAATTTCATGCAGAGTTCATAATTTTTTCGCACTTCTCTTTATCTCTCATAAGCCTAGGGGATCATCCCAGCTTTATAATAAGTATTTTATAATGCTTACAGGTTTTATCCTGGGAAACTGTAGTTCTCTTAATGGAATGAAGCTGTGTCAGGGGAATTTCAGACTGAACATTAGGACAAAGATTCTTCACTAGAGTGTGGTCGGGCACTGGAAGAGACTCTCCAGGGAAGTGTTCATAGCTCCAAAGCCTTTCAGAGTTCGAATGTCTGGATCAGAAGCCCTCAAATTACGGCCTGCAGGCTGGATATGGCCTCCCAGGGTCCTCAATCCGGACCGCTGCTATTTACAGAACACCCTCACCTCTGTCCTGCCTGAGGAGGGGACCGGCACGGGGTCCCCTGGTCCCGACGCGGGCAACGGCCCCGGGAGCGTGGCCATGGGGCGCCCCGGCAGCCCCCTGCCCCCATCCTAGGGGTCCCCTCCTGCGGGCGGTCGCTCTGGGGCATCCCCGGAGTGCCTGCGGCCAGTGAGGTGATGGCGCCTCGAGGCCCCGAGCACACGGTCCCCCCTCTTCCCAGGTCTTGGACTGAGTGGCGACTCCATCTATTCCCCTCAGCACCTTCTTTTTGTGTTCGTTTTTTCTGGGATTACCTTTGTGTCAAGTTTGGGAGGTTCCCCTTAAG